>OZ024912.1:28547387-28933344 GCA_964017125.1 Flabesymbios commensalis
GAACTGTATCATCTATGTTTCTGTCCTAGCATTGAATGTATTATCTAAAAATCCTAGAAATAGCCATGTATAGTCCACACAATTACATACTAAAATCATCCAGCAATCACCTCTTGTGGAAATCAGTCAGCTATAAAAAATGTAATAGGTTTATTAAATTGTGAGCTCAGGAGAAACTAATTTATTCATAATATTTTTTTCGTGTCAATTGCATGAAATATAGGCCTAGCAGCAATTGTCATTATGTATGGATAGCCCATATATTTTTTAAAGAAATTACATACAGTAGCGAGCTATATAATAATAGAAAAACAACCGGACTAAAATTGAAATAATTTTATCCATTTACTTCAGCCTCGTATCTTCTAGCAGTGCTCTATATGTGTGTAGTATGTGTCTTATTATTGTATTATTCTTCACATACACACAGCCATAAGCTCTGCATGTTCAAATATATATTCATAATAAATCAAGTTTGATTTTACAGTTTGATCCTCTTATTTGATTTGTTGTTTATTATATGGGAGTGAACGCTATGTAGCCATGACCAGTGTAGTTTATCCCAGAATTGTTTCAACATTGCCAAGCAGGTCCTACAGACCGACATTAATCGTCTTCATAGGTGTTCCAACTAACCCCACTCTCTGTTTCAACCAACCCCGTGGGTGGGGATTGTTGAAACAGTGAGGGTATGGTCATTAATTGTTTAATATTTCTGCGGTGCTTATCGATTTTTCATGTGATGTTGTGTGAATATTTGTGGCAAATAACAGAATGTTTTTCCATGCCATTGTAGACTCTTTAAATAAAATATACTGATTGGAAAGTTGTTTTTTGTGAAAATTGTTCCAACCAACCCCGGTCTCCCTTATTACCCAAAATTGTCCAGAAATTGTCTGCATGCATTCACTGACCACCAAACAAATTGAAATAGTGCGTTACAAAATTAAATTGGATAGACTGATTCTTCCTATGAGAAAATGTCACATAAAACCTGCCACATAAACCTGCCACATGGCCCGTGCAACACAGTAACAGTTCACGAGTACTTACCAGGTGTTCCTGTCATAGATCTGCTTATATGGCAAGCCGTGCATACGATAATTTACAAGTGCGATTATTAATGCAAATCACCAGCAGCTCCATAGCCTAGGCTATTGCTACATATATCGCTACCCAAAATTGCACATACTCTGACCCGTAGACCTACTGTTTAATTATAGGCTAAATCATTAAACCTGGTGACAGTTTAATTGGAGAAACACGACATAGAAACCTCGTCGTGCAGTCAACTTTAAGTACGGCCCTGGTGAAGCTCAAAATGTCAAAAACATCAAACTATCGTCTGGGTATATCTAATGTCGGATCTTATATCCATTAGATGGCTCGTGTTTACCATTCACCATTTCCGGTAAAAATGTTGGAGTAATCCTTGATATACAAATGAATATAGACGCACATGTAAAGTCTTTAAATCACAGAAATCTCAAGTATGCGTCGTTTAATGTATGATCGGATATCACTGCTAGTTTTTCTATTCGTGAAATATATTGAACATCACACAATTTCACACCTCATCATTGTTTTTAATTTGGGGGAACGGTGGATGTAATGATGCTAGGTGGCGTGCAGCTCAGAGTATATATATTCCAAGGTCTTGCTCGGTCCAATCCTGTTTATTTTTATTAAAAACCACCACTAAATATAAAATCACTATGTAGCCTATCTGATGATGATTGCCTCTTGTATAAAAAATGTATAAGATGCATACACGATTCTGTAAAAATACAGATGAATCTTCAAATAATCCGCATAGTCTGTCACCACTGTCTTAGATTAGTGCCCAATTCCCTTTATAATATAATTTACACTTATTGGCATGTAAAATATGTCAATTGGCCTTGAAGCATTTCGACTACGTTGCAAAAATATGGCAGATTGTGATTTTCTTATATTCTGGTGGGGCCTGTTACGTAATCGCTAGAGCCAGGACAGGCAGGAAGGTAGGTGTGAAAGCGCGCGCGCTCCCCCTCCTTCTTCACACCCAATACACTAAGGCTTGGGGAGGGTGGAGCGGGGGCAGGCTAACCGGCCTGCCAGTAAAGACCAGTGAGGGGTGGGGTATACCCCACCAGTCCGTGCCCGGCTACTTGCGGGAGGCGGTGGGGCTGGCACCAAATTTCGTTAATCTCACTGGTTCAGAACTTAGACACCAGCTCTGTCCCCACCAATTAGATGTCACATAGATGTCATCGTTATTTAATAGGTCGACAGCAATCATCCCATCACTGAGGTCAGGGACTGATGACAAACAGGTCAGGGCAAATATCCATCAATTAAAGCTTGTACATAAATTATAAGTGAAATCACCGTTATTCAAAGGCGCAGCCGAATTACACCATTGTGCCATGAATTATTCACTGACGTATCAAAAAAATGCTCAGACACATGCCTTATCACCTTTTTTAGTAAGGTAATATGACAACACAAAATTGACAATAATAGCAAGAGCTGACTGTTTTGTGAGGTCAATAATGGAAATACCAATGTTCGTAATAACATCACATCAATATATAAATATAACTTGTACTAAGTCGATTTAACAATTTATACTAAGTCGATTTAACGACTTAAAGGTCGTTATAACGACTTATACTAAGTTGATTTAACTACTTATAAGTTGTTATAACGACTTAGTCGATTTAACGTTATAACGAGATAAAAATATGTTTGTCATTTCGTTTCAACGCTTCTGTATATATGTGCTTGCGGCGTTTGCAAAATGAAATGAATCGGGCTTTAGTCTACCTTTGTGCACATATAGGCTAAACTGGGCCAGGAGAACCTCCTGAGGATGGTGAGATTATTGAGATGACACTGTCCTCCAGACACAGGATTTGAAATTTGAGCCCTGGTTTTCTGAGGCCGAGCACGCTACCTCTCGGCCACGGAGGCTCCCCACAATACTGACTTTCACACGTGGATGGGGAAGAAACATTTTTTGTATCTTTCAAACCGCCGAGACCGGGAACCGAACCCCGAATTCTGGCGTGAAAGACAGCGGTGCTAACCACTACCCTAGGGCCCCCGCCCGATACATTTACAGGCGTTTGCAAGTCAAAGCGGGAACAACTTCAATGTTGTGCCAGCTGTCAAGATGTTCACCCGGTATTTAGACAGTGCTGGCTGAATTTCTGGTGTCAGCAGGTGTGTTAGTTTCGGGTACATGTGTTCCTGACGCTGGAGTCATAATCTATAAATATCACACACTCGCAAAACCTAGCAAAGTATACATAGGGGGCCTACTTACAGGTAGGCCCAACTGTAGTATAGGCCTATTCTGTGAAACTCAATAACCTTGACCTCCGATGTTTTCACTGAGCTCACAAATACAATGAAGTATCGGGAGGGGGGACTTACATAACATTATTTTCACCGATTAGGCATTCCGGTGACATCACTGCGGTGCACAGAATTGTCATTTCTAGAGGGCAACCATTCAATCGCCGGGGGACGTGGGAGGTGGAGTATTTTACAAATAAAACCCAGAACAGGCTCTTTATGAAATAAATAACATATTTAAAGATCTAGACTAGGCCCAATCAAATTTGACATTTTTAGCGTGCCACCGAGCCACGAACAGTTGTAATTATGCGCGGATAAACAATCCAGCCGCTCCCCTCCCCCCCCGGAGATTAAATACCCCCCTCTCTTAAGTTAACAGTTATGTTGATTATAAATTTATGGTTTATTTAACAGCCTATAGGCGTACATTTACCCTGTAGGTCTATTGGTAGGCATATGTTCAAGATCTGTGGGGCTGTTGTAGTCTATAGCCTACCTGTTGAATCTATAAGCCTACACACATGTTGTTTTTAACATAGGCATAATGCCTAGTTAGGCCTAAAATTACGACGTGACTAATATCGAAAGGTTACAAAGATACACAAAAAAACGTGAAAGTTCATGTAGACTAAGTGGTTTAGATTCAATGATTCATAATATTTACTTTTGACGGACTCCTTTCCTTAGGACGTTGGTTATGATGCGCATGCGCGTGGGTCTACATTATGTGCTCAACGATTCAGTCGGTTTAATTTACACCCCAGAGATATTTAGTTTAATTTGTATGTATTTTACACAATACTGGTTGCCGCCCCGTGTGCGCATCAGTTGTTGGAGTATCATCATACATGTAGGCCTAATGATGACCTTTTTCAAATTGTCAATTCTTAACTGCAACAGTTATATCGTGTTATTGTTGTATTGAGCAGATCGCTTAGGAAGCAGGACATACTTGCTCAATTTATTGTTAGAAAGCAGGACAATGATGGTTAGAAAGCAGGACACTTTCTGATAATACTTTGCAGGATATCGTAGATTTGGAGGATACTATTTGAGCAGGTGGGATATCGATTTGATGTATTGTACAATATTGTATTTTCAGACGATTTTTTGACGCGGCAGGTTTATCCATGTTGAAATTAAATCAACAAAAGTGTCAATTTTCATGCCAATATTTCGTGAGCGATCGTCTATTTAACCTTATGAACACACCAAATCGATTTAAATTCGTACATGTGTTTGCAAGGTGCTACAACAGCTATTCATGAAATATCGAATAAAAAAATTAAACAGTTTTAGCATATATATGTAAATATGCGAGAACTGTGAATTTCTGTTCGCCATATGCGCTTGTTGACGGCTCATTAGAGAGACACCATGTTAGAGAGAGTATCACGCATGACACCATGTTAGAGAGAGTATCTGCAGGACAGGTCTACAGAGGGTGTATGTGGTTACGTAAGAGGCCCCACCGATCCATAAGGAAATACGCTCGTGCATTGTTTACACAGCAATGACACCCTCTGTAGACTGGTGACTGACCATTGGTCCGACACACCATTGGTCCGACACATCATTGGTCCGACACACCATTGGTCCGACACACAATTGGTCCGACCAACCATTGGTCCGACACACCATTGGTCTGACACATCATTGGTTCGACACATCATTGGTCCGACACACCATTGGTCCGACACACCATTGGTCCGACAAACCTTAGGAGACCATAAATATCAGAATCTAACAAGGATGACCTTGAACATTTTTTATAAACCAATAAATTAGTAAGAAATATTACATCGTCCCATTTGCGATAATTTGAGCATGATTGCACATCAACATTTTAACTCGAAATGTTGAGTTAACTCCCCCCTCCCCAGCAGACACAAGACGTTGAATCAATGTTGGAACAGTAGGCTAATTCACAGTTTTCACATAGGCCTATTTACCTATGGTAAAAGTGTTCTATAATAATATTTTTTGCAACACTGATTAATTCACCGCATGTCCTCCACACTGCTGGACGTTCGTAGTGGTTTGTCCGATGTCGCGAACGTAAAATTAGACCAAATTTACCAAGGACGGGAAATAGGCCTATATGCCTATACTATAGGCTAAAGAAGGTGGGCATCTTAATGCCACCCTACCCTATATTATGTGAGACGTGGACCACTGGTCATGTGGACCTATACATGTATAATTAGGCTTATGCGCCAAATATAGGCCTATGATCCATTGGAAAAGAAGGGGAAGTCCCTCAATAGAGATCAGCTGTGCACGCTATGAACTGCTCAATACATCACCCATTCAATCAGCTCGTACAGCCTATTAATACACTTTAGTTAGTTTCGGTACAGTATACAACAGTACAAGACATACATGTGCTGGTTGTAGACATGTTACTGGGTATCACAGGGATAACGTAATCGGGTGCACACTGTCGCCGTGTCGGTCTCAGTTGAACAGGTGGTGTGTGGACCTGGGGCGTGACTACTCAATAATAATTAGGGCCTACGACGAAACAATTAAGTCATGATCGAAGCACATGATTATTACTTTGATATTTTTCATCCACAGAATGATATCATTAGGCTACATGTAGACTATTGACATGGTACTTGACATTCATGAGGTAAGCAGTGAACAGGTGAACAGGTAAACAATTAATAATTTTTAAAATATAAAACACGTCTGCCCGGGCTCGTGTGCTACAGTGCAGTTGAGAGCTCTGAGACTGGGCATGCATGCAGCAAGCACGAGACGTTGACTCAATGTTGGTTAAATGTTGAGCCAGCGTCGTAGGTGTTGGAACAACATTCAACCAGCATCGAATCAACATGATTAACGTGTTCGCCGTGTAGTCTTTAATACCGTTAATAACGTTGTTTGAAACTGTTAGTAGAACCAAGTCCTGAGATTGAAAAGATCATCCTTGTTCAAACACTCACTGGTCAACATTATAATCCCAACATCACTCAACATACACAAAAAAACGTGAAAGTTCATGTAGACTAAGTGGTTTAGATTCAATGATTCATAATATTTACTTTTGACGGACTCCTTTCCTTAGGACGTTGGTTATGATGCGCATGCGCGTGGGTCTACATTATGTGCTCAACGATTCAGTCGGTTTAATTTACACCCCAGAGATATTTAGTTTAATTTGTATGTATTTTACACAATACTGGTTGCCGCCCCGTGTGCGCATCAGTTGTTGGAGTATCATCATACATGTAGGCCTAATGATGACCTTTTTCAAATTGTCAATTCTTAACTGCAACAGTTATATCGTGTTATTGTTGTATTGAGCAGATCGCTTAGGAAGCAGGACATACTTGCTCAATTTATTGTTAGAAAGCAGGACAATGATGGTTAGAAAGCAGGACACTTTCTGATAATACTTTGCAGGATATCGTAGATTTGGAGGATACTATTTGAGCAGGTGGGATATCGATTTGATGTATTGTACAATATTGTATTTTCAGACGATTTTTTGACGCGGCAGGCTTATCCATGTTGAAATTAAATCAACAAAAGTGTCAATTTTCATGCCAATATTTCGTGAGCGATCGTCTATTTCACCTTATGAACACACCAAATCGATTTAAATTCGTACATGTGTTTGCAAGGTGCTACAACAGCTATTCATGAAATATCGAATAAAAAAATTAAACAGTTTTAGCATATATATGTAAATATGCGAGAACTGTGAATTTCTGTTCGCCATATGCGCTTGTTGACGGCTCATTAGAGAGACACCATGTTAGAGAGAGTATCACGCATGACACCATGTTAGAGAGAGTATCTGCAGGACAGGTCTACAGAGGGTGTATGTGGTTACGTAAGAGGCCCCACCGATCCATAAGGAAATACGCTCGTGCATTGTTTACACAGCAATGACACCCTCTGTAGACTGGTGACTGACCATTGGTCCGACACACCATTGGTCCGACACATCATTGGTCCGACACACCATTGGTCCGACACACAATTGGTCCGACCAACCATTGGTCCGACACACCATTGGTCCGACACATCATTGGTTCGACACATCATTGGTCCGACACACCATTGGTCCGACACACCATTGGTCCGACAAACCTTAGGAGACCATAAATATCAGAATCTAACAAGGATGACCTTGAACATTTTTTATAAACCAATAAATTAGTAAGAAATATTACATCGTCCCATTTGCGATAATTTGAGCATGATTGCACATCAACATTTTAACTCGAAATGTTGAGTTAACTCCCCCCTCCCCAGCAGACACAAGACGTTGAATCAATGTTGGAACAGTAGGCTAATTCACAGTTTTCACATAGGCCTATTTACCTATGGTAAAAGTGTTCTATAATAATATTTTTTGCAACACTGATTAATTCACCGCATGTCCTCCACACTGCTGGACGTTCGTAGTGGTTTGTCCGATGTCGCGAACGTAAAATTAGACCAAATTTACCAAGGACGGGAAATAGGCCTATATGCCTATACTATAGGCTAAAGAAGGTGGGCATCTTAATGCCACCCTACCCTATATTATGTGAGACGTGGACCACTGGTCATGTGGACCTATACATGTATAATTAGGCTTATGCGCCAAATATAGGCCTATGATCCATTGGAAAAGAAGGGGAAGTCCCTCAATAGAGATCAGCTGTGCACGCTATGAACTGCTCAATACATCACCCATTCAATCAGCTCGTACAGCCTATTGATACACTTTAGTTAGTTTCGGTACAGTATACAACAGTACAAGACATACATGTGCTGGTTGTAGACATGTTACTGGTTATCACAGGGATAACGTAATCGGGTGCACACTGTCGCCGTGTCGGTCTCAGTTGAACAGGTGGTGTGTGGACCTGGGGCGTGACTACTCAATAATAATTAAGGCCTACGACGAAACAATTAAGTCATGATCGAATTACATGATTATTACTTTGATATTTTTCATCCACAGAATGATATCATTAGGCTACATGTAGACTATTGACATGGTACTTGACATTCATGAGGTAAGCAGTGAACAGGTGAACAGGTAAACAATTAATAATTTTTAAAATATAAAACACGTCTGCCCGGGCTCGTGTGCTACAGTGCAGTTGAGAGCTCTGAGACTGGGCATGCATGCAGCAAGCACGAGACGTTGACTCAATGTTGGTTAAATGTTGAGCCAGCGTCGTAGGTGTTGGAACAACATTCAACCAGCATCGAATCAACATGATTAACGTGTTCGCCGTGTAGTCTTTAATACCGCTAATAACGTTGTTTGAAACTGTTAGTAGAACCAAGTCCTGAGATTGAAAAGATCATCCTTGTTCAAACACTCACTGGTCAACATTATAATCCCAACATCACTGAACATTTAGCCAGTCTATTTTCAACTGGTAGGCCTAGGCCTATAGCTATAGCCCCAGCCCCCTGTATTCTAAGGCTTACTTTAGTGCCTACTTCAATTACAAAGTGGTGATATGCCTTATCGTAATTTAGCTAATAATGATAGTTTGTGTTTGGAAATATATATTGTTTTAACAGACATTCTTCTGTATCAGTACACTGTAAAACACTTTCAAATGTTAGGCCTACATAAAAACTAGGCCCTATGTTCTCAATTTTGGTTTTGATAGCAATATGGGCCCCTATCATTTTTTAATTTCTCATTAATTTTCTGGGTCAAGAGGTTGCGTGCTTCATTAATATTTAATGCTTCAAGATTTTTTAATATATTACATTTTTTATGGACAGAAGTAGGCCTATACTTATCATATCAGAAGGCCCATTTTTTCACATGTATGTATAGGCCTACATGTAGGCCCCGGCCTATTGATCTGTCCCATAACATAATATTCTTTGTTTAACTTGTATTATCCATTCGAGTCAACCTGTGCCAAAATCTGATGCCTTCTATACCCTGTATAGGCTATCTATTCTTGGATTTTTCCAATTCACCTCTCCTTGGAGACCTGCTAGATTGAGCTTTGCTGTGCACGCCTAAAAAATAGCAAATTGTTCTATTCTGAATATTAGCTGCTTAACCCTTACAGTGCGGGATCGACTTTAGTCGTCAGAATCCGCCGTGTGTAGACGGCAGATTCTGTCGACTATAGTCGATACCCGCACTGTAATCTTAAGTGAGAATGTTTCTAATGGTCGTAGACCTATCACATAGGTAGGCTATTCAAATGAATGTGAAAGAGCTAACTAAGACATTTGTGATGATTTCAAATTGAAATAAACCCTTAGGCCTCCATGATTTATACAAAAAAAATTCAACGCTTTAAGAGTTAATACACTGTTTGCACGAATTTGCGCATAAGCAGGACTCCCAACTAAATAGTTCAGTTTTAATCACTGTGTGGCGCGTTGTAATAGAAGTAAGACAGGAGTCCCCAACTAAATATTTCAGCTTTTAGTCACTGTAACTGTTAGTGTGTGGCGTGTTGCTATTGGGGAAGGTGTATACGTGAGCGCCGGAGGCTCGAGGATTTTTTTTGCTAATAAAATACCAATACACTATTTCTATCTCGCATTATCATCTATATACAGAAAATTATATTTTCGAAAGGGGCATTTGAAAATTAAGGGGAGGGGGGTCTCGTGACCCCCCTCCCTGGATCCGCCCTTGCCCAGACGCTGGAGCAGTAATCTGTAATTGGGACTATTGATCATAGAATAATAAAGTTAGGCATATTAAAAGTGTCGAAACATAAATTTTGCTATAGCTGACCCCGAGAGCTCTAGGGGCTACTAGCTGAGCTCGTTAATATGTCTGCACATCCCGGTGTAACCTCCCAGATTAACCCCCAACTGAACTATACCCGGGTATATTCTGGACTACGGTATACCCGGGTAGGCCTATAATCTGGAATATACCCTGGGGTATAGTCTGGGAGCTCCCAGACTATGCCCCAGGGTATATTCTGGGAGCTCCCGGAGTATACCCCACAAGTCCAGACTATACCCCATCAGATGCAGGGTGGGGTATAGTCTGGGAGATGGGGTATACTCTGGGAGATATTATATATGATTACAATCAATTATAAATTTAAACTAATCATTTAAAAATTAACTCTCTAGGGTCTAGAGTAACACATGTCTCCTATGTTAACATTTTGATGTCTAGAGTATCACATGTCTCACAGGAGCCTACATCAATATTCTGGGGGACTAACTTCTGATAGCTAGATCCTTATAATTATGTCTCTTTTATTAACCAAATAAAATGGGCCAGGAGAACCTACTGGGGATGGTGAGATGAATGAGTCGACACTGCCCTACAGACACAGGATTCGAAATTCGAGCCCTGACGGTCTAAGACCGAGTACGCTAGGGCCTACGTCTCGGTCACGGAGGATATTGAAAACCATTTTGTTTCTTTGAAACTTGAGGACCAGAGGGGGGGGGGGTTGGAACCCGCGATCTCCGACTTTCCAAGCAGGCAGTTTTGTACCAGGGCCCCCGACCTATCTGGGGTCTAGCGAATCAAGTGTCTCACGTATTAACTATCAATATATATAACCTTCTGGTGGTTAGAGTATCGCATGTCTAAAGTTTTAACCCTCTGTGTATGTGCTAGACTAACATAATGTCTAGAGTATCACATATCTCGTCTATTAATCGTCTGGGGCTGGACTGTCAAATGCATCTGATTTTAACCTTCTGATGGTTAGAGTATCACATATCCCATGCATTAGCCTGATGGTTGTCATATCACTAACCAAAAAAGTATGGTATGGAGTATCACGTGTCTTGTGTATTAACCCTCGGAGGGCTCGACTATCACATGTCTCCTATATAAATCTTCTGATGGTTAGAGTTTATGTCTCCTGTATTAACCCTCTGAGGAATAGACTATACTAAGACTTCTATGTTAACCTTCTGATGGGTAGAGTAACACTTCGTCTTATGTAGCTAACGTTAGATCATCACATGTCTCATGCATTAACCTTATGGGGCTAGACTTTCTTAAAATAATGTGTCCCATCTTAACCTTCTGATGGCTAGACTAGGCTATCACTTGTCTCATGGGGGTCAGCCCGCTGGTCCGACAGTCCATTGGTCCGACAGTCCACTGGTCAGACAGTCCATTGGTCCGACAGTCCGTTGGTCCGACAGTCCACTGAATAGCAGGAGGATGAATGGCAACAGTGACAAACTTTCAAGAACCACACAGTTCATTGGTCCGACAGTGCATTAGTCCGACAGTCAATTGGTCCGACAGGCCATTGGTCCGACAGTCAATTGGTCCGACATATCTACTGAATAGCAGCACGAGGAATGTCAGCAGCGACGAACTTCAAAGAGCCATGTACAGTCTATTATTCCGACAGTGTATTGGTCCGACAGTCCGTTGGTCCGACAGTCCACTGAATAGGAGCAGGATGAATGGCAACAGTGACAAACTTTCAAGAGCCATACAGTTCATTGGTCCGACAGTCCATTGGTCTGACAGTCCAGTCCATTGGTCCGACATATCTACTGAATAGAAGCATGATGAATGTCAGCAGCGACGAGCTTCAAAGAGCCATGTACAGTCTATTAGTCCGACGGTGTATTGGTCCGACAGTCCATTGGTCTTTAGCCCTGTTTGAAATGCCACAAAAATATGCAAAAATTGATTCATGATTAGGTAAAATACTAGGTGATGTTTTCCTTTGTCATTATTATATAGCTTGAGCTTGGTAGAGAGCACGTGTACATAAAGTAGGCTATTATGGTAACTGATCCTGATGATAGTAACTCCTAGTCTTGGATGACGGTAACTCACCTTGATTTGTTCATCTAATATATCAATGCAACTATAATGAATGTTATTAAAATAGACCTATTATGACAGGTATGTTTGTTATCTTATGTTACAGACACCTGGATAGTTGATTAATAAACGTTTTTAAGTTTCACAGAAAAGTACTAAGTATGTACAGTACTGGATGTCTCTTTGTCTCTTTCACCCAGGGCCTACACGCCTACCCTATCCTGGCTTACAGAATACATTGACCCGAGGTTGATATAATGTTGGGCCAGCGTCGCAGATAGTGGACCGGCGTTAAGCCAGCATTGGGTGTATATCTCGTGTTTGTTTGGATTGAGTCGTGTTTAGGTTACCAAAACAAATTCTTTCTTTTTAAATTCAGAATAACAACCCCCCTGGTTTAATCCATACATTAAAAAAAATAGATTTTTATGAATTCAAATACATATATCTTAAAATCTAAAATTTCCAGTCGATATAACACATTTTAAGTGCTAGAACAGATTCCGAAAGTATGAAAATGTAGGGGTAGACACTATTTTTAGGAAGATACCTGTCCTAGACGTGAGGATATATTTTGGCGGCCATTTCGAAAACTAATATGGCAGTCATTTCCATTTTTACAAGAAATAGAAACACCCAGTTTTTAACACAAGATAGAAAAAAGTGTCCAAAAATGCAGTAAAACAAAAATTAGCCACGACTTTCAACGAAATTATATAGTGCACCTGACTATACACAGGATACATCAGAGTCGCCAGATTGAATCTTATTCGGAATTCCGAACCCACACTATAGTAGTTTTGTTAACATCAACACATCTATGTAGGCCTACTCTTAACTCCTTTAAATAGCATGGAGTTTAATCCTTCCTCATGTTTTTTTTTAAATAATGAAAGCCTTGTCGTTTTCTGACAATTTTGGAGGCAAATATAACTCACAGTTAAAGCGACGCAATCAGGCCAAAATCATCACTTTTATTTTGGTTCCTTGATATGTCCATAATATGTCCAAAGATCAGAATTGCGTAAGTTTTTTTTTAATGTTGTGTTGCGCATACCAGTTAAAAGGAGAATAAGGACGAGATTTAATTTCAGACATGCATGTCCAAAATAAGAAATACAGGACTAACTGATTTACGGGGTTTTCGGTACATTTGCTACGTTGCCACAGCAACCCAAAATGTAAAAGACTTCCGCAATTTTAATCTATGGACATGTTTATATATCATGGAAATATTAACATTGATTAAGGAGCCAAAATAAAAATATTGATTTTTTAATGATTTTGGCCTGATTGTGTCGCTTTAAGTGAGACCTATAAGATATCCAAATTTTCTATAGGCACCATTGGATTCATCATACACAAAAGCATGGGTATAAACATCAAAATCGTGACTATGGCCAAAAATGTTATTTCGATGGGGGCGCTTTTGAATGTGCCATAAAATGAGGTTGAGCATGTTGAGGGACGGGAAAAATTGAACAATAATATTTTTGGCTTATTTGACCCCTTAGGAAGCCATAAAAACAATACAATCAATTTGGGCAACAGAAATGGCCAAAATGACATACCCCACCAGACTAAGAAGTCTGTATCATTATTTCAATGATCAATTAGTTGTGTGAGACCATAACCTGCCAAAAGCCGGTACGTATCGTATGTTACAATAGCTTGTAAATCAATGATACGGTATGAATAATTATGTATATGTGGTGACTTCCCAGCAAACGCGACACATGGGACTAATGTTGGGCCAGCGTCGAAGACGATGGCCCATCATTAAACCAACATTGATTGAATGTCACAAGTGTCGTGTTTGCTAGGTTAGACTATGTGTTTATCACTGTTTGTTTATGGTATTGATTGTTGCCCACAGAATACTAAACATGCTAAAATACCCGTAATGTCACGGTCTCTCACCCACTGTATTTATTCAGGCCTATACTCTTGTCATTCTCCAAATCAATATGGATCCTACATTCTGATGATGGATCATTGTTGGTCCAGCGTCGCAGACGGTGGCTCCACAGTCGAATCAACGTTTTTTCTGGTATAAATTAGTCAATAAGATCATGTGACGTTTACCCAACGCTACATGTATGCTGAAGTAGCGTTGAAGATGGCCCAACATTCAGACAACATTCAGAGACAATATGTACATAATACTTATTTTACAAGTAGGTAGATGATAATGATTTTGGCTTGGCATGGTAGTCCTGTTGCTTCTCACATGACGTCTTACGTGTTATGTTTCAATGATCAATATAAAAACTAAGCCTATAGGCCAACACAACCTCTTACGGTAATAACATTTATGGTCTAAACAAATACGAATAAACGCATTAATACCATAAGCTTTGGTCACGGTGACGGTAGTAAGGGGCAATGTGTCCATATTTGAGTATTTTGTGTTGTGCATTTACCCGTTTGGCTAGATATAGAGACGAAATTCCCGTATTTCTTATTTTTGACATGGTTGTTCAAAATAAGAAATCAGGAATTTTGTCTCTATTTCGGGACACAGAGGATTTAGGATGAAGCTTGGCCGAAAATAAAAAGTTTTCAATTTTCGAAATGACTGTGAAGATTTAGATTTTTTAATCTCAAGATGGATGCAATTCCAGATCTGTGGTGCCTCAACCGAAAAATCCCTTTCACCCATTTTAGAACTCATTCTGGGAACAACAAGTTGATCGTGATCTGAGGTGCGGAGATTACGGGTTCTGTTTAAAGTCGAAGGCCCTTTTTATATATTTACCTCTATCAGTGTCTATGTGAATCTACCTCATTCGTCCTGAATTGTATCGGTAACGTTCTGCTTTGCATTAATTAATTGTGAATCGCCGTCATTCGCATTGGGATCCACCTTATTCGTACACTGTATCTAGTCTCACTCCATCGTTGCGCAACGTTACAATTCGTAGCTATCCTTTCTAGTTCTAGATGTAAATTGTACTGCATCGTATCTCCAGGACGTGAATAGCTACGATTCAGTACGACAAGCAACGACAACCGTATCTGTACCGTGTTGCGTCGAGTCAGTTCTAGTCAGTTCTTTCTGATTTAATTACGCTGCGAAGCGATACGAAGTGCTGTAAGGAACTACAACGAATGGGTTTCATTCGTATTGACAGTACGGATGTTTTAAGCAGTTTGAAACATCCGTATGGGCTTGGCGAACCGTTGAGAACCGTGAGATTTTTTGGGAGAATTGACACGCGACAATGCGATAGTGGCGAATCAGCTGGCGATCTAATACCGTTACGGATTCACAACCGTATCAGTTCGCCCTTATGATTCGCGACAGTGTGTGACTGGGTCATAAGATAAATTTATGTCGTCCGAGCTAGAGATGACCTAACCTTGTTTTGTGACATATACAATGTTTTTCTTTATGCTTCTTATATATTTTTTGTGCTGAATTCAAATCCGATGAGTGCCAGCTTGAAAAGTTTGAGCGTTTTTGTAGATTCAAGGTCAAAGGACAATATCAAAGTCAAATATGATTTTTCAGAAATGAAGCTAGGAACAAGTGTAATATTTTATTTCTATGTGATTTTGACTGGGCAATCTATTTCTGAAACTATTTTGATTATTCAAGGTCATCTTCAAGGTCAAAAGCTCAATTTCAAGGTCAAGTAAGAGAAAATATAAGTTTTAACAAATGAAAGCTAGGAAATGATACCTCTTTTTTATGGGATTTTGACTGGGAAATCCATTTTAAGTATTGTTTTAGTGATTCAACGTCATGTGGAAGGTCAATTTCAACTCAAGGTCATATAAAAGTCAACCCCAAGGTCTAAATGTGAAAAAATATGATTTTTAGCAAATATAAATAGCAGAAGAAGTGTAGTACATTGTTTTAATGTCATTTCGACTGAATAATCCATTTATGTTATTATTTTGATGATAAAAGATAATTTCAAGGTCATTGCAAAAATATGATTTCTAGAAAAAAGTGTAATCAGGGTTGGGGTGAAGAAGATGCGTTCGTGTGCGACCTGATTCGCTAAAAGGTGGCGGGGGTCATTAAAGGACTATGGAACAACATTAGAAAGTGACGAAGAAGCGCTAGATAACGTTAACGGGCGATTGCGAGGTATTCAAAGGAAATGGATAGGTGTTTAAGGGCGAGGAGAAGGCGTTACATACGACAGGGAGTCACTAAAGGGTGACAAAGAAGCGTTAAATATTGATGAAGAGGTGTCAACCCTGTGGATCTTCACGATGCATCATTTTCCATCTCTGAAGAATGGGGATTAATCACATGAGATAACTATGACATTATCAATTAATCTGGTCTCGGCAAGAGTGCAGCAACAATTTATTGCGGTAGACAATGGGTTACATAGCGACGGAGAAGTGTTAAAGGGTAATGGTGATGTGTTCAGGGCGAAGAAAGGTCATCAAAGGGCAACGGAAAGGCCTTTAATCACAACGAGAAGGTGTTAAACTGAAAGTGCTTTCAGGGCGAACAAGAGGCGTTTAAGGGCTGTGAAAAGGCCTTCAATAGCATCAAAGAGGCGTTAAACTAACAGCTCTACGAAAACGCATGAAGGACATCGGCAAAATTCGTTAAAGTGCGACAGAATCACCCTTCAAATTATGCTTCTCCTTCGCCCTTTAGCGAATTCCCATTGTCATTTAATGCTTCCTGGTAGCTTTTTAACGCCTCTCCACAGCCCCTTAATATCCCTCTGCCACCTTATAATATACCCAGTCTCACTTTAACGCCTCTCTGTCCCCTTTAACGCCTCGTCATTGCCCTTTAATATGCATTCCCATTGCCCGTCAGTGCCTTCTCATTATCTTACAACACCTTCTCATTACCATTTAACGCCTCCTCATCAACATTTAAAGTTTTCCGTCGCTCTCTAATGCCTCTCCGTTGCCCTTTAATGCCTTCTTGTCGCCTGATCTTTTCAACATGAGCATGTTTATTCATTTAAACCCAACATAATTAGATTATCCAATCAAAATCACATCTAAGCTAGGTATTATACATTCTCCAAAGTTTAGCATATGTATCAAAAAACATATTTGACATTGAAATTGACCTTTTGACCTTGAGGGTGACCTCAAATGATCAAAATAATGGGAGAAATGGATTTTTTCAGTCAAAATCACACGAAAAAGAGTTATTCACATGTTCCTAGCTTTATTAGTTAACAATAACATTCTTTCACTTGACCTTGAAATTGACCTTTTGACCTTGAAGATGACCTTTAATCATCAAAATAGTGCAAGAAATAGTTTATTTAATCAAAATGAAACGAAAAAGAGGTAAACATCACACGAAAAAAACGTATTACATTTCTTCCTATTTTTCTTTCTTAAAATTAATGTTTTTTTACATTTTGACCTTGGAATTGACCTTACGACCTTGAAGATAACCTTGAATCCCCAATATAATACTATAAATGGATATTTCAGTCACAATCCCATGAAAAAGAGGTATTACACATGTTCCTAGCATTATTTGTTAAAAGTAATATTTTCGCTTACTTGACCTTGAAATTGATCTTTTGACCTTGAAGATGACCTTGAATAATCAAAATAATTGCAGAAATAGATTGTCCAGTCAAAAGCACATGAAAACGAGGTATTACATTGTTCCTAGCTTCATTTGTGGAAAAATTATATTTGATCTTTAAATTACCCTTTGACCTTGAATATAGAAAAATGCTCAAACTTTCCAAGCTGGCACTCATCGGATTTGAATTCAGCACAGAAAAACCTATAAGAAACAGCAAAAAACTTTGTATATGTAACAAAACAAGGTTAGGTCATATTTATATAAGCCCTAGCTCGAACTAATGCCATCGTGTTGCGTCTGTGGTCTGTTGTCTGGCCACAATTCACAAGAATTGCTTCTCCTCCCTCAATTCTTATCCGATTTCAATTTTGTTTGGTTTGTTTAAAAGAGCTTGTGCCTGTGCATAAAAAATCCCCGCGGATTTGAAAAGTTTTATTTAATAATTAACTTTTGACCCAAGTAGGACTTAATTAGGACACTTTGGCCACAGTTCACAAGAAATGCGTCTCCTCCCTCAATTCTTATCCGATTTCCATTTTGTTTGAAAGAGCTTGTGTCTGTGCATAAAACTTCCTCGCGAATTTCAGAAATTTGAATTATTAATTAACTGATAACCCAATAAGGACCTAAGTAGGACACTTTGGCCACAATTCACAAGAAATGGTTATCCTCCCTCAATTCTTATCCGATTTCAATTTTGTTTGCTGTGTTTTGAAAGAGCTCGTGTCTGTGCATAAAACATCCACACGGATTTCAGAAAGTTGAATTAATAATTAATTTATGACCTAATTAAGATCTAATTGGCACACTTTGGCCACAATTCACAAGAAATGCTTCTCCTCCCTCAATAATTCGTATCCGATTTCAATTTTGTTTGGTTTGTTTGAAAGAGCTTGTGCCTGTGCACGAAACATCCTTGCGGATTTCAGAAATGTTAATGATCATTTAACTTATGACCTAATTAAGCCCTAATTAGGACACACTGTCCACAATTTACAAGAAATGCTTCTCCTCCCTCTTTCCCGATTTCAATTTTGTTTAGTTTACTTGGAGGAGCTCGTGCATGTACATGTAACTGCCTCACGGATTTCAGAAATTTTAATTCGTAATCAACTTGCCCTAATTAAGGATGAGCTTCTGTGTCATTGCCACTCTGGTTTATTTAAATCAGGGAAATCAGGCGAGCATATCGCGCTTACACAGGACACACAATCGAAAGTTTTGTATAGGCTCTAGATATATCTGGCTGAAATAGCAGCTGGGCATGTTGTATGATTATTCATATGGAATTAACTATGGAACATAGAACAACGCAGCATATCAATTTTAACCTTGTTGCCCTTCCAACCTTGTTGTACCCAGGATCCCAGCAAACACGAGACGTTGAACTAGTGTTGATTTAATGTTGTTCCAGCGTCGCAGACGGTCATACCGAGGACGCCCTTGCTTGGTCACGCAGAGGCTGGGGGATTCTCAATTACTCATAACACTGCCTCATACAAACCTAATACACCTTTCCCAATAGCAACACGCCACACAAGGACTAAAAGCTGAACTATTTAGTTGGGGAGTCGTGTCACACTGTTTTCTATTACAAAGTGCCACACAGTGATTAAAACTGAACTATTTAGTTGAGAGTCCTGCTTATGCGCAAAATCGTGCAAACAGTGTATCAGACGCAAATACAGTGGAGTAGGGTTTCTGGTGTTTTGAACCAGAGATTACAGTTTTACGAGTCAGGCTATGTGTAGATATATTGTATACGTTTCTCTGGCTTCAGCGGGCTGTTCGAATCATGGATCTAAAATGAGAAGAAAAGCAGGTAAAACGTAGTAACTTCGAAATCTCTAATCAAAATTGTTGGTGAGGGTAGTTGAGATGTACAGCACATCTGTGTCATCTGTATGACCTGTATACTATAGGCACATTATACTATCTTGAGTTTCAACTTGCTTCGCAATATCTTGTTCCACTATGTTTGAAGCGTATCTCAGCTAATAAGATACATTGAGCCAATGCTGGTTTAATGCTGGGTCAGCGTCGCACACGATGGTCCAGCAATAATCTAACATTTGCTGAATGTATTGTATTTGCTTACACGCGAAGCTGCCCTATTTCCCAACACCAGACTGAGAAATGCATAAGAACTGAATGTCTCTAATACGAATTTAAGCCAACACTCCATCACAAATGTTGACTGTGTTGTGAAGCTGCTAATAGTTATACACTGAGGTACAAGACATACAATAATTACGACTATGTGTACCCTCTGTGTGTATGTAGATGAATGTACAATAAAACTACTCAACTGTACACGGGGCCGCCACATTTTCTGCATATTGCTTTTGTACTGAACATGGTGATCTAGGATGAGCTGTATGAGGCATGTTATATGTATAAAGAAAGAATCGCATTCTGCCTTAAAGACCGACGTTCGCTTGGTGACACCATGACCTCCATCCAAGAGACCTGATGAAAATGCGGTCATAAAATGCTCCATCTGTCATCACGGGAGATGGGGTACCCTGGCTGATAAGCAGCCAACAACACACGTGTCGGGATCGCGGCAGCACTGACAGTATCATATAGCCGGGAGTTTACACCTCCCTACATCCAGCAAGTACACAGGGAAGAAATAGGCAATGTTGTAACTCGACTGTAACTATATTAGCTACATATCTGTGCAGTACTCTGGACGGCGGGTCATGGTGAACACGAGTAACTGACCCAAAGCTAGATCGATGTTGGCCTACCGTTTAGGTTGTTGGTCTAGCATTGAAACAACCTCGGGTCAATGCTTCTTGTTTTCTGGGGTATTAGCTATAAAAGTAAAAGAAGTAGGCCTACACATATTTATAAAAATCAAATCAGGTCCTATATCCTGATTATTCTGGGAGTTTTCAGATGTTTACTAAACGTCATTAACTGTTTAGTATACGGTACTTCAAAGTACCGTTGTACGGTAGTAGTAAACGTATACTCGGCTTTATATTCAGATTTTATTATTACATTGTCACTTTTGCGCACATTATGACAGTTATGTCACCTATTATCACCTATCCATTTTTTCTATCCCAATTACAGTCTGTGTAGGTCACACACCCACACAATGAAATTCCGTTTCAGCATAAAACAGGTCTGTTGATCTATCTTAGGCAAACCCTGTGTATAAACTGACCATTGTTGTGGAAGTGGTGATGATCCACCATTAGTCAGTCAGCCAGTGCCCAAAAATAACACTCAGGTATACACTGAAAGCTAGATAATTTCTGATGATACCAGGTGTTAGGGACATGCCTGGGGGTCATCACCAGGGGGATGTAGAGTTTGAAAGTGGTGCAATTTTTTGTAATTCAAGATGGCGTCCAAGATGGCCGCCGGTAAATAGTCATACTGAAGAAATAGTGTAAATTGGGCAAATTTAGCTCAATTTGCTGTTGTAATACACCATTTCAACTAGTTTAGAGTTACTGAATGCAGCTAGGCCACTCTTAGACAATTCTGATCATTATTTTTAACCCTTTCCGCCCCAAATGTTCTTTATCATACACCTTAGTGATGTCAATTAGGACAAAATTGTTATCTATAATAATTATTCCATGTTAATGGTGAAGGATTGGTATCAATACAGTGACTATGGTAATGACAATTAGGGACAAAATGATTATTTATAACAAATTATTCATTATTAACGATAACGGATTTGTATCAGTACAAAAACAATATCACACTTATTGGTTTCAGTTATTTAAAATGGCGTCCAGGATGGCGGCCATCAGCACTTGGTAAAATTTAAAAAAAAAGTGTGTAAATTGACATATGTTTAGTCCAGTTTTATTCTGTAATAATCCATGTTAACTACTTGGGTGGTCGTGAGTCAATCTAGATCACTCGAAGACAATTTGAACGATATTTAACCCTTTTAACTCGAAGTTCTACGCTAATTATGAGCTTTTATGTCCCTCGTGAAAACAAGAGCCCTCTCCAACAAAAGACTATATTCAAAATCCCCCCACCTAAATGTACTTGTTGAATCATTTGAGTGTTATTTTTTTGCATACCCTAGTATCCTTGTAATGAGGACTACTGGTGGAGTGTAAGTATACAGGACCAGCCAAACTTTCTAAAACGCTGTATCATATTGGTGGACTGCAGACATGAGCGTTGGCTTAGGAAAGGCTAGGGAAATAGTACATTTTAAAGCCATTGTATGTGAAACGTCATTTTTAACCCATAGTCGAAGAGGTGCGGATTTGTTACTGAATCCTTTATTTACTGTGTCTCATCTAGTGATGATATCTGACACTATAATTATGTGACCCATCTGAACAGCCGCATCGCACATTATTTTTTGTCAGAGAGTGAGATAATGTGATATTGTGAAAAAGAACAATTGGTTTATATATAGTTCAAACCATCAGTGATTATTTTTATTGAAACCAGCATTATTGTTTTGTAAACATTTTAAAACCAATTGTTCAAAACCCCATATTATATTTTTATCATTTAAAATAACGTTTGATAAAGTTAAATAAACCACTCAAAGGGTTGATTTTTAAAATAATATCTGTAGGCCCTATCTGCTATATATAGATAGTTTTATTATTAAAGGGACCCCTTGGGATGTGACATTTTCAATGTTGTCAATTTTGAAAATTTAATTTATATGAAGCTCTATAGCCTACTGATCTTAACTGAAAATACGAAAAAGTGAAAAAAAAACAATTTTAAAGCACCGAAAAAGAGTGAAATAGTTGTATTTCACTCGTATATCGTATATTGCCATGTAAACAAAACAAGTCAGCAATATTCAGCACTTTACCCCACATATCCCCACGTATGAGACGGTAAGATCAGAGCAGTCGCCGCTAATTGGTGTCTTATAGTCAGGACACGGGAGGACACACCTGCAGCACTGATTGTCTACCCAACGCTGGGCCGATGCCATCAGCATGTGGCCCAATGCTGTGAAAACATTCAATCGTCCTTCAGGTATAAAACTAGTTTGTTTGGGTTACTTCTGGTTTCATAGAAATGTTGAATATAAATATTTGTAAAAATATGAAAATTCTGAAAAAAATAAAAACATGATCCGTGGGATACACACTTGAGTACGGAATTGAAAACGAAAATTGATGTCATCCCAAGGGGCTGCTTTATTACATTTATTTAAGGAAACTGTTTTTTAGTGTTATCATGTATGTAATACTATAGTTTTTGACATTTCTGCGATTTGTAAAACAATAAGCTGTGCGACATGCAGATAGGCCACATTAGTCATACTGGATGACAAACTTCATTAAACGACACATCTAGCTTGAATGAGTATATCAATAAACAGCTCGAAAGGTGGTGATATAATATCTGTCTCAGCGTGAAAGAAAGGGTATTATGCAATGCCACAACCAGTTTTCAAGATATCTCTCCAACATTGCCTGTGCAGTTCTACAGGGCTCTGTAGGAAGTTCCAGGAGGGGGGTCTTATTTCAATCATTGCATTCAACATATTTCATTATCCATACCTCATTTTGCTTGAACATGACACTAAAGAACAGTTTGATTGCGGGCAAATTCAAAATAAATTATTTCTATTAATAATACCATGCTTTAATTCTTTGTTCATGGTGCACTGAATCTATAAAAAACAGCGTTGATGATGGGAAAGAGGATTTACCCGTCATCTAATGGGAGGTTTTTTCATATATTACACTTGGTTTGGGCATTGGGAAGGCCTCATAAAATCGAAGAAAACAGGGGACGCTGAGCCATGGAAGAATTTGATTAGACATCATCACAGAACGCACCACTAAATTGAGAATATCATCAATAAATATTTATTTAATTTTGTTCAAAGGTCAATTCAGTAACGGTAACCTATCATTTATGATATCGTTGTCCTTTTTCAGATTTGTGTTTTTTATGTCCTTGGGTATTATAATATATCAATTCTAATGATTTCAATACTATATGTTTGATTTAGGTTATGAAAAGTTGTGTCTGAAGATATTTTTATATCAGGGCCTTATGTTGAAGACACAAAAAGCAAATAACATCTACATTATGTTTATGGTGTTTGCTTTCCAGAGTCGGCTAAGAGGAATTACTTGAAATTATATCTGCCAGGTTGTCTAACCTGACATACTTGACCAGTTATATATTGCATAAATGGTTTTAGAAATGTAATATAGGTATATTAGCAGCTGGTACTGCAAACGATACATCCTTCTCGCTGGTGACCTGATCCACATTATTGAACATCACATCTGTAGGCTATGCTCTTGTTGGTTAGACCTGACTACGTAGCATAAAGCTGAAGAGATATAGAATGAAAACCAGGCTAACCGGGCACATTTTTATTGGCAACTGATAGTCATATTTTCTGCCTGAATTTTCACTTTAGATAGATATACAGTATATGCTTGTGTGAATATCCTATCTGCTGTCATAAAAAAATACGTTCAGTCCTATTGACAAAAAAAATGTCAGTAATTAAATTTTAATGATATATAAATCTATGTGAAATTATTTTGCTTGACAGTCAATGAACGGTATAAATGAGCTTTAAATAATTATTGCATTTAACAAAAACGATTGTGAATGTGGTAACAGGTCCAACAATTTTTTTTTAAAGTTGGTCAGTGGTGGCTATTTTGCGTTTTACTCAAGTCAGCACATCCTATCGCGAATGAACAGGAGCTATTATTGTAATGGTTAATAGTAGTAATAAATCATTGCATTACGTCACTTTTCGGCACAAAAGATCTTTTGAGTGACATTGTAATACGATAAAAAGGTTGTAGTCAATTGATGAGATGAATGATGTACAGATGATGATGTGAGGGTGGGGGTGATAGGGCATGGTGGGTTATTGAGAGCGTTTTCCTTCTGGGGTTCTGGGCATGTCTAGGAGATCTACCCCCAGACGGCCGGAGACTTGGGTTTCGCTGTGCAATTTAATGCTGAAACTCAGCTCAGCTATCCTCTGATCGGATAGTCCCCAGAATAACAATAGGAATTGTAATGGTTATTAGCAAAGAAAAGTTTATGATTTCTATGGTCACCCCACTTCAATCTCTGGTCATAACATAATTGGGTTCATTGCAGTATGGTATATTGACATTACAGAGGCCTTTGTGCTTGCTAAAATAACCTCTTGTGCTAAGAGGGTTAAGTATTTTGTTTAATTATTTGGGAGTGGTCTAGATAGATTCAATGGATAGCAAAGTAGTAGAAATGGAGAATTGCAAAAGAAAAAATAGCTAACATTGAGAAGCTTGCACAATTGACATTGCCGTATTTGTAGCTACACTATTAATACCAATCCATTAATACCACTAATAATGAAATAATTACCTTATACCTTATCAAAAACTAAGCCATTTTCGTTTGACTGGCTGACTGACTACATTGTCAACAAGAAAAATACCCGACAAACATCAAACCACCATCAGATCAACGTCCGCTGCTTACCACCACGCTGTACACAAGGGGCAGGCCCACTTTACATTTGGGTTACAAGTGTTTTCCTAATATTTAAAATCTGATAGCAGGTTTTGGCACACTTTAACATGTTTAAAAGCATAGCATTATTAGTCTTATCGATATCATCCAACGACATCAAATCACTGCTGATATACGACGCATATTTAAATAATAATTCCCTGACACCAGTATACATTGTACAGTGTAATAAAACATGAATTGCATTTACAATTATATCAAGACAAAAATTACAAAATCTTTCAGAGGCAGGCACGTTAATGGCAGGCACGTTCAATGTTTATTGGGGCAACGCCACAGCGGAACCTGACCATTGCACTGCGTATTCGTGGTTATTCTGTAAAATAACATACATATCTGGTGCATACTAATTTTTAAACAATCTATAACCACTCTGTAATATGATCATATAAAAAGCTATTATAAAGACTTGGGATACGCTATGTGGACACCACTCGTGTGGGTATTACGCATTATGTGTGTAAATTATAATTCGTGAGAGTCACCTTGACACGAGTGATTCGTATTTGTAAACACTCACATGCATAGCTACATAAGCTACATTAGGGCTTCAAAGGTTTTTTCTGCTTATGCTAATTGTGTGACTTTCATGCAGTATCACAGGAGGATATTTATCTGTTTATCGTGGTGAATTTAAATTGTATCTCCAGATAACTTTGAAACGTAGATAAATCAGTGTATTTAAATCAGTTGAGATGAGGCATTACATTACTTTCCGGTGCCTATTATATATATTACTTTAAATATAACTTATCCACTCAAGTAAATGAGAATATCAATATTCGAATATTCGATAATGATATATTACATTATATATGGCATTATACTCAAGACCATTATTTTCACAATTAAAAATTCACGCTTATCATTGATTAAAATTTCTAATTTCAGATGTGATTTTCTTTGTCTTGACCTCTAGGTAACTTTGAAATGCAAAAAAGAATAATTCAAATAAATGAGCAGGTTCCAACTAGTCTAGATCTAGATTTGGAACTTGAAATGTGGTCACGTGTGAAAATATATCATTTGCATGGTTGTTAGTGACAGCTATTTTGTCTATTGTCTCTAAATGACACTGGAACGTAAAAATAACCATCCTATAGAATCAGTGTATTAAAATTAGTCACAAATTTGGTATTAAATTATATTCTAGGTGTATTATGTCAAAAGTTAAATATTCAAGGTGACCGATGGCGCCCATTTCGAATGTATGCGAATAAATTTTATAATTGCATTTCGTACGTAATAAAACAACTTGCACTCATATTTTGGTCAAGTGAGCTCAATAAAATATTGCTTTGAAAGCTTTGTGGCAGCCTTTTTAAAAAATCGACATTGTGCGGAAAGCACGCATCAGAAACTTGGGAATTTTTCGTATATTCATCCGATATATTTGGCACATCTGTGATGTGAAAAATTCAGATTTGTAACCTATATTTTCCCGGGTTAAAACCTAATGCTCCTGGACTATAAGGGCATTACATTTGGCCATGTTCTTAGAGGTCATGACTGTCGGGTTTTCATAAGTCTAGACAGAGATTTGAAGGTAAATTGAGGAATGACCCTGGCTCAAGTTGAAAATTATTAAGAATAAATACAGTTCTAAGGGATTCATAAAGGGTTTTAAAATGCTCTTATAAGGATTGTGGTATGATATCTGGTTATGTGAACACTACGTGTGTCACTGTGGGTATTACAGGAAACGCATAAGGACCTCTACTTATGTATGCATTTCTGGTATTACACATTATGTGTGGAAACTATAATTCGTCAGAGTCACCAAGGAAACGAGTGAGACGTATTTCATATATATTTTGGTTAAATGAGCTCAATAAAATATTATTATGGTATTTGGAAACTAACTTCATATATTAAATATGGGATCGTTTATCTTACGAGGAGAAGTCTGGATAAGAATACAGTTTCAAGCTTCTTTATTGATTCATATTTCATATGATTCAGTCTCATGTATATAGATGGTAAACATGATAATGATAGTCTTAGTGAGAACGTGATAGGCTCATTTAAAGGGACAGGCCCAGACTAAAATCATCAAAAAGTCGGTGACTTTATTTAGGCTTGTTTCGGCTTATTTCTAATTATTGACAACCATGTCAATAATAAGAAATACGCGAATTTCACCTCTATATCTAGCCTAACTGGTGAATGCGCCGCACAAAAATTAAAAAACTTTTGCAGTTCTAGTCTATGGACATGTTTACATTATATAGTCATATTAATAAGCCAAAATAAAATCACCGATTTTTTTTAGGATTTTAGCCTGGGCCTGTCCCTTTAATAAATACTATTGTAAACGTTATATGTCTCAATCTCTGTGAGTAGCCGTTTCTGACAGCGGCCGGGTCGACGGTCCGCACGACACTGCCAGCTAAGGCCGCAGCCTCGCTCTCCCTATCAGCGTCCCATACCAGGCAAATAGCCCGAGGGCCGCGTGCCCACATGCCGGTGCCTCGCGGATCTGGCCTACCTGCCATTGTCAGTAAGGCGTTAGTACAACGCTAAAACTCAAGTCAAGCTCTGATTGATTGGTTGAATGTTAGCATAGCACACTCTACTTAATATTCTACGATTTCGAACTTTAACATAATTACGTAATTTATACGACCTCATAGTTCAAGCTAGTGAGCACTGGACCTTGTTCTGAGACAAAAGTAAAGGCTCGGGCTTGATGTGGTGACTTGTGCTGAGATGAGCCCATCTCGCCTTCCCAACGATGCCGTATGCATATATTCTCACTCTAGTGTGGAAACAACTAAGTCTGCCTCTGTCAGGATGCAATTCGGTTACGTTATACCAATACCGGCGAACAGTTGTCAGTGTGCGAAAAGTGTTGAGCGGCGATACACACTAGTCATGCATGGTGTGTGTGAGATGAGCAGCAGCCTGCACACTATTACGCTGTCAACACGCCTGTCACCAACAGGTCACAGGGGCCAGTTAATAAATCTAACATGCCAGTTTTACCACGGAAACTGCGAAGAGTGTATCTCGGCCTTTAATACAAATCAAAAGAAGGTCAGTTACTAGTGAGTTTTAACCTGAAAAAGACCGAGTATTATGAGCAAAATATTTTTTTTCAAACAGATTTGCCAGGAATGGTCTACTTTTGCCGCTGTGTTTAGGCCTACCCTAAAACATGTTGATATACAAAAGTATCATACCGAGAATATATTTAGTCACGTCTGGCTTATAGTTAGACTCTTGTTCTTCTAAGTTATCTTGTTTAAATCCGGGGGGGGGGGGGCGCACTAGCCTTAGAAATGGGTAGGGGTGTGCCACCGTCATGTTCAAAACCTGACCCTGTCCCAATTCGCCTCGCGGCTAAAAAGACACCCTGTCCAGATTTGGAAATTACCACCGAATTTAATTGATCGGCTTATGGTGTAATTATTACCAATATATTTCATGTTTCATGATCTTTTCAAGCTGCTTAATATTTGTTTAAAACATTTTGAGGCTATTAGGCTGAAAAATGTGATGGGATTCGGATGATAATGGCCTGAAAAATCAGCAAAAAACATGCTAAGCGGGTGTCCAGAGCTGGAAGCTCAAAAAAGGACCCTGTCCCAATTCCGGTAGCTCAAAAAAAGACACCCTGTGCCAAAGCTGGAAGCTCAAAAAGGCACCCTGTCCAGCGGCACATACCTAGTACTCCCAAGTATGGAAGTGCCCCCCCCCCCCCCCCCGGGCTTTAAATGTTCACCCACTTGAAGTTGTGTCTCGCTACCGCGACCGACAACTTCAAGAGGGTGAAAATTAATGATGTATGCTAAACTTAAGACCAAACATTTGCGAATCTTGATTTTTAAATAACGGTGATTTGATCGGGCTGGCTAATAGAACAATTTACAAACAATGAAAGTCGTGACTAGCGGTGAAAGGGTTAACCTAATTAAAATCATGCTTAGTTTACATGTACATTTTCTATACAAGTTATTTTATCTACCGATCAGTAGAATGTGTAATTAGATCGATATGTAATATTACCTTATATTTATACATAATTGCATAAACCTCAGCATTACCATGCTTCCCATAACATCGCCCTAGCGAGTTAAGTTTTGTATCATTACTATGCCAAGAAGGTATCTTACTCTATCTTACTACCACAGTGCTGTGGCAATAACGTTTCTTGCTGTCTCTATAAACCTACAATGTGTGCTGTCATATAACTGTGTCAATAAGGCATCTTACTCTGTCTCTACACACAGAAGACATTGCTAGCACAGTCCTGTGGTAATAACGTTTCTTAACGTCTCTATACAATTAAAATCTTTGCATCCAAAATGCTGTATCAATAAGATATCTTACTCGTTCTCTACACATAGAAGCCATTGCTACCACAATACTCTGGCAATAACCTTTTTTTACCGTCTCTATACACTTAAAATATTTGCAGCCACAGTGCTGTGTCAATAAGATATCTTGCACTTTCTCTACACATAGAAGTCCTTCCTACCACAGTGTTGTGCCAATAACGTTCTTTTCTACCGTATCTACACTTAACATCTTTGCAGCCACAGTGCTGTGTCAATAAGGCATCTTACTCGTTCTCTAAACATAGAAGTCCTTGTCACCACAGTGTTGTGTCAATAACCTTTCTACCGTCTCTATAGGCTAGTCTAATGCACTGTTTTGTATTAACTGCATTTGTCTGTAATAGGTGATACTATCAGCAAAAAGCAGTTATGAACATATTTTTAATTGCCAGTGTGAAAAAGTTAAACAAATAAAAATGACCTATTGAAAGACCCTTGATGTAGTGGTGATGAGGCAGTCAGTATAAGGGACTGTAAACCTCCGCTGAGCGATCCGGATCGTAATCTGACTCGATCCGAATAGAATTCCGGATCGTGGATACGGATCATAATCCGGATCATTCACAAAATGTAGCTGTTGGTACCTTGGTCCAAGACACACCTCTGGTAAAAGTTTCATGCAAATCCATTCCCTACTTGGTAAGTAATCCTTGTAACAGACAGATAGACAAACCAACAAACCAACACGACATAAAACATAACCTCCTTTGGCGTAGGTAACTAGGGAAACGTTGTTTGAACACTTACATCTAGATCCTTTAATAGACTATTTATATCCAATTGACAGTATATCACGATGCCAAATTGATTTTTTTGATTTGATAAGGAATGTTAGATATTATAATGACGTTATTATAATATGTGGGACTGAAATGGTCTGCACGTTGAACTCGTAAGCTATGGGGGGGATTTCATACACCCCGGCAGACACAAGACGTTAAATTATTGTAGTGTATTTGTATTTGAACAAGTGTATTTGTATTTGAATATTTTCAAGCTCAAATATTTGTATTTGATATTTTTAGGACCTCGTATTTGTATCTGTATTTGGTTGGCATGTGCGCATGCGTGGATATGCATCGTGTCTCATTGCAGACGGGACTGCCTATAAGCCTGCGTAATGCTGGCCATCATCTACAACGCTGGCGTAACAGCTGTATTTTTATATACGCTGTATTTATATATATATATATATATATACACTGATATATATATTGAAAAGTTAAGAACATCAAGAGCCAAAATAAAAATGATGATTTTGGTCTGATTGAGTGGCTTCAACCATTTCAACGTCGGGACCAAGTTTAGTTGACATATTGTTAATAATGGCCGTAGATCCATATCATAGATATTCCAATGAAGCAGAAAAAGCTAACTTAAAGCCATTTATGGTTTTAAAAACCTGCTGTCTTCATGTTTTGCCCCCTATACATTCCACTGAAAGTTAATGAAATAATAATAACATGAGTAAAACCCGAGATACATAGTAGTGGGGTAGATAAATCTGTCAAATTGCAAACCCCCACCAATTAACTTGGTGTTCATGACCATCTGGAAGAACTCTTTTAAAAAATCACGTGAGCCAAACAAACTTTCAAATTGCCACCATTTTTCAAAATGGCCGCAATTAGACTACTAATTTGAACTTCTTAGGCTTGGTCCTACCATAAAAATATATATTTAATCATTGATTTTGTTGTACAATACCTAGCATCAATAATGTGTCTTTTTTAGTTTGTAGCATAACTCAGAAATTCACCATTTTCCAAGATGATCGTTATTTGACGAAGGTCAACGATCAATTGATATAATTTTGAAAATAATTGAAGCGGATTCATTATTTTGGTGTTTATCATCGGGTTTTCACATACATATGCCCGACATAGTGGTATAGCCAGAAAACATTTTAAACATCGCTTTGTATACAAAATACCTATACCCTGGGCCACATTCATTTTGGTAAATCTGTAGCGCATGCTTTTCGTCAATTTCTCCGTCAATTATGAACCGATTTCCTTGAAATTTAGCACAGACAATTTTCAAGTCATATCCTAACGTCGGTAAAAATTTCAAAAGTTTTGAATATTTTAAAGGTTAGACCATTTGACATGTAATACAATTCTAGAATTAGTTTAATGGGTTTAAAGAGGGACGTCATAAATTAAATTTACTATATGTCAAATAGTCTAACTTTTGAAATACTGAATATATAATTTTAGGAAATTTTCAGGGATATTATGACTCTGTTAAAATATGATTTTTACAAAATTTAATGAAAATCGGTTGATAATTGACGGAGAAATCAGCGAAAAGCATGCGCTACTGGTTGAATGTGGCCCAGGGTATAATTTTAGGAATGGGCGTTTTGCACCTTGGTGGTGTCCCACGCAAGAGGCAAAACGCCCATACTAGATAAATATATTTAGAAAAACGAGAGCTTTTCTCTAAACGTTAAAGGATATAATGTTTTTAATATTCATCCTTACCATGTTGCATTTTGTGAAATGCCAACTGCCAAATAAATATAAGTTTTAGTCTCTATCTCAATTATTGCGAAAGCTATGATAATTTTATTGATTTCATGGCGGCCATTTTGAATTTTTCGTTCTAAAATAATCCTCTAAGGATGAAAGCTCTACATACGCCCAGATTTTATTATCGGGTGCTATCAATGCACAATCAAAAGAGAAACAGACTTTTATCAGCCAAAACAAAGTTACCCACATTGATTTTACAGTCAAAAATAATTTAAAGAACACTGCCCGGGATATATCGGGACCCGCGCTAAAAGGGTTAAACTAAGGCATTATCAAGCCTTAATTTAAGGCGTAATAACGTCTTAATTTAAGGCGTAATAACGCCCTAATTTAAGGCGTAATAACGCCTAATTTAAGGCTTCATAACGCCTTAATAAGGCTTCATAACGCCTTAATAAGGCTGTTATTTCGCCTTAAATTAAGGCGTAATAACGCCTTAATAATATGGGGTTTCTCTGAAACGAAAATTGGCGGGTATGAGCCACCGTAGATTTCGCATATGACAATTTTTTGTTGGATTTGTTTTAATTGACAAGCCACGTTCTTGAATAAAAGACTTATGCTTTTTGTGCCATGTTGACTGTACCACAGACAGACAGACAGACAGAATTGTTTATTTATGTCTCACTCCCATCACATATACAATTATACAATATCACAAACAATAAAAAAGGGACAAGTCATTTAAACTTACGAGAGACAAGAACATGATTATTTATCTAAAATTTTAAAATGTATTTTCTTACAACACATGGTGACATGCATGGGTGGAAGAGAACCTTTTCACCTCCACCCATAACAGTAAAAAGGGGGAAAAAAAAGATTACAATAAATCTAGGCCTAACTGAAGAAGTTTAGGCGTTAAAATATTAAAATGTTCAAGACATAATACATAATACGTGACATGCGTAATATAGCATGTGTGAGCTAAGTTAAAATTGTTAAATTAAAAATATTGAAAAAAAAAATTTATTAAACGGCACACAGCGATTAAAAGGTCTATGAATGAGAAAGGTGTATATACAATCCACCCTGGTCAACACTGTGAGCACGACGCAACTAGACACCGCTGGTGCCATGCTGAACCAACGTTTAGGCCGTTGTGCCAGCACCCCACCAGCGCAGCACCAATGCATCGTACGCACAGCGTCGAACAAAATGACACTATACATTCCAAATTTGGGATAGATATTAACCAGAAAAACACGTCACACCAGTCCGATGTCGGTCAATGTTGGGCCACTGTCTCAGACGCTGCACCAACACCAAACCAACACCGGGCCAATGTCTCGTGTTTGCTAGGTATTACGAATACAAATGGCAGATGGTTATTCTGAATACAAATGATGACGTCTACTGGTTAATATAAAATGGCAGGTTTTGGCAACAATTTTACATATTTTTTGGTTATTGAGAAGGAATATAAATAAATCTGATTGTGACATATCATTGACATTTTGACATATATTCTGAACTGAGTCAAGCATTAATCTACGCTGATCACGGTAAAAATTGCATCGCATCAACATATGTTCTTCATCTTCAACCTCTAACATACATATAGGACAAATTCGTTCATTTACAGGTAGACCTTCATAACGACCTGTTTCGAGTCGTATCGGTGCCACACCACATCGGAATTTTGCAAGAGCACTTCTGTGTGATTTTGACATAATATAATTGACATAAAATTTAGTTTCACGATTCTCCACCATTTTAGCATACGTTCTAAGTTTATTACCACCAGCGCCACGTATTGCACTATCTCGCGTCACTGTCCGCGACCACTCTGCATGCACATGTCTTTCAGCTACAGAATTAACGTTTTTCCGCAATGTGACATTATTTAACTGTGCATCATTAGTACCAAAATATTGGATGTTGTTCTGTGTACAACATTTTTTCACCCTAAAACTCCAATTTTTACACACATTTGATGCTTTTTCATTACACCAGTTGAATACCCGTTTATTGAATCGGATAACTGGCATATTACCCAAACGACTCCATTAGTCAGCTATATCAGACCATTGTCGCTGTAATGGAGTTTTCCAACCCAGTTCTCCCTGCAGTGCAGCATTTGGAGTATACCGTCCAAGCCCCAGATAATATCTACCGGCACGGTTATGTACACTACTGATAGAACTAAATTCTTTACCACCCCAGATACTAGAGCCATAATTAATTACTGACATTACCAGTGCATCATACAGTTTTGTGAAACAGCGAAAAGGCACACCTCCCATTGATTTGGACTTAGAAATCAGAAATCCCAGGGCTCTACTGGCTGATTTTGCTACTGTATCTGCCATAAATTTATGATCCAAATACTCTGTTAAAATGAGACCTAAATATTTATATTTATCTACCACCTCGACAGTATCATCACCACATTTAAATATATAATGCGTTCTAGGTTTAGAATTTGGTCTGAAATGTACCACTTTTGATTTCTCACTGTTTATTTTAATTTTAGATTTTGAACACCAATTGTTAACAATATTTAATAACTGTTTTAGATGTTCCTCCGAATCACCTAATAACACTAGATCATCCGCATAGAGAAGCAAAGGTATCTTTTCACCATTTATTTCTATACCGAAGCCGCTATTTTTTTTAGTTCAAAAGTGGGATCATTTATATACATGCTGAATAAAATGGGTGACAGTAGACAACCCTGTTTAACTCCTGTGGATACCTCAAACAAATCCGTATTTCTATTATTTATCCTTATGCAACATTTCACATTACTATATAGGGACTGTAGAACCTTCAACATTTTGCCGTTTAGACCATAGCTGTTCAACTTTGACCAAAGAATGTTCCTATTAACGCGATCAAACGCTTTGGAGAAATCTATAAAACTCACGTAAGTAGCTTGCTTTAAGTGTTTACGAGTTTCAATTATCTGTGTGATTGAGCTCAAATGGTCTACGCAGCTTCTGCCTTCACGAAAGCCATTTTGCTCATCTGCAATTATGTTATTTATATCTGACCACCAAGTAATTCGTTTATTTAGAATAGCACAAAAAAGTTTATAAGAGTGACATGCTAAAGCTATTCCCCTGTAATTCAGTGGTATTCTAGGGTCTGTAGTGGCACATTTAGGTATAGGATTAATTATACTAGTTTGCCAAATATCTGGTATTTTACCTGAGTTAAAACAACGGTTGAATAGAATTACTAAAAACTCAAAACATGAGTCATTTCGTAGAGCTTCCTCAGGGATGTCATCACATCCCCTTGTTTTACCATTATATGCATTCTTAATTGCCCATAGCACTTCATTTCTATCAATTGGAGCATTTATATTATCGATACCATGACTTTCAATCACCTGTGGATCAACATCATTTGAATACAAATTATTACCTATTTGTCCATTATTGAAATCTTCTGTATCAGAGTTAACATTGAGTAAATTTGAAAAATCATTTTGCCATTTCTTTAATACATCATTACTGTCTTTAGACACTGACCCGTCTTCATATATCACCTCCTCTGGTACCGGTTGTTTCCTCTCGTTCCCAACGCCAATATGTCCAATCTTTTTCCAAAAAGACTTGGGATCGTTTGAGTTCATACTGAGCAGGTCACGCTGTTGTTGGTACCAGTATTCTCTTTTTGCACGCTGTACTTGCTTATCCAATTCGCGTCTTTTCTGTACAAAGTCGGCACGCAGTTTGCGCTTGTCTCTGCCATTAGTACGATGCCAGGCTTTTTCATCAGTACACATACCATTCCACAGCACAGTCAGAGACTCATTCCACCATGGCTTACCAACCCTCAGTCGTTTATTTACTGTACCCGTAGCCAGTAGAGCACACTTCTTTCGGGGCAACTTTGCTTCCATTTCAGATCGTACTGTATCACAAAAAGCACCATAAGCTGCGTCAATGGCGTGTTGATCGTCCTTCTCATTTAGTAAACATTCTAGTGCCATATCCATATGAGTATCCTTCATAAAGTCTATTGGAATTACCTTTACTTGGTACTGAACACGTTCTTGTGTTGTTTGTTGGTCACTACTATTCAATTGAGCATCTTCTGATGATCCTGGTAGATTGAATCGCCATCGAAGCAGAGAGTGGTCCGATATTACCGCCCTGGTAGGGTCAACAATACCAACACAGCCGGCTTGATTAAACAGATCCGTGGCCCGGATTACCTGAAAGTCCGAGAAGAGACCTAGAGTTTCATACGGAATCACACAATAATCTACCACTGACTTACCACGTATAGATATACATGTGAAATCTTTATTAACGTGATTACGGCCATTTAAAATGCAGCAATTTCCGTTCACGAGAAAATCAATAAACACGTCTCCGTATGCATTATCTTTAAAATCCACCACATCTCTTTCTGGTAAGTCATCCACCCCCTCAATATAATCTGTTTTGTTGGCACATCTACTATTAAAGTCTCCACATATATAAAATACTCCTTCGTTGTGATACATATAAATCTTTGTAAGTAAATTATTAAAGAATTGTTCGGCATCGACATTGCGAGTAGAGCGTGAAGGGGGGATATAACAAACACAAATATTAATTTTTTGACCATTTGCCTTTTCCGCCAACTGTAGCCATAGTATCCCTTCCGTGTCTGTGTCCAGCACGCGTACGTTATACGGATCCGCCACGTCACGCCTCAGCAAGAAACCAACACCCCCGGAACCACAGGGTGCACGCACATGAATCTCTTCCCTATTTTGACCATAAAAAGTATATCCATTAATGTCTAGTGTCTCATCTTTGCGTAGATGCGTTTCGGCCAAACCTATCACTTGGAGATCAGCGTAGTTAATATAGTTAACTGGTGTAATAAAATTGTCAGATTGATTGTCTACTTTAAAACCATGACGGTTCCAAAACCCACATAGGAGCTAATTGGAAGGGTTGTTTTGCACATTTGTTTGTTGTTGTTTGCTGTTGTTGTGGTCGTTGTCTATGCCAGATATGTTGTTCCTTCTGCACTCTCGATCCACGAACCTCAAGTTTATCCTTTGCCAACAGATCCACCAAAAGCCGCATATTGGCCTCACCAAATCCCTTAGCTTTCGATAAGCCGTCCAGTCAGACACTTTTTCCGAGCGCTTTGCTGATATGTTAGCGATCTTAATTCTTGGTCGACCGATGGTGGTCCCTTGAAATGTTTTATGACTCGTTTCGGAATGTTTCTGTCAACATGTCAATACAGCTGTTCACAGCTTCTAACCACTCTGTCCACGCGTCATTTACACTAGGGGCGTGCTCAACTAAAGCCAACAACTCAGTTTCACATGTCTTTATTTAAGCCATTGCATCAGTACGTTTGTAGTCATATATAAAACGAGGGTTTATTTTAGGTAAATTAACTCCTTCGCTAATTTGAAATGATATAACAGCATGATCTGAACAGAGAACAGTCACTCTCTAATACATCTGAGTGAAGATAAGGCGTGTTTGTTAAAACTAAATATAAAATATTTCTATGTATCGTCGAGTGAATTGTATTAATTTGTTTCAACCCGTAGGTATTTACAAGCTCGCAGAAATGTGCTTCTTCTTGTTTTGATGATAATGGAATATCACCCCACTTAATACCGGGGAGATTAAAATCACCTAATAAACATAATTTGCTGTATATTTTAGTATTTTTTTTCAATAATATTGTCCAGATCATTATTAAATTCTGTGATAGATGAGGAAGGTGGTCTATAAAACAAAATAAAAAGTGTCTTACTATTTGGGTCAACTTCTACGGTTAATATTTCGTGATCACCAGTATATAGATCGTTTACCACAGTTGCTGTAATGTTCGCATTTACAGACATTAGTAAGCCACCGGCCTTTCATCCTGTGGTACGATCCCTTCTAAATATAATAAAATTGTCACGTGGTAGCTTAGAGTCAGCAATATTATTATCTAACAATGTCTCTGATACACTTAGGATTTCACAAGTGTTAAGTTCGGTTAATGTCTGGATTTCTGCTCGTTTGTTCACTTTGCTGTTGACTGTCTTCATACTCCTGGCATTCAGTAATGTTATATTTAGAGCAGTTTTTTTTAAAATTATTTTTCTTTTTTAAATTGTTGTTCATTTTTTTAGGTAGTGCTTTATCTCGGCTGCTGTTTAATGATTGAGCGAAGGCGGCTAAATCATCTTTGCCACTTCCCTAGTGGTAGAGGTCACATATATGTCCAAGCTCATTGCACTCATGGCAGCGAAGTTTAGATGTGTGGCGGAAAAAATCCCTCAGGTGACCAGTCTCTCCGCACTGGTAGCAGTGGGGCTGATTTGGACGAGTGATCTGCTGGTGCCTATCTGGAATAGTTTTCTGCTTGTGTACATCACGGTGGATTCTCAGATTAGTCTTCACTTTGTAGATTGAGTCCTGTCTCTGATATTCTTGCTGAGGTTTTTGTTGAGAGTTCCGTGTGTGTATATCTTTGGGTCTTTCCTTATTCTGTCTCTGTTTCGCCTGCTGTCTCTCCTTACTACGGGACTTTGGGTTTATGATCACATCATTCTACATTCAAATGTTTAGCCAGTACTGAGTAGTGATGATCCGTGGGTGGTCCGATGTACATCATCACTCAGCAGCAGACATTCGTTGACTGATCCACTTTTCACTTTAAAGTTGTCGTCATTATCGATGAATTCTGCATTTCTGTCACTACATAATGCGGCGAGACCAATATGTAATGCATCTATGCGCAGTTGCGTTTGCTCGTCGGTTCGGGAGCATACACTGCTGACTTTGACTGTCCCGTTGCCGCCCGTGGCCTTGTGAGCAGCGTCAATGAAGTCATTACACCGACTGAGCATGATCATTATGATGCGATCGATGTCATCGCCGGAGTCACAGTCATTTCTACCTTCAACCAATACAATTTTCTCGTACACGTCTTGAGAGTCTGTCAGTTTTTTATGTAAGTCTGCAATTTTTCCGCCAGATATTGACTTGACTGTGGGAGCTGCCAAGAACTAAAGTACTGGAAATAAGCTTGGTAGATCTTTTAGGTGGTAATGACGCTGCTGTAACAATTTCCTGAAGCTGTGCAGCATGTCGCTTCAGCTCACTGTTTTCCTCTGCAAGTACATCGCATTGCCCCGTTTTTCCCAGGAGCTTAACCCGATCCTGATTGGATTTCTCAAGGTTCTTTGTGCGTGCCAGCGACCCCATGTCTTTGTGAACATTGTCCTGTAGTAATTCAAGTGCCACTAGTTCACTGCTGATTTCCTGTAGCATCCTGTGGCAATGATGAAGCAAATCAATCTGCACCCATCAGCGTGGACATGGCCACACACCGATGGTGTCCGACTGGTGCAGACCAACACACTCCAGGTGGTTCCATATGGCACAGTGAAAGCATTGCACCATGTCAACTGTGGATTCGTCTTCCAGACAGTAAATTTGTTTTGAGTCCTTCTCTTTCTGTAGTGCTCGATTGTTTTTCATGTTAGGAGCAGTTGATGATTTTTGTCTGACTCCATTATTGTTATTTATATCAGATGGAAATGCTGTTGATTCCTTAGATGATTGTTGAACATCAGGTTCTGTCTGATTATTCGGCCTTCCCCTCTTTTTTTATGGGGGCACTGTAAATCTTATTTTTTGAGAATTTTTTTTTGTGGTTTAATGTTTTTTCTGCTCATTGTTTATGGCATTCATATAAATTATGTCAATCTATACTGTGTACATACATACATACAGTATATACATACAGTACATACATACAGTAATTTTATTTTTAATGGATACAGTGCTGGTGCCGTCATCCGGATTATGTATTCGATGGCAGCTTTAATGGCCTCAGATTAAGTTGAGCCACAATTTTACTTCCCCACTCCTGATATGATTTGCACTGCACCGACATTGGTCCTATTCTCAAAATATTTTTACACAAAAATAAATTAAGCATCATTTATTTATATTGTTATATATTTGTTTTGACACAGACACTGTTTTGTTACTTTCAATTATAATTATTTTTGTCATCTTTTTGTGTTAATGTATATTGTGTATCGGCGCTGGCGCTGTCTCAGGTTCTTAGAATGTATATATACTCAATACAAAACTCGCTACATATAGGTGCCAGAGGCACTATCATGTAATCATCAATCGTTTTTATCTCAAAGCCTTAGTGCGGACATACTGTTATCAGTTTGGTCTTTTTACTTTATCACTTTTACTGTTCAAGATATATTATTTTAGTCTGAATTGTCATTTAAATGGTCATACTGGCCGGAAAATAACGTAAAAAAGATATTTCACTTACTTACTTCCCCTCTTTTTATTCTGTGTTTGTTGGGTTCCTGGCATGGTATGTACTCCGGGAGACTCACATTGATACTGATTTTCTTTTCTCAATGATGAAATTGTACATAGCCTATAAAGCTTAGTGCTTAGTGTCTTGTGGCTCTTCGTCTGTGAATATTATGTGTAAATGATTCAAACTGACTTGAGTTATTCAACAAATGATATGTCCACGTCATCTGCATAGGATGTAATAAGATTTTCCGCTGCAACACGAAGCTCGTCTGCAGAAAGTTTTTTGATATTGCTGGGAGAGCTAAATTGGTTTAATATCTGCCTATATATGCTTGTAGACGTTGATCAAGGGAAGCAAAAAACTGGTCAACACCAGGCAGGAAACTTTCTGTTCTGTATTTTAGAGAAGGGCTGAGCACTACGTCTCCTGCTTGACCATAATCCAATGGATTAGGGCGTACATTTCGGCGCTTGTGTCGGTTTTGCATCTGCATATAGTATGCGGAACCAGACAGCTCTTCACCTTGCTTCTCATAAATGTTGAAAGAGTCACGCTTTGATGCAACATAATCTCTCAAGCTGCTCAGTAACACCACAGCACTATTCAGATCGAGTTTCGCATGCTGTAGCTTTTTATTAGTAACATGTGTTTTTGCAGGATGTCATTCCGGAAGGTAGTATAAATACCTGTTTCAAGTCGATTTATCTGTTTCAACAGTCCTTCTGCTTCTGCTCGTATACAACCTTTCTCTTCAGTGTCACCAGTAATTTGTTTAAATACATCTTTAATTTGCTTGTAGTCATTCTATAGTGCCTTTGTTGCATCAGCTCGGTAAGACCAACGAGTTGTTGTAATACGTTTTAGAGTCAATGATGAATCATTATCTTTCAAAGCTTTGGTCAGAAGTTGATGCCGATTGGTTGAAATTGTAAAGAAGACAAACAGTTTTTCAAGGAATTAACAAAATCTGTTTGTGTGACCAGGAAATGTGGACTAAACCGAGTTACATTTTGGGGAATAAATCCGGGATAAATAATCCGATTCTATCCCGAATTCAACCCGAATTAAAGTGTGTCCGTGTGACGGGGCTATTGTTTTCTATTTTAAGTCTTCTGAATAGCTGTCGTACCACCTTGCAAACACATGTACAAATTGAGATACATTTAGTGTGTACCTGAAGTGAAAAATGTCTGCTCAGGAAATATCGGCATGAAAAACGTTAACGGACACTTGTGTTGATTTTATTTCAACATGGATACACCTACCGCGTATTTTTTTTTCTCAAAATACGTTATTATCTAATAAATCAAACCATTGTTTCACCTTCTCAAATATTGACATCCAAATCTACGATATTTAACAACGTATTTTGAAAAAGTGTCCTGCTTTCTATCAATTTCATTTTAGGGATGTCCTGCTTTCTAAAAAAAATAAGAGCAGGTTAGAAAACAGGACATTTTCTCAATATACTTTCTTGGTTATAGTAGCTTTTGAGGATACTATTTGAGCAGGTGAAATAACCATTTTATGTATTGGGCAATAATGTGTTTTTAGAAACAAAATTAACGCAGTATATCGACGTTGATATAAATTCAATAAAATTGTCAATTTTCATGCGATATTTCGCGTGCAAACATCTATTTGACCTTAGGTACACATCAGATCGATTTCAATTCATACAATGTGTTTTCAAGGTGGTACAACAGCTATTCATAGTATATCTGAGCAAACAATAGAACACTTTTAGCATAGCTAAATATGCGAAAACTGTGAATTATTGATCGTCATAATTATGCGTTTGTTGACGGCTCATTAGAAAGCAGGACACCATGCTAGAAAGAGTATCACGCATGACACCCTGTTGGAAAGAGTATATGCATGACAGGTCTACAACCTACATGACCTAAAGCAGATCATACCAATTTTATCATTATGAACACGCTAATCAATCGAAAAATGTAGGTTTCCTGATCCCGAATTGTGCAAGATATTGAGTGACTTTCCGGGGGCACAAATGGAAGAGCCTACACACCAGCGACCACGTGGAGCTGAACTGTTTTGCTTTGATGACATATTAACACAACATGAACCCAACAGTGTAGGCCTGCACAATAAAGGTCAATACCCAGGCAAATAACATGTTTTCGTTTTAGTTCTGTTATATCTTTTTTTTTATATCATTTCGATAGAATACAACTTTTAGTAACATCCGTTGGCAACGTAATCGGGTTTTAAAAAAGACGATTTATGACAAAATGTCGGACATTACATTTTTGTCTTTTAGATCTACTTATTTTTTAATGCCGTCGCCACGTTCGACAGGAAATTGTTATCGAAAAAGCTCTTAACTCGTATTAGGATACGTGTGTAAGGTCTCAGATGTATCACATTGTCAAAGACGTTGCTACTTTAATTACAATGTCATCGGAAAACCACAGCTTCTAAACTCGCCCAATTGACATTTATTTACATCTTTGCGGGACATCGTGAACTTCGCCAAAATACACAGGTAATATTCATAGGATGTTCGTGGCTGGTGTTGTGACAAAAAGGAAGGGATTTTCTTCAGTGTTGATCCTTTTAAAGAAAAAAAAACAAATCAACTTCGGACCCGTCATCTAGATGCTCAGCCGCTGGGTCAAAGCCATTATAATAAAGATGTGGTTGTTATTAATTGTATGAACATTCCGAAATACACACTTATCGGGTACATATATCTTTCAAATGGAGGGTGGAGACAGATAATATATATTTACGGTGATATAAGCCAATATAACAACATTTTAAACCTTGGAACTTTTTAATCTGGGTATGGGCCTTTAACATAGAAAAATGTAATGCACAAATAAGTAGTCACCTGCAAGTTCATCAGCTCCGAACAGTTTAGCCTATGTAGCCTATGCCTAATCAGAAAACATATTATTATGTAAAGTAATATTATGTATAATATTATTTTATTTTATTCACAGATGGAATGACAGAAAATTGAGCCATGGCAGAGAAAAATAATTGGAATTGGGAGAATCTTTTCTTTAACCAGTCACTGGAATTCTCCCAGCAAAATCAAGGTACGCTCGCTCATAATTTTTGTTCAAAAATAAGTGCATACATTTTCCAAGGAATAACAACCTATGCGCATGATGCGTCCGATTGAATTGTGATGATATGAGTCCAAATCGTTCTCAAAATATTACTCATTACAACGCTTAAATAGTTTTATATGAACCATGGAGACCAAAGGGTTTTTTTAATTTAAAAACAGAGCATTAATGTCTTAGTTATGATATCTCTTTCCGCGTCATTTAAATACCTATGTTATGTCTACTGCCATTATACATTTTTAATTATTCCAGTGCGGGGACCGATTTCAGACGTCATACATTCAATCTGACGTCTAAAGTCAATCCCCACGCTGAAAGGTTACAGTTGCTGCTGCTATTTTTTCACCACAGTCATTTTGATGAACCACGAAATTAGAGCCTCCCCCCCGACTTTGAGTGAAGTTTTTCTTGGAATAGTTCGCATGATTGTAGGCGAATAATAACAAAGAGCGGTCTACAAATGCTATAATGCATTTGGCAATGATCCTGACAGTGTACTTGAAACTTGATAGATTTATCTTGTTAATTAGCAAATATAGCGGGTTTTTTATGACCCTGATGAATACTATTTTGCTCGCCACCGTTATCAAGCTTGGCTGACCATTTTCAATAGGCCCATTATCATGATTATACACTGCTGCCGTGGACTCGCATGTTATAGTTTGTATTTAAACCGCTTTCACAGAGTTAAGGAATTTTGTTTTGAAAATTCATGATGACTTTGAATCACAAAAATATTAATATAATTATTAAATATTTTACAATCATGTACTTTGATTTTTGTCAGGTAGAGGCAAGCAATCTCAATAGGGTTGGTCTTGTAGATATACACACGTGGAATCTAAATATAGAAACTGCGCATGGATTCCCCTCTTCATGACGTAGTAATGATGTTTGCGCATTTGGTCTCACCACCCCAAATGCCAGTCCCATTGAGACACATGTATAATGCCAACATTCCAAAGCCGAAATCACCACTTTCGTCCCTAGCTGCCCCCCTATGTGACACACCATAATAAAGCCTAAGCTGTCCTTTTTCAAAAACTGTTTCGAAAATGGTATGCTAACTTCCTGCGTTTTGAGCTACGCTCTAATGTTGAAAAAATGGTCCGTTTTGCCCAGATCTCCCGAAATATTCTTGCGCCCATTCCCAGAAAAGACACAAATCCTTCTCACCCCATGTGTCCATCCGAAAATCTCACATAACAGTTATACCTCATATCACAGATAGCGAAAACAGTGTGTGCTTACAATTTATCCACATAATTACAACATTCCTGTATTTTTCTTAATTCACCAGAAGCGGAAACAACCATTTAAAGCAGTAATTTGGGTAGGGATTCTCTAGTCAGTAGCCACCCCCCTTGGATTTCGGCTCATTTAGGGTGGTGAGACCATATATAAAAATAAAATTATTTTTGTTTTATTTTTTTCAAACAAGGATGGAGCAGCAAGTTGTTCTGATCAATATATTTTTGAAATTTTTCGAATACTTCGAATGATGTTGCTTAGGGAGCTCTTTTATTAGGCACTGATATTGTGAAAATCAGCTCTTTTTCCGTAATTTTGCACTGCGGGAAACGTGGTTAGATGAAGTTGCAGTTCCTACTCTTATTTAATCACAATAGGTAGTCATGGTGACTATTTATTATTTAGAATTATCAAGAAAAATAGTATATCAATTGGGACAAATGGTATAATGATATTACAAAGGATTAAACTTCCAGTATTTTTCTATGTATTTGTACCCATACAACAAGTCAAAGTAGCAAAAGAAAGCATGTTATCTACGAATTACCAACCAAAACACGCCATCTTGGGCCTATCTTCCAGTTATCACATCCATCCATTAATTATATGTCTTTTATTCGAAATTTTACAGCCTAATTTGTTGCATCGACTATCAGAATACATTTAAACACCATTTGAATACTTTTTCTTCCAATTCAACAGCAGAAACATTATAATATATAATCCTAACCCTGCTTCAATGCCCTATACACACATGGTCTCACCACCCCAAATGCCAGTCCCATTGAAACACATGTATAATGCCAACATTCCAAGGGCCGAAATCACCACTTTCGTCCCTAGCTGCCCCCCTATGTGACACACCATAATAAAGCCTAAGCTGTCCTTTTTCAAAAATTGTTTCGAAAATGGTATGCTAACTTCCTGCGTTTTGAGCTACGCTCCAATGTTGAAAAAATGGTCCGTTTTGCCCAGATCTCCCGAAATATTCTTGCGCCCATTCCCAGAAAAGACACAAATCCTTCTCACCCCATGTGTCCATCCGAAAATCTCACATAACAGTTATACCTCATATCACAGATAGCGAAAACAGTGTGTGCTTACAATTTATCCACATAATTACAACATTCCTGTATTTTTCTTAATTCACCAGAAGCGGAAACAACCATTTAAAGCAGTAATTTGGGTAGGGATTCTCTAGTCAGTAGCCACCCCCCTTGGATTTCGGCTCATTTAGGGTGGTGAGGGTGGTGTGGGTGATACCAAAATATTTACTTGAAGGCAGCGTGGGATCAGCTGTTGTGGCTGGAGTGGGAAGGGGGGCATCAACAGCAGCGACCGCAGCGATCTCGCCGTCACGCTGAACAGCGAGGGACATCATAAAACCTACATGGCTTATAGTAAGATCCCAAGCTCGTTAAGATAGCGACTTTGTTTGATCATTTGCCGGCTCAACGGCTGGAACTTGAGTGAGACTTTCTCCCCTATAGACTCCTTGGTAGAGGAGACCGGGTCACAGCATATTGGATTATTGTATAAATTAAGATAATTTACACCACTGTGACAGAGATACCACGTCAATTGTACATCACTCGGAATATATTTCAAATGGTTTTAACTTAAGCATATAAAAATACGTTCTTGGGACGTAGAAATGATTATCTTGTGCTTGACATTTATGGGTAGGCTTACGAATATTATCTCTGCATTTGATTTTCAGGAACTGGTGGGAGGCGTTACATAGAAGAGAAAGCAGAGCGATTGAAAGATGACGGGAACACAGCACTTCGTGGCGGTGACAACTTATTTGCCCTTAAGCTGTACACTGAAGCCCTTTCCTTAGCCCTGTCTATACCACATAACGAACGGCAAGGGGCTGTGATCTGCAGCAATATCAGCCATGTTAATTTAAATCTGGCCAGAAAGGAGGTGGCACGCGAGGCGGCGAAACAAGCTGTTGTCTTAAATTCAACATGGCATAAGGTAAATTTAGCTATAAATTGTGACTAGTAAAGTAAACTAGGTCAATTTGAACCTGACCACGTGTTTAAATAGTATTGGTGAGCAGGGACAGAGTTCATATTACAAAATTCTGTATGTAAGCCCATCCTATTTAAACGACGTGTTACCCACGTATAGTATCTATAGGCCTACGATCTCTACCAACTCCCTCAATGGGCCGCCGCCGATATTTTGGCATTCTGCCATCTCGGCGGCCATTTTCCAAGATGACGCCCTACTGTGGTTAAGACCTGATATTTTGTAAGTAGGTCTAGTTTATAGTTATTGCATACCTCTAAGAAATTAGTTTGATTAATCTCCATCATTTTCCAACTAATTAGGCCTACTATTGTGACTGATGAAGCAACGTGATACCTGATTAACTTTGACATCTATTTCAAAATGACTGTTTAGAGGCCTATATTGCCTAAACGTATCGTGTTTGCTTTGAACGCAATCACCTCCAGCAGAAATAGTATCGTGTTCCTCAATGTCCTGTGCTTGGCACAAACCTATTCTCCATTATCCTTACCGCGATCACTTTTTCGTGCACAACACGATCTCTGATGAAACGTGTCAACGTACGCCTTGGAGCTATCAGCATCTCCACAGCGTGGGGCACATGAACAATGCTGCCAAACTGTTCAACCGTGGGGTACAAAATAACCATGCAGAATATTTTGAAAAGTGTAGGCATAGGCCACGCGTCGGGCTTCATCAAAATAGTACACGCCGACCCCGATGGCTCATTCGGTCCGGTTGTGGCTCGAAACTCTGAATTCGAATCTCGACTAGGTCGGATGTTTGTGATCGACCTTGTACAGTGCTCCAAACTTTTCAAAGTTCTAGAGGACTGCCCATGGCACTCTGCACAAGAGCCCTTCAAGTCATTCGATGAGAGTAGGGCATCTGGTTAAGGGGTTTGGGAATTGGTTGGAAATAGTGGCAATTTCGATTTAGCTTTATTTAACAGATGTCCAGATCCTGAAATCCATCCAGTTTTTAAACAAGAAGCATATGTAACATATTTAAACCGTGACATGAATCAAGATAATTTTTAGGTATCCTACCCTATGTTTCTAACAAATAGAGTAAGTTTAGTATGTTAACAGTAACATTTCTACTTTTCAAGGATTGGCTCGAATTAGTAGCTGGGGATTCATTTGATAAGGCTAAGCTGTTGTTCATATTTTTTTTATTTTTTTGTAGGGTTATTTTCGACTAGCTAAGGCGTACGAGTCCATGCAAATGTCACCCAGTGCATTCCGTACATTGAAGGAAGGGTTTGAGCGTGCTAAAATGTCTGAAAATGAAAAAAATCAGTTTTTGCAACATATGTTGACATTATGTTTGTCATATTCTGGTAAGGATAGCTATATATAGAGTTCCAAACGTTTCATCATTAGTGTGATCAATATGATCAAGGTGTTTAAAAAAACATGTTTTAATCTTAAAACTCGGTATTTGAAGCAGTATTAGAATTCAAACGTTTTGAATGCGATTGACATGTAAATTACCTACATACAGTATATAAAGGTTAACAACCATCAATATAATTATATATATATACATGTAACATATTGTGTTGCAGAAGGATACAAGTCCCTGCATACATTACAATTTAGTCCTCAGATGTTGATATCATTATTTAATGGGTTTCTGAAAGAAAGGGAGTGGAAATGTCTTCAGTTGGTCGTACTGGGAAACGACATACAGGTTGGATTAATACAACGGCTTGAGCGCTACCAAATGAATCAACTAGACTGTGTGTCAGATGTGTATTGTATGAATAAGGATAGTCTGGCAAAGTATGGACAACATATCGTTGTTGAACTTTTAAAGAATGGCTTGCCGATGAAAAAGATCGCTGATGAGACGAAATCACCAATTCACATGGCACTAGACATGGGCATAAAATCCAACGGTATGATCTAATTTCAGAATTTTGCTTGTAGAAATATAATTATAGTCATGTCAAGAACTTCATTAAAAAAAAATAATAATAGTCGTATTCCCACCCATGCAACCGCACCAAGTTTGCTGAGTGCTGTAAAACTGGGTAAGGTGTGACCTTGTCCCATTTGTGACAGAGGCCTGAGAGAAGCAATTGTTGTCATCACTTTGGCCGGTTGAGTTTTAATCACATCAATGTTGGGCCAGAGTCGCAACCCATTGCTGGTTCAATGTCGACAAATTGTCTGCAACGCTGGCCCAACACTACTCCAACACTGGGTCTGCTGTATACTTAGCGCAGCACGTGCCATTTACGTGATACTGTTTCAATATTGGCCCAACGTCTTTGACGCTGGCCCGATATTGAAACAGCATTGAGTGATTGTTGGGACTTCTATGCGGTGACGCATTGCTCCTCTAGAAAAACCACTACCCAGATAACACGTTCATTGGCCCAATCCTGATGTAATGCTGGGCCACCATCTGTGACGCTGGGCCAACATTATTCAAACCTTACCCCTTTAAGCCCTAATCAAGAATATAATCGTGAATATATTTTTTTCTTATCACTTTTTAAAAACGCAACTCTTTGACCTAGCGACATCAAACGTTATATTTGACGTCTTCATGAGGACTGTTCCCAGAAATGTCAACCGTTTCCCACACGCGACACCACCCTTTCCGCACATTAGGACACAAACATTATTGCAATAAACTTAATAGTCCCTGGTTTCGGCCGGGCCTAACGAATCAGTTATTCTCGTCGTGTTCGTATATGTACATATACAGCAGGCATATACATGTAAATGCAGCTTTAGATTTAGCTAATCCCAACACAAAACATATGTATAGTATTTGTACAATGTTGGCCAGCGTCGAATACGTTTTACAAATGTTATACAAATGTTTTATGTTTCCTGGGATAGCCCAGAAAACTCTAGATCAAGGGGAGTTATATTATATCCCTGTACATGGTGTGACACCGGAAGCATGCACAATCCTTCTAGTTTCCAAATAGTTCTTATCATTTGTAAAATCAAAACAAATGCTGGGATGTAATTGTGTGTTTTATTTTTGCTTAAAATTCAAATGTTTGTTTGTATGTGTGCGGCCAGCCTTAAAAAAAATGTTTCGGATTTATAAAAAGCCACCACAGTTATTATATTAGTATATACTTTTTTATGGCTTCAAAAACAAACACTATTCATCCTCCAAAATCCGAAACAAACATAGCTATAAGGATGGCCTTATGTCAAACCAATCGTTCGTATTCACTAGTTATTTATATGTTTGCCGTTGTAGGTTTTTGGACACTGCTTACATACTTGCTGATCTCATGTAAACGTAACGTTGATGTAAACTCCGAGTTAAAAAACGGAAACACTGTGCTACATGTTGCCTGTCTCAACAAACAAATATCTGGCGATGATCAAGAAGAAGTTGTACAGCTGCTTTTGAAGCATGGAGCAGATCCAATTAAACTGAACAAAAACGGGAAGATACCTCTAGATTTGCTGCAAATAAGTGCGAAATGTCATGAACATTTAAAAGATATAACACTAGGTATAGTTTGTTGTACTTTATTATATTGAACACTTATCACCTCATAGTTGATTTCCTTGTAACTCATTCACCGTTTTTATCTGCTCTATTAGCCGATTAAATCACTTATTTGGAATGAAGTAAGTGATTAAGTTTATATTAGCAAATGTTTGTTCTCAAATGTGAGTAGTTTTGAACAAGATACATCAGCGCTTAAAGGGTTAATATGTTGTACACACTGAGTCATAAATGCTCAAAGCAGTTAGCAAAATTTGTCAAAATGAATGCATTGAATTTATTATAAAAAATATTGAAATTGGATTCTCAGTTTGCTAATTATTTCAACATGTTCCATGAAATTTCATTTGTTTCTATCTTTATCCTTGTCATGTCTTTTGGGTGACCTTATGTCTATGATGTTTATATTTACATTTTCAGAGAAGAGGAAAGTACCAATTAAAAAGATAAGAGCGCTGGCCGATAATGGTGATAAACTTTCAAAAGAGTATAGAAACATCGAATCTATTGCAAAGTACACTGAAGCCCTGGATCTTCTCACCCAAGGTCCTCTGAAAGGTGAGAGATTCATAAGCCTCATGTAACATAAGGCATCTTATTTGACCCTTTAAGCGCCAAGTACGACTACAGTCGTTTTTAGCTGGCCTTTTATTTTTAATTTTTAATTGAAAAGGTTTTTTTTTTAACTTTTTCATGTATACTGCTTAATTTTTTTCTGCTTGTTGATAATATTAAACCAGTTCTCGGACAACTTCAAAGATGGCTTTGAAAAAAACCCAATTTGCCGATTTATCGCACAAAATGGCTGATTTATCAAGGTTTGATCACATTTTACGTCACTCATTTTACTACATGTAGTTCAATAATGGCGGCGGACTATTGTCGAGTGTGCTCTTGTGAGTCTGTTTTATTATCATGTTTAGCAGGTTAAATCACTGTTATTGGGAGCGAAGTTAGTGTATAAACTTCAATCTTTTCAAATGCTTGGTCCCAGACCAAACAAATACGAGTAATTTTGCCCATTTGAAGTTGTAGGTTGCGGTGGCGAGACACACCTTCAAATGCGCGAAAATTCTATTCTATAACTACCATGACTACGCTCTTATTAATCTGTTAATGTAACATAAACGTGTGAAATATGCAAATACAGTTGTGTAAGATGTTTCATTATTAATCTGTTAATGTAACATAAACGTGTGAAATATGCAAATACAGTTGTGTAAGATGTTTCATTTGTATAGCCCCATACGTATATGCATCTGAATGGATCGACATTCAAACATCTAAGTTTTGATACACGTATTTTATATTGTTATGGAATCTTTGGCATACTTAAAGCAACTCCGTGTGATGACATCAATTTTCGTTTTTACCCCGGGCCTGAAGGGGTATTGTCGTCCCCTTCGTGCGCCGCCGTCTCCACTGCCACCGCCGCACGCTGCCTTTTGGCTACTACATCAACATGGTGCAACAGATTGATTTCATACAAACATTCAACCCCTCCTGCAATTTTCAAGGCAAATGACAAAGTCAAAGGTCAAGGTCAAAGATTCAAAAAAATATCGTTAGCGCGATAACTTGAAAAATAATTATTGGATCTCTCAATTTTTTTATGTGAAGTTACCCATGAGTATGGAGATGTCCTCATTAGATTTTCAGCTTTCCACCGATAATCAAAATGGCCGTCATCTGGCGACTACATTTTTTGCTTTTTTTTCAGAATTCCCTCGAAACCTGGTATATAAAGGTTTTCTTGGTCTGCGAGTCTATTGGCATTGTCCATTTAAATGTGAGACCGAAAACAAGGCTACGACGGCCATTTTTGTTTTAGCAATTTAAATCGTTCTTATTTTCGGTTAAATGCCTTGAAATCTGGCATATATAGGTTTTCGGGGTCTGCGAGTCTATTGACATTATCCGTTTTCATGTGAGCTCCAAACCGAGGCTATAGCGGCCATCATGATTTTATCATTGATCTTCAAATATTGGTATGCATTATTAGAAGTAGTTGTGCCAGATTTGTGGATATTTTGAGTCACTGCACCAGCCGAGGGGTGTTTGAGTGCTTTCACGATATTTTATTTTGTTTATGAAATATTGTATCCCACAGACCATGGTTATATTTTTTTCAGAGTTTTTAGGATTTTTTTATCAACATTTCTCTGAATTGAATGTTCCCACAACATTGGGCCACATGTTGATGCTGTCGGCCCAGTGTTGGGCAGACAATCAATGCTGCAGATGTATCCCCCATGTGCTGATTTTAAGACGCCGATTAGCGGTGGTTGCTTTCATGTGCCCTGGAGTAGGCTTTGATCCCAACGTCTGAGACGTGGAATAAAGTGCTGTATGCAGAAGATTGTTTTGTTTACATGGCAATATACCTTGAAATAAACCTTATTTAGTCTTTTTTTGGTGCTTTAAAACTGTTTTTTCACTTGTATTTTTAGTTAAAATACAGTAAGTAGAAATAAATTTTTTAAATTGACAAAATTGAAAATTGCCGTTCTATGAGGTTCCTTTAATATCCCATTATTATTATTTCCAAGAAATTTTGTTGAAACAGTTGTTTTTTTGGGCAAATGCATTTTTTAAAATAAACCTTGTGGCAAAGTTTGCCCTATTATCACTAAATATTAGAGATTGGCTATGGCAGCTAATAAAATTAGGGATTTTTTTACCAGACTAACAGGTCCTGTAAAGTTGCAAGTTTACTGGACATAATAATTTTTTCCTCGGAAAAGAATGTTTCAGTGAATAAACTTGCACTTCCATTGCCGTTGTTGACATTTTGCCAGTGATTAAGATCCATAAACGCTTCACGACAGGTCGGGCAGATTTAATCGGACATTACAAATGTAATATAGGTACGATCGGACGTTAATTTCATTGACTGCTATGGTGGCTTTTCCAAATTTCCGTGTGGAAATCCCTCCTTTTCTGTCTCTCGCTTGGTGGCTGTGGTGAATTTGACCTATACCCGCATCCTGGAATTTCGAAAATTGATCAGGGAAATGTCAGAGAATTTTGTTTCCATGTTGGGAACTATGTCGTAATTTTGTATGCAGGTACTTACCTACATGGTCAGGAGTTGGAAAGGTCTCGGCTGTGTTGAGTCATTTTCATTAGTTATCAAGAACCTTTAGCGCATTAATATTTTTGCTGAGACGAATTTCAAGGATGACAGCTCACACCTTGGCGAAATCAGTTCTGCCGTGTAAAGCCAAAGGTCTATATCTGCTTACTTAAGCAGATACTGCATTTTTTGCTTTGCAGAGAAGAGTTGGTAACTAGTTATATGTCACGTGGCCGAATCACGCGACAGCAGGCATAGCTGTATGATCTACCAACGTGGATCTAGCACAATTAATAAAACATATCACAAATACTTCCATGTTAAAATATAGGCTACAAACAAGCTTACATTGCATGTAATTGATTGTCCACCCTCTATATTATTATTATTATCATTTTTATTATTATTATTATTATTATTATTATTATTATTATTATTATTATTATTATTATTATTATTATTATTATTATTATTATTATTATTATTATTATTATTATTATTATTATTATTTTATTAATAATAATAATATTATTATTATTATTATTATTATTATTATTATTATTATTATTATTATTATTATTATTATTATTATTATTATTATTATTATTATTATTATTTTTATTATTTAGCTATTTAGTTATTTATTATTATTTTTTTTAAATTATTATTATTATTATTATTATATTACAAGTAAGCAGATACTGCCTTTCGGCTTCACAGAGAAGTATAAGTAATTGACGAAACAAAACTGACGAAACTGGCTTCCTGTAATCGACGAAAATGAGCTCCTCTAATCTACGACGAAACTGGGCTCCTTTAATCGACGAAACTGAGTTTCTGTAATTGACATAAACTGACGAAAAGGAGTTCCAATAATCGATGGAACGTTTCGAAACTGGGTTCCTGTAATCGACAAAACTAGGTTCTTGGAATCGGTATTGTTAAGTGTAAGTTAAGAATAAGTTGTGAGTTGTTAAGACTAGTTAAATATAGTTAAGGGTACTTTATGATATTTAGGTATACAGGTGTATAAGGTTTTAATGATATGTTTGGCTATTAAAGGCTACTTACAAGATTGTAACGGTACTTGATATATATTTGAGGGTATTAAGGGTATTTAAGTGTACCTAATGATATTTAAGGGCCTGCAAGGGTACTTAGGGGCATTGCTGATTTTCACACAAGCATTTTGTGCATAAGATAATGTTGCCATGTGACAGTAATTCGAGACTTTTAGTCAGCGAAAATTAGAAAATACACTGAAACAAATTCCTTACCAAAAGATTTTTGTACCACGGTCTTGTTGTATAAGGTCTGGACTAGCCACACTAAAATGGCCGACTCTCACACAGAAATAACATAGTGAGTGATATTAATCATATTAATAATCTGACGAGTTTGACGAATTATTATTTTTTTTAAATTATTATTATTATTATTATATTACAAGTAAGCAGATACTGCCTTTCGGCTTCACAGAGAAGTATAAGTAATTGACGAAACAAAACTGACGAAACTGGCTTCCTGTAATCGACGAAAATGAGCTCCTCTAATCTACGACGAAACTGGGCTCCTTTAATCGACGAAACTGAGTTTCTGTAATTGACATAAACTGACGAAAAGGAGTTCCAATAATCGATGGAACGTTTCGAAACTGGGTTCCTGTAATCGACAAAACTAGGTTCTTGGAATCGGTATTGTTAAGTGTAAGTTAAGAATAAGTTGTGAGTTGTTAAGACTAGTTAAATATAGTTAAGGGTACTTTATGATATTTAGGTATACAGGTGTATAAGGTTTTAATGATATGTTTGGCTATTAAAGGCTACTTACAAGATTGTAACGGTACTTGATATATATTTGAGGGTATTAAGGGTATTTAAGTGTACCTAATGATATTTAAGGGCCTGCAAGGGTACTTAGGGGCATTGCTGATTTTCACACAAGCATTTTGTGCATAAGATAATGTTGCCATGTGACAGTAATTCGAGACTTTTAGTCAGCGAAAATTAGAAAATACACTGAAACAAATTCCTTACCAAAAGATTTTTGTACCACGGTCTTGTTGTATAAGGTCTGGACTAGCCACACTAAAATGGCCGACTCTCACACAGAAATAACATAGTGAGTGATATTAATCATATTAATAATCTGACGAGTTTGCTGCTTCCGCCCAGCTCTGCGCCACGTTGAGAATCGCGCACTTCTCGTCCATTCCATTCTAGTTCGTCCTAGGAGACAGACGTCTAAAGTCTGCCGCTCGTCTCACCGGCCGATATGGCCTGGTATCACTCTCTGTCGTGGGATAGCATGCCGTATCTGACACTGTCTGAGAAACATCAATAAAGAAAGAAAAAAGGATCATCTTTGTTATCGACTTTTATTTTATTAACCCCTGCTGACCAGGCAGGACTTAGAAGAATAGGATTCGAGCTCGCTGGAGTTTTCCCGCACCATGCAGCCCGACACACTCAACAAAACTCCCACCTAATCTACGTTTTTTCATGCACTGCACATACATTTTACCTACTCCACATTACATTTAATAAAGACAATATAAAATGTTGGTATCTATGTATAAAATAACAGACCTGTTCACATTTAGCAATAGTTACAAATATCAATAACAGAAGATTTGCATGTTGCAATTCTCAAACGTGAACATTTACTTATAACTATCGTGCTTTTTTTTTTGGGGGGGGGGGGGGCATGTTGGCTTTTCTCCTGTTAAAATTATTTTCTTTTATAAAAAAATATTACATTTAACGTAACTGTCCACCCAACGCTGACAAAATGTAGCAAAAATTAGCATACAATGACCTGATGACAAAATATGTCTGGTTTTGAAATTCGTCATTACCGATTTCTTACATTTTGCTCTGACAGTTGAAAATTGTCAGAAGGTGACTATGACCCTATACTATGCAATGGTAAAAACATTTTTTGGTAAGGAATTTGTTTTAGATTTTGCTTAAAAATCGCTTAACTTTATCTGACTATTTGCCCAGCTTCGTTTCAATGATGTAACATTGTGTAGATTCATGGTGAAATCTGTATGCTGTGATATACTTGGAAGTGGCAATATTTGGTTACCATGTTTATAGGGATTAAATTATTTTTTGCCTCGAGGGTCGAGGGGGTTATTAGTGGTTATTGGTCGAGGTGTTGTGGATCGATGGGGTGTCGGGTGGAGGGGGCTGTTAGGGTTAGGGTTAGGGTTATATTACTCCTATTGTTTTGCAGTTAGAATTATTATGTCTTCAAGGGGAAATCATTATTATATTATTGAATATTTGACGGCGTTTAGACTCTCCAGTCGCTAATATTTATCTGATCTTCGTGACTTTTTTCTGAACACCTTCTAATGGATTACACTGTTTGAATTCGAAAATCAGCTAGTTTGAATATCAAAGATGGCCGTCATGGGCTAATTTGCATACCCTGCATCCAAGATCGACATAAACTCTCTCGATTCACCAAAATGCATCCGATCTTCGCGAATATTTGGTTGACACGCTCTGATAAATATCCTGTTTCGACAAAGTTTGAAAATCAGCTGATAAGCTTATTCAAAAATGGCCGCTATTGTCTAATTTGCATATCCGAGATCGACGTAAACGCTCTTCAGTCGCCAATATTCATTTCATATTAGCGAAAAAAATTCAACACCCTCTGATGGATTTACAGTTTGCGTTTGAAAAGCAGCTAATTTGCATATCTAAGATGGCCACCATGGACTAATTTGCATATCCAAGATTGATGTAAAACCACTCAAGTCGGCAATATTCATCAAATCTTTGCGATCTTTTTTCTGAACACGCTCTGATGGATTATCCTGGTTGAGTTATAAAAATACCTTATTTTTATATCCAAAATGGCTGCTATTGACTAATATACATATCCAAGATCGACGTAAACGCTCTCCAGCCGTCAATATTCATCTGATCTTTGCATTTTTTATGAACCACCTCAGAGCTCTGATGGATTATTCTGGTTGGGTTCGAAAATAAGCAAATTTGCTTATTTAAGATGATAGTCATGGCACTTCTGTATAGCCTCATCGTTACTGCACTGGCAATACACTTTTAATTGCGGAAGGTGAAGACTTTCATATTTGCTATGCAAATGTAAAATCTAGTTTTTACCCCTCGGGCCGTTGGGCCCGAAGGGGTTTTGTCGTCCCCTTCGTGTGCCGCCGTCTCGGCCGCCGCCGCACGCACTCTTTTGGCTACTACACCAACATGGTGCAACAGATTGAATTCATAATTCATCCAAACATTCAACCCCTCCCGGCACTTTTTTTTACTCAAGGTCAAGGTCATACGTCAAAGGTCAAGGTCAAAGATTTAAAAAAATTCTTGTTAACGCAATAACTTGAAAAATAAAAATTGGATTATGGAGATGACCTGATTAGAATTTCAGCTTTCCATCGATAATCAAAATGGCCGCCACCTGGCGACTAATTTTTTTTTCTGACATAATTTTTTTTTCATAATTTCCTTGAAACCTGGTATATATATATAGGTTTTCGGGGTCTGCGAGTCTATTGGCATTGTCAGTTTTCGTCTGCGACTAAAAACAAGGCTTTGGCGGCCATCCTGATTTTTTAATTTAATAATTCTTTGTACACGCGATAACTTGAAAAATAATTATTGGATCTCTCCATTTTTTTATGTGAAGTTACCCATGAGTATGTATATGACCTGATTAGAATTGCAGCTTTCCACCGATAATCAAAATGGCCGCCACCTGGTGACTAATTTTTTTCAACTTTTTTTTTCCAGAATTCCCTCGAAACCTGGTATAAATATAGGTTTTCGGGGTCTGCGATTCTATTAGTATTGTCCGTTTTCATGCGAGACTGAAAACGAGGCTGCGGCGGCCATTTTGGTTTTATTAATTTTAATAAACCGTTCTTATTTCCAATAATTGCCCTGAAACCTGGCATATATCGAGTCACTGTATCAGCCGAGGGGTATTTGAGTGCTTGCACGGTATTTTTTAGTCTTTCCCAGACATATGCAGAATGCTATTTTTAATCGCGGGAATAAAATAGCAATGAGTTTGTGGGAATCAGTTATAAGTCATTCTAAGTTTTACTAAATCAATTATGCGAGTGCTGAAACTCATTGTTGCGAGTTACTTATCATTTAAGCTGCTTCCCAGCACATCCACATAGCTTACGGAGCTCATTCACACGTTTTGCAAACTTGCTTATATGACCTAGGAACTATGTCCTGTGACTTTCTCCCGTCGTTCCCTTTTATTATAAACTGAATTTATCGTGTTGTGTATCACAACTTGCCGATTGTATGATGGAACTGTTCACGATTATCCTACAGATCACAATGTATTTTGTCTTTACAGAAAATGCAAGAGTGCAGCTTTTGGCGCGAATTTATCTCAGCAGAGCAGATAAAAACTACCAGATGGGCTATGTGGCCGATGCACAACTAGATGCAACGAATGTAGTCAAATATGATAGATGGTCATATCAGGTGAGATTTTGGTCACCAAAGGCTTAAACTGCACTACAAAGCCGAAAGGCAATATATGTTTACTTGTAAAGTAAGCAGATACTGCCATTTGGCTTTTGCATGTAATTTTGTGATTGAGTGAATTAAGGAATATGATATAGAACAATTCATCTTTTAAACAGGCGCATATGCTACTCGGTAATATTGGAATGAAGCACAAAAAGTACAAAGACGCTCTAGGAGAATACAATAAATCACTGGAGATCAGTCAATTTCAATCAAGTGAGAAAAATATTGCTCGAGCACAGCAAGGGTTTTTGGATGCCATATGTGCGGGAGCAGGTAATAATTGCTTAGTCCAGTTTTATTCAGCACGTAATGTTAACCCTTGGAGCACTGATGTCGACTGCAGTAGACATTCTGTGTTTTTATTAGCACCTGCATAACCCCTGATAACCAGCCATTCACAGTAAAATATGCCTTCAATTTTGCAACACTGATCTATATAGAGACTTAAATTTCACAATTTTTCACTCCCTCGAAGTTGTGTGTCGCGGTAGCGAGACACACGTTTAAGTGACTGAAAATTTAAATTCAATAGCTCGGTGATCTAATGGTTAACATGGTTAATATGTCTTGTTATGTCATGTTATGAAATGGGCTAGCCTCAAAGGCTCCACATTATCAAGGCTCCACATTATCAAAAAGCTGTTTGGCAGTTCATTGTCGAACCACCAGAAGTCAGGACGAATAAGCCTAATGGAAAATGTAATGTTGTTAACTCTGCTCTTCACAGCCAAAAGCTAGTAACCTCTTAAAACTACTATTTCATGTTATTTGTAAAATACGCGGCAGCTACTGCCTTTTAGATTTATACTGCAGAATTGTTACTAAACAACTCGTGATACTGACGGCCAATTGTGTAAGGAAGATCAGTGTTCCTGGGAACAAATTGTCCAATATCGCATGGCAAAATGCCATACAATTCTGTCGATTTGCCAATGAAATTTGTAATTGTTTAACAATATATTTATACATCAAAGATGTAAAGATGCCCAGCAAGTTACAACTTTGAGTTTAAAATTGCTAACCAATATTTTTTCCCTGTGTTAAAGCCGCAATAGGCTCTGGTATCCAGGTATCCATAGTTGTTTCAAACTATGAGAGATGCAGGTAATCTGGATCAGTATATCGAGAATTTACAGTCAATCTGGATCAATATAGCGAGTATTTACATTCTATGGAGAGGATCGAAGTATTTTAGGAATGTATGTTGGTCGGTTATTACGAATGTTCACATGAGACTGAATTAATTGTTTTTCCTCAAATGCACTTGTGTCGTTAAATAATTTAATCTACTATTCTACTGTGAAAAATTATTCATTTGGAAGGATATATACATATATGCGTACTCCGCGCTTCCTACACACTGGAGAACAGTGATCTACAATGCCAGTATCTGCCTACGTGTAAAATAAGCAGATACTGCGATTTGGCTTTACAGTGATCTTTCGCTAAAATCAAATTAAAATAGCTTTAATATTTAGAGTACTGGTACTTATTGTTTTGTTTCAATGTTGCAGCTTCATCAAACATAAAACAGGTAGTGTCAGATGTCGTGGTACCAGATACGTTCTGGGTTGTGGCTGTGGAGATACTTCTGAACCAGCAGGTGCCGGAAGCTTTGGCCCATTTAGTCAAATCTAATTTGATGAAAAATGCATCGTTTGAGAAAATTGACTATTATCCTTTGCTATACGTGGAGCCTTTCCACTGGAAAACCTACGCCGAGCGTGTCATAATATACCTGATTGATCGCAGGGCGAGACTGCAACACATCAGACACCCAAACGCCCACAACGTTCCCCATTCATTGGTCCTGTTTTCATTGGACAAGGGTGAATATTCATTTATAGCTATACGGGGAATTGTAGATGAATGAAAAATGTTTTGAAATTAATTATAAACAATTAAGCCTTTGACCGCTAAGCGCGACTACTCGCTTCTAATCCGTTTTGTTAGCCGACTAAATCGTTGCTATTGGGAACGAATAAGTATTTAAAGGGACTGGCCCAGGCTAAAATCATTAAAAAATCGGTGATTTTATTTCGGGTTCTTAATATGACCAAATGATGTAAGCATGTACATAGACTAGAACTGCAATTTTTTATAATTTCTGTGCTGCGCATTCACCAGTTAGGCTAGATATAGAGACGAAATTCCTGATTTGTAATTATTGACAACCATGTCAAAAATAAGAAATATCGGGAATTTCGTCTCTATATCTAGTCTAACTGGTAAGTGCGCAGCACAAAAATTATAAAAATTTGCAGTTCTAGTCTATGTACATGTTTACATCATATTGTCATATTAAGAACCCGAAATAAAATCACCGATTTTTCGATGATTTTAGCCTGGGCCAGTCCCTTTAAACATCAAGATTTGCAAATTTTGGTCTCAAGTTTAACAAATATGAGTAATTTTCAACCATTTGAAGATGTGGGTCGCGGTGGCGAGACACAACTTCAAGTGGATGAATATTTAAATAAAATAATTTGGCGGGTAAATAGTTAAAATTATGTTGTTTCTGGTATTTGTGCCGATGTTTGATATATTTTTCCTTATGGTTGCTGCATCATTTTTACAGGATCTACTGTTCTACTGGAACACGTTCTCACGAAGCATTTAAAAACTTACGACCAAGTCAACGAGGTAGATTTCCACGGAAGCACATTGCTACATACTTTTGCCGATTATTATTCTGAGAGGCCAGGTATCGGGAAAGTGGCTCGTGAGGTGTTAGATTGTCTTCTCAAATTTGACACCGTTGATCTATTCGCAAAGGACTATGGCGGGGACATGGCTGTAGATATGTTCAAAACAGGATACATTCACAGAACACTAAAATCAAGAATGGCGGAGATACAAAAAGGTAATGTAAGAGGGTTTAATCAATATTTTCTTGAGGGTGGAGAATAACCAGACAAGTCATATGTAGTTCTGTACGATTACAATTTATTAGGCTCGGTCGTAGGCCGAAGCCTATTAAGTTTATTTTTCCTGAGTTTGTGTCCTATTTAGGGGAAAGAGGGGTGCTGTGTGTGGGTTCACATTTCTGTATACCAGTCCTTAATGAACATGCAATATGAGCATGCAATATAACGTTTCAAGTCCTTAGGTTAAGTACTTTCGTCTTTAACCTCTTCACTACTACCATACATGACGGAAATTCCTGTCGTCATTCGTCATGTCACGTAACCATACATGACGGAAATTTCCTTCGGATTTACAAGTGTTCAGAAAAAAATATATTCACGATTATATTTGTGGTTCAAGGGTTTTGGTAGGAATAATATTGGTCCAGCGTCGCAGACGGTGCCCCACATCACATCAGCATTGGGCCAGTGCATCGTGTTATCTGGTGTTTCTGGCGCCCGGTTGGAAAACGTCACCAGCGAAATGCAGCAGTGAGAAAACACGGTACAAAGACCCAATGCTGTTTCAATGACAGGCCAGCGTGGAAGACTGTGGGTCAACATTGAAACAGCATTGGATGAATGCCACGTATACAGCAAACCCGGTGATAGATTAGTGTTGGGCCAGCGTGGTAGACAATTGACTGGCATTGAACCAACAATGGGCTGCAACGCTGACCCAACATTGAACCGGAATTTGGGAGTAGGCCTACATCATCTGTACGAGGTACATCGTAGGCAAGTATTGAATGCATGTTGGCCAGTACCGGCGATGGTGTTGGTGGTGGAAGGAAAACACGTCGAAGATATCTTTGAACTTGTCTCCTTGGTTCTTTCCTTAAATACATCCTGGATATTTATGAGGACACATGAGGAAGACCACTACACTGATTTTTTGTAAAATCACTTTTTGACAATTTCTCGTAATATTTTGGTTAATAAAAACCTTTACAGTATTAGCTTAAAATTTCCAGATGAAGCACCAAATATTCCATCAGTACAAAACATGAAAACAAATCCAAAATGCCCGTTTCTGGGGGCTCGTCTTCAAAGTAATGTGATCTAGACATCATTCCCACAAGCGTGCTGAAACATGTTCTCGACATATTAATAACAGCCATTACTGAAAAAAATAAACTTATCAATGGAAACTAGTATGTAGATGCCTTTATTTTTCCTCAAGATTTCTAAAAAGTACAATCATGTGAGACTACTACTTAAAAAAACATATCTTCCTAAAAACAAACTGAAAAATTACAAGCATCTTTCCAACTTCAAGTTGAATTTCAAAAATGCACAAAATATCTTCACTCAACAAATTCAAATACAATGTTTGTTCTTAGTATATAAAAAACTAAGACTGGGTCAAGGGCTTTCTCTATTGCCGGTCCAAACTTGTGGAATGCTCCGCCCAAACAATGTTAGCATTCTGGAAATCCTGTTGATTTGTCTTCCAACTCCCTGTGACGAACCTGCTTTGGCCTGGAAGTATGACGCATAATCATTCTAAGGATATGTGCCCCACCGAGCTCGGTCCCCAGAGGAATTAGGTGCTATATTAGTTTTACTGATTGCTTGGTTAATTAAAATACTTGATAAATGACATCGGCATACTTTTTCCATCACTATTTTTTTAAATTTGTCTTGTAAGTAATAATGTTTTATAAGAGAGCGGAAAACAGTGTTAACTTTCTATCAATTCAGGGACCATTACATTGCAAGATTTGTTATTTTCTCTACTTCGTGTTGCCATCCTCACATTGACATCAAAAGCCACACTCGACGTGTATGCTGATATGATGAAGATATTTATACTGTAAATGCAGCAGCTTTTATGTTGGATTTTTGTGTTGTTTGTAGATTTGGACTTGAAGCCAGATAAAGATATCGGGCAAACATATTCACAGAAGGATCAAAAGGAGTGCAGGTAGGCCTAGATCTTAACCCTTTTAAATACCGCTAGCCACGACTAGAATAATGCGAGTCGTTAATCTGCTTTATTAGCCGGAGAGACCACTGGTATTGGTAATTGAATTTGCGTTTAGACATTGAATACGTTTGGTCTGAAATTAAACATATATGAGGAGAGAGAAGCAAGCTGTATATTTGGGTCAGGTGCTCGGATAGGCGGGGTGTGACATAGCTTGTCACTATGGGAATTGGCAACCATGTGTTTGTAGAAAAATATTTATTTCACTTTGCTAGTAAATACTGAAAAGCCTTTTATATTGATAATTCCGATATTGTTGGAATCCAAACCTATGCCTAGTATGTATTCAACATCGCTCTCCCACTGATATCCTGTGTGCCATTTTTAAAGATGTAAAACATGCTCGGATGTGAATGAGTGAGATCTACAGACATTTATATATATCACAGTCATGGTGTATCGCAGATGGACTCAACAAACATAATGTTTGATCACTGTTGGATCAGACTCGCAGATTTTGGTCTAACGTTAAACAGACCTTAATAGTCAGGGGGCCAGGAGCTGAACCTGGAAAGTGGGTCCAAAGTTTTTTTCTCGATGTTTTCATGTTATATGGGTATTGTACTCTATGAAACCGCGTGATGGCATTCTCACAACATTGAGCATTTTGAAATAACGAGTTTTACATTTTTTCGCCTATCGGGGCACAAAATAGTGGTTTTACGTGATCGGGAAAAACAGAAAATCATTTTATATATTCACACAACTGATAGTTATTAGTTTTATTGTTTGTATATTAATGTATATTAATAATAAATATCATTGGGTCAAAGGTCAAAGCTATAGTTCAAGGTCAAAGGTCACAAAATCAGGTCAAACATGCCTAATTCAGTATCGTTTGTATATTACATCCTCCACATTTGTACATGTTTCTATAGCTGTACCTGTATTCATTGTCTTATAATTTAGGTTTTTGTTATGAAGTGTCATGATTTTAATTAACTAGATAACCTGTCGCTCACATATTCTCGCTCATCTAGGCCACACTCCAAATGTGGCCTACGTGACCGTACATGTATATATTTGCTGGGATGAAAGATAGGGGGATTATTATATTGTTTGAATAGTGTAGCAATGTATTACACGTTGGAATTCTATCGCATGGGCTAGTCAACATGATTCACTAACCCAATGTTGGGCCATTATCTGTGACGCTGATGGGCTGCATTGACCCAACAGTTCTCCAATGTTTAGATGCCCGGCCGCTATTGGGACACACAGAGGAAAATTTGTGGGCCCTAACTAGGTAAAGTTAAATCCCAGCATATGTGTCAAGGCAAATGATTGTATTGTGCGAAATAAGTTGATTCATCAATGACAATGTGGTCTGAATTTAACTGTGACGTATATGTTCCCTTCTTGTGCTTTAACAGTTAACATATGACTAAATAATTCACCATATTTAACCTTTTTGTTTCTTATTTATAGTTCCAATATCACAGCATATCTATATCTGACTATATGGATACATCAATTATTAATATGTGGTGTAATAATTCAGAGGTTTCTGTACCTGCTAAACTACCAAAATTGTACGTAATAGTTATTGAAAAAAATAGTTCTTTATCTTAAACAAGTTAAATAATCAGCAATAATACCACCACCTTCAAAATAATTTTGTCATTTGCTATATATTTATATTAAAGCTACTACTACCTTCCTGTTCATTGTTTGTTTCATCATCTGTGTTCATATAGTAGTAGTATGCATCATATTCTTAGACAATGGCGATGCGTCCTGTATTCCTGCCTTGTTGCTTCCTCATCGAACACTATCACATACTTCTTACTGAAGCAACCATATGACGATTTTTTTTATGTAATTAGGGACCAGTTGAGATGCAATCTGAGATCAGTTGACTTCATTCAGGGACTGTAGTTGAACATATTCCCGTCTCTGCTCCATTCATATACTAACGGACCTAACTTCTGTGGCTCAAGCATCAAGGCATTCTTCAACGGAAAGTTTTATTTTCAAATGTTCCCGGAAGGCTTGCTCAGGTGATGGTAATTAACATAATTATCAACAGGTGATGCTCCCCTCGCCGAGTTACTAACCACAGAATAAGTTCCTTACTACATCGAGCCAGAAGACATTAATATCTCCGATAATACCAATACCAGAGCATCCAACCATAGTATCACATCGTGACAAGGAGGGTTCTGGCAGCAGGTTAGGAATGAGGTCAAAATATTCAGCAGTTGTCACTTTAATTTCTATGACACATTATGTATAGGCGATTGCATTATAATGGGAATATCAATATTTGTCTCCTAAAGCTGTGTAACTATATGCTGTTGTCAGCTCCTTCGTGATTATCGTCTTGTTATGCGACTTTCGGATTTTTGCTATTTAGATCGGTCCTGGTATTAAGAGTGTGCATGTGCTCTTGTGTATGTTTTGAATAAGACCTTCATCCTGTTATTACCAGCAGCAGTCACCAAAGCTGTTGCAACAGGGATATGTTTCAGGTTAGATACCCTACATCTGGCTATTCGTGCTCAAAATTTAGTGCTGGAATTGTAGTAACGCATATATTGAAGACTAGATGTAGTAACATTATCTTGGAAAGCAACATGTTGGACAGCAAGCGCAGAGCTCAATTTTAAGTATGTTAACATACTAAGTGAATTTAAATATGCATAAGAGACATAGGTTTTATAAAATAAATTATCAATTGTACATTTAAATGATCTGCTAAATTACAACTGTATCGGCCTATTCTCATTCTGACTTTTCGAGATAAGACACGAGATACAGGATAGCTACTGGCTGATTCAACACCTCATTTAGACCACCGCGACCCTCTGTTCGCCGACGGTGCATCTAAATTAATTAAATTTTAAAATGCTTCCGTTTCCAGGTTCCTTGCCACCCTTGCCAACCAGACATCTTCAATGAGTATTGTATACTAATGAAGAATTGGAAAGGCTAAAAGCAGCTTGTAAACAAATTGCGTTGCCTTTATCTCACTCTCACGACCCTTCGGGTGCTAGGGTTCACTCATCATCACATTATCTTGAGTAACATTGGCTTTATTTTGTGTTTAAATGCATAAATGTAAGTCTGCACCACGGTACTTATCCTGCATCAGAGTTGTACACCGATGACACCCATGAAGAGATGTATACCACCAACCCGGGGATACGTCTCGGCAAACAATTATCTGGATACACCCAAAGGACGTCTGCCATCATTTTATGCAGTTGCAGATTTGATTTCATAATTGTAAATAGGGGCCTGTCGCCAATGACTGGAAATGTGTCATACATGTTATAGCAGTGTCATGGTGTGCATGTGGCATATCAATATGTGGTAAGCCTATACAATTATGTATAATTATGCTACGAGTGTTTTGAGTGTCACACACTGTCTGCTTTTCTACAAATTATTCAGTTTGACAGTTTGATGGTTTGTAGATTTCATAAAAAAATGCCCATAAATTTGACCCTTCATTGGCCCTTCTCTAACATGTTTACCTCGCTCTCTTGGTTTAGTAGCAACTCTGGTAGAGCAAAAGACGCAAGCATGTCACAATTTTTTGGATCATAGTATCTGATAAACACTTTATCAAAATCATGATAATCTGCGGTCGTCTTGATGACTCTTTTGTAAACCTTTTAATTGTTGTTTTATCGCGTTTAAAAGAAAACATAGACTGTGGATGGATCATGATTTCTTGTCATTCGCTGCTGAGCCCTCTTGGTCTGAATTATCAATCACGACGAACAGTTCGCACAAGTAATTCCAAATGAATGAAAATAATTTCAAATTTATTTTTATTCACAAAGCATAACGCTTGGATGGGGGTTAGAATATCTGTCATCAATTGAATCTAGCCATGGAGCACCCATACGTTACCATAAAGGTATAATGTTATAGGTGCTACTTGCAGAAACATAGACATATCAAATAGAACTAGACAACTTCTGCCGCAGTGATTGTGTATTGGATCCGGGTCGTAAACTAAGCAGGATTATTTCCAAATTTAATGGATTGTTCCTTGGCCCGAGACGCACCTCTGATAAAAGTTTCATGCAAATCCATTCATTGCTTTGTAAATAATCCTACTGACGGACAGACAAACCATCGCGACCAAAAACATAACCTCCTTTGGCAGAGGCAATACACCACACAATGATTTCTTTTAAAAATGTATAAATCTCTGAACAAATGTTTTGATGTTAAGTGTTAACATCGTTGGATGACGTAGTATACACAATTTTAAAACGTATGGCCAGAATTATACATTATATATCTCGTCGATATATTTATAGAATATTAATTATCGCGGTACATATGTCTTATAGTTACTCTACGACATCATATTCAGGTTCGTGATGAAATTCATTTCATTTTGATAGGTCACACTCAAACATTATTGTGAAATTTGAGGTTTTTACACTGGTAATTATATTTATGAAAGGCCTTGGGGTCAAAGGGTTCACATAACTCAAAACTTCTGGTTCAATCAATTTGTACAATTAGGACTTCACTTTTGTTAACACTGAAGACATACTATTTCCAATGATGGCAAATATAGATTAAGTTGGCGCTTTATATAAATATTTGTATTTTTCGAAGCGTGTAAAACCATTATTTTGCGTCCCGATTGACACGATTTTTTAAAACGTGTTATATAAAAATGCTCAATGTTGTAAGAAAGCCATCATGCAGTTTCATGGAGTACAATACCTATATAACATGAAAACATTGAGAAAAAAACTTTGGACCCACTTTCCAGGTTCGACCAAAAATATGCATTTGACCCCCTGACTATAAACCAATATGCTGTTTGCTAATAGAGATGTAGGCGAATGTATTTTCTGATTAGCTAAAACAGGAAGTAATAAATAGAATAAATCATTTTCACTTATATGCTGGACTGAAACCTTTTGAAGAAAATATTGATACTCTTGATTATGAGATTATTTTTGATGGGTTCTCGTTGTTTGTTTCTCCGGCTAGAAAACCCTGAATATGGCAAGTATTGGAGGTGTAATTTGCTTAATAAAAACGAATGTTTTACATCACTTCCATTTGATATACGTGATACATTTTATGATAATGTATTGATTGACACCCGCGGACAAAATTTTATTTGCAGCATATACCTCCATCTGGTTCACCAAAATATGTAATGAAGATATTACTGATGCTATTGTTATTTTAGAATAAATTTTTATGTCAGCACTAGGAAACATTAACTACAGCATGATGTGATGTGGTTATCTAAACAGTCGTACTGGTTAACTAAATATTTCTATTAAAAAATAGTGATATCGATATGTCAAATATTCAAAATGACTTGTCGACGAATCTGTAACTCTCCAGATCTTATTAAGCAGCCCTCGCCGAGGCGGGCTGCTTACTGTATTCCACACGGTCCCCGCAGCCGCCGCAGTAGTTTTCAAGATAGCTACTAATCTATCAACGTCTGCTTCCTCATACTTCACATAGCCATCACATACCACTGGAGAATTGTTTTTGGGGACATTTTGATTCGCATATCTCCAACCCTTTGATTACTATGGCCACTAACGAAGAAAAACTTGTTAGCGCGTTTCAGGAGAAAGTTTCCACCGGGTCTTCTTTTAATTTGGCAAATATGTTCAGCTAGGTCAGCAAATGACCTGGTTAACGTTCGAAAGCAAACAATTTCAAAATGGCCGTTTAGTGGCCATATTGAATTTTAATACTTTTTGTGATATTTACGTAACTAAAAAAAATGCAAAATTGCTGGACCATGAATATAAAAGAAAAAGTAATGTCTCACATAAAGGGATATTTCGCAATAATAAAGTCCATCATGACCGACGGCGACTGTCGGCCTTTAATTTTTTTTCTCATTATCTCAGAAATCTTGCATGATAGCTGATTTTTGAATTTCTGCTTCTTCATACTTCACATAGCCATCAGATACCTCCACTGACAGGGCATTTTATGGTGACATTTTGACTCCATATTAATTATTTATCAACTTCTCAATTACTAGGGAACTAATAAAGAAATACTTGTTAGCGTATTTTAGGGAAACGTTTCCAGCACATCTTTTTTTTTATTTGGCAAATATGCACAGCAATGTCAGTCAATGACCTGATTAACTTATGGTAGCAAACAATTTTAAAATGGCTTGTCTAGCGGCCATTTTCAATTTTAGTAATTTTGTGATATTTACGCAACTCAAGAGCAAAGCAAAATAGCTGGATCATGCATATAGAACAAAGTGTATGGACTCACACAAGGATAACCCATGATAAATTTTGCAGAAATAGAATCCAAAATGGCCGACTGACGGTCATTTTTAATTGTTTTTTCTCATTATCTCGGAAATGTTGCATATTAGCTAAAGCGGTAATATAAAATAAACCTTGACAAAATTTGCTGATCTATATCAAATTTGAAATGGCCAACTGGCGATAACAGAGGGCTGCTTTCGTGTTCGTTTCCAAACAACTCTTTCTAGTTGTAAATGATTTTAGTAGACCATTGCTCTCTATGTGTGCTGCCCTTGAGCTAGCTATTCTAAATGGTGCTCTGCTTCAAGTAATTTTGCACACATTTCTGTATTCGAAAATAGCGTAATTAATTACTTAATGACTTCGTTTGATCTTCAGCCTTAATGTGGCAGAAAACATATAGTCACCCCACATGCCATATATCATGTTTGACGCAACGTCTGTTGATTTATGATTACTTTGGAAACGAGTTTATTAAAGTTAATGTTGCTACTAAATTACTAAGTGATGCGTTAATGTCGTCCCAGGAATGATATAGCTAATAAAGCGCAATGTATAGGTACACAGGATATAGATGATAAATCAGAATGCTTATTTAAAAGTAGGATTTAAAAAACGTTAGCGAAAGAGAAAGAATTGCATTCGCCTAAAGTAGTGTCAGAGATTGAACGTAACATTGGTAATAGTACGGAATACCAAAAGGGACTGGTAAGAACATTTTGTCAACGTAGGTAATTTGGTAAATAATAACTCAGAAGAACAATAACGCATGACGAAATATGTACTAGTTTTAGAAATACAAAGAGAACAAGTCTGCAGACACACACAGCTTAATATCACAACATATGTTTGTACCATATTTGTTCAATATATTATTTCACACTGGTATATACCATGATTTATGGGCAAAATCTGTCACAGTGCCAATTCGTAAGAAGGGTAGTACAAACCTGGCCATAGGGCCTACACATAATTTAAATCAATCAAACAGTTCTGACTAATTTACACGGAATAAGAGCTTTTTAATTTGCTGCGTTTCTTATTGTGCCAAGTATATCTGGTATATTTTTTATAATGGCGGACGGCCTAGCAAATAAACCTTTTGTGTTCATATCCATATCCATGCAATTTTGAGCCGGCTTCGGAAATGTGTAGCTGGGTCATTTTTCTCGATTCTGACCATTTTCATGAAAGCTCATTTTCTTTGTGGTTGATCTTTAAAATCAGCTCATATGACTCTTACAATGTTGCAGAAAAAGTTCTGAAAAACAGAGTTTTCTAAAATGGCCGCCGTCGATCCCGGGCGAACAGGATTTGTTTTATTCGTGGAGCTGTTTTTTGTTATAAATAGGTCATATTCTCGACCTTGACATTTAAGATGGTGGTCGTAAATATTGCGATTCACAAGCGAATTTACCATTTTTTTTGTGGTTTTATTTTGATTTAATAAAAAGGCAATATTAAACTAATGTCACGTGGGTATGTGGAATCCACTGCTAGCCCTACTTTTGAACTCTCCTTAGACATGAAATGCACAATGACTTGTGCTGCTGTTTCATATTAATAATAGCTGTTTATTAGCACGAGAATAACAGTTGTATATATTTGATACAACTTAAAAGAAAAGTATGTGCTTTGTATAATGCTGTGTTCATGCTGAAAAGATAAATTCTTGACAATTTTGTAAGTAAAAATAATGTTACTTGATTTATGAATAATTTAAACACATTAACATAATCAGCATACCTTAGACCTTCTGATTACATTTTAAGTAAAGATTATGTGGTCACCAAAGTACCATTCGAGTAACGCAGTACTGTCTCTGGTTTGCTTTTGTGTGACTGACATAAGCGATCAGCCTTTCCTGAAATTCCAACATCTGTGATAATATGCCCACCAAGACCAAAATCACTGTCATTTGTGTCTGGTAATTGTCTCAGGCTGAAGGATAAGCTAAAACTGGGGCGTTTATAAGAGCATGTTTGAATTGAAGAATTGCTATCTCATTATCGTCTGTCCATACAAAATTTCGACTTTTTGGAACTGGCCACGCCTCTACAGACACAATCTTCTCAGGATCAGTCTACACACCTTATACGTACCTTATAAAAATAAAACTCTTCGCTGGTATGAACTGCACTTCTTAGGCTTATGCTTGGTCCTGATTTTCCCAGCCTAGAAAATAGTATAGATTATCTATTCAAAATCAGATAAACGAAAGTACTGTATTACACTTGCTGCTATTTGTCTTTGTTGAAAATAATATTTTTAGAAATTCGACTGTCAAATTGACTTTTTGACGTTGAAGGTCACCTTGAATCACAAACATAATACCATGAATCAATTTTCCAGTCAAAATCCCATGAAAATGTGCTAATACACATGATCCTAGCTTTTTTTGGAAAAAAAAATATTTTGATTACTTGACCTTGACATTGCCATTTTGCCATTGAAGATGACTTTAAATCATCAAAATAAAATAAGAAATGGATATTTCAGTCAAAATTACACGAAAAAGAGGTATTACACTTGTTCCCAACTTTATGGTTTTGCTAATTGAGACCTTGCAACATTGTTCATATATGAATTACGTTCACTTAGGTTCGCGGTTTTCATATAATGTGAAAAATTATTAAAATATTATTTTCGTGTTGAAATATTGTTGGAATTGAATTCCTCAACCCCAAAAACATATATTTAGACTCATTAATGCTATTTTTATGATGATTTTAGCCTAAGATATGACAAAATGTGAAATCTTGAATTTATTAGAAGACCCAGGGTGGATTTTTGGGGATTTTAGTGCTGTAGGCCTATATGCCTGGGGAATTATTTTCGTGAATAATTTTGATCTCACCTGTTTCAGTGGTCCTCCGATACTGTGTGGACCGATTGAGGGATTTGTTTTATTTTAAGTGGAAATTGAAGCTGCAGGCCTCTTTCCGCCTTGATTATTTTTGGGTGTATCTCTGATAACAGGAAATGGTCAAGATTTACCTTTTAAGATTAAAAAGACATGTTTAAAGAGCTAAAATTAAGTTGTCGTTTGATGCAGTCAAAACTGAATGACCGATTTATTTCATTTTTGCCTGAAATCGAAGCTGGGGGCCAGTCCTCGGAGTGAGTAGTAACCCCTTTAGCTTTTAGTGTGTGTTTTTTTTTTGGGGGGGGGGGGTCGATTGTCGCAGATATTAAGTCGTCTTTTTTAAAATAAGAAAGCATAACTTTGTCCTTCGATACGGTTGAAACCAAATGACTGATTTCTTTCATTTTAGGCTGAATGCGAAGCTGGGGGCCAGTCAACTAATACGGCACTACCCTCTCACACTTTTTTAAACAACTGTTAAACTGTTATGGGGTAATTTTTTTAAAGGTATTAATTTATTTTTTATCATTAACAATTTTTTTTATGTTTTATCATTAACAATACAAATGTGCAACCAAGTAAGAAATTGTATTCCACTATTGCCTATCGTATTTGCCTTTACCATTATCACCCGCTCAGCAAATAGTCTGCCTTTAAAGCTAATGCTGGAGGGGAAACACATTTCTAGTTTCAAGTTCATTTAGAGTAAAAAAATTATTTGCAACATGTATTTCAAACAGTTATTTATTTCACGAGAATTTATTCTGAAAATATATTTTTTTTAAATACTACAGCACCTCCAGCTAATTGAATGGTGGGCTCAACCTTACAATTACATGTAGTTATCTAGGTATGCGGTGCACTGTGAGAGCCACGATGTTCAAAGATTGATGAACACAAAAAAGGCAATTTTGATACTGGTATAACCGCAGTGTCCAATAATTCGCATTGCTGATTTTTATTATTTTAAAGCCTAATATGTTTTGTCGACAAATGGTAAACGCATAATTTTTTTAGACAATTATTAAAAACAATTATTTTTCTGCAGGAAACGAATTTATCCATGTTATTATAAGCAAAAATGAAATGAAATGAATCGGGCTATAGACCACCTTTGTGCTTATACAAGCTTAACTGGACCAGGAGAACCTCCTGAGGATGGTGAGCTGAGTGAGATGACGCTAGCCTCCAGACAAAGGATTTGAAATTCAAACCTTGGAGGTCTGAGGCCGAGCACGCTATCTCGCGGTCACGGAGGTTCCCAGCAATACTGAGTTTTACGAGTGGATGGGGAAGAAACATTTTTGTTTCTTTCAAACCGCCGAGACCGGGAAACGAACCCCGAACTCTAGCGTGAAAGTCAGCGGTGCTAACCACTACCCTAGAACAAAATCGCTGACTAGCAGAAACCATTTATTAACATTTTTTCAAAAAAGTTCAACGAATTGCTCAGCACAACTCATGTCCCCGACAACGTTTCTCATCTTCACTAATTATCATTGTTTGCTATGTCATGTACTATCTGATAATGCAGTATTTAATTATTGATAAATACACAATTTTTGTAGCGGTTGTCACACAGCCTTAGAAAAGGGTCTAACTTTGAGAGTGAACAAGAAAGCACAAGCTGTGACTAAGCTTGTCTATGTATTCAATCAAAACCACATAACTGCTCTTCACGAAACATTGGTCAAAAAAGCATCTGCTTGTCTTGTCAACTGCTTGTCTACAACTGATTCTGCAGGTATCAAACGCTATCGCTTGTACTACGTAGCTACTATGGGTTTTAAGCTGCGTTTACACTATGAGCGAGGCGACGCGACGCGATTCCTTCTGTACACAGAATACGCGACTTTTCACCTCAATAGAAGTGGGAATCTCTTGGTATAAATAAATTTTAACATGAAATAACAATCTATAGTCACTTTCGTCCACGGATTTTGTTTCTCTGTGTTGTCTTTGTATATATTTCATAATTCGGGGTGTTCTTGAATGCTAAAAATGAGATATTCTTCTTGGATCCCGATGGCATCGTCACACTGTCGATGCATACTTTACATGTACTGTATAATACTATCGGCATAGTACTTTGGATTTGTTTGTATAGATCCCGACACATGGCTGGATCCCGGGGGGACAACTCCCTAGAAAGCTGGCGTCCCATCCGTGAAGATGAGATTTGCAAACCACCCCTAAACACTGCAAGTGCAATTGAAAAATGACCCCTAAACAATGCATGCTCACTTGAAAAAAGACCCCTTTTTACTTGCCGTTGAATGAGGGTTGAAAAAAGACCCCCTAATTCTGTGTTTCTAAACATTCTTCTCTTTAAAAAGATCCCTAATTTGAGGTTTTAGGTCATTTTGACCCCCTAGACACATAACGCGCGTTACGCACGTTTTTTATGAAAAACAACCCTAGTAACCTCACGGATGGGACGCCAGCTTTATGGGGAGCAGCCCCCCCCTGGGGGCTGGATCCATCAAAAGACGCATCTGATTGGACAATTTTTTTTTTGACCCACGCGACAAGCTCAAAAGCTGTCTTCAACTTATTTTATCACATCGCGTCGCCCCGCGCCGCCCGATTTGTAAACACAGCCTGCTTTCAAGCCTGTTTTTCATATGCCCTACTTTTCAAGCCGCATCGCGTCGCTCATTGTGTAAACATAGAAACTAATACTGGAGATCTGGTAATTTTCGCGTGTTTAAATTTTCGTGAATTCCTTTTTTTGGGACTATTCACGAAGTTTAGAATTCTCTAATTTACATTTTTAGCCTTCCTTTTAATTTGAAAATGGGGGCTATTGCAATTGAAGCTCGGCGTCGGCATCAGCGTCGTCGTAACATTTACTTGTGGACGCGATAACTTGAAAAGCTTTTCATGTATCCTTCCTAAATGTGTTATGCATGTTACTAATGACCAGTTCTCCGACAAGTTCAATAATGGCTGAAAAAAAATCAAAATGGCAGATTTTTTGCGATTTTTCGCATTTTACGTCAATAATTTGACCTTGTGTGCGCGATAACTTCAACAGTTTTTCATGTATCCTCTTCAAATTTGTTATGCATGTTACTAATAAGCAGTTCTTGGACAAGTTCAATAATGGCTGGAAAAAAATGGCTTATTTGACCTTGTGGGCGCGATAACATGAAAAGTTTTTCATGTATCCTTCCCAAATTTGTTATAAATGTTACTAATGACCAGTTCTCGGGCAAGTCCAAAAATGGCTGAAAAAATTGCCGATTTATTGCGATTTTGTGCATTTTACATCAATAATTTGACCTTGTGGGTGCAATAACTAAGTTCAATAATGGCGGCGGGCTATTGGCGAGTGTGCACTTGTTCCTTAGTAGCACTATTATAATAATAATTTTCACGGGATTCTTGAACTCACAAATTTATCCTCCTCGCGAAATACGTGAAAATTAGTACCTCGTGAATATTACCAGATCTACAGTATATAGAGAATAAGCCTGCATATATGTATAAATTGAATTGCTCAGTCAATTCTATGTTGAAGCCAAGTGCTTATGTCACTTTTGTCAAATGAGATGATTAAAATTCACATACACTTGTTATTATGTTAAGGATATTGTAATATATAGTATTAAAGGAGCAAATTGTTTTTACCAACTATAGAAGGAAGACATAGCCTACTTATTAACAATCATATGTTTTTGTACAGATATTGCAATGTCGATATTGGAGCTTCAAGGTGACAAATTGAAAACAGTGTCACATCATTTGTTTGAAATTGAAGATTATGAACAGCTTCATCGCCTTCTCAGTCAATACAAGGAAAGAGTAATGCCAAAAGAGTACAAATGGATCTCAATTAGTAACACCTGCTTAGCGGTTTCAAGATATGGTGGGGGGAAGAAGTCATCATACAAAGAGGATCTCGCTGTGAATCTTGATGTCTCAAAATTTATCAAAAGCAATTTTGGGTAAATGTGAAGTGTCTTTGTATTTTCTATCCTTTCACAAATCCTTTCTGAACAGATAGTCCAATCTAAAAAGCAACCTACGAAACAGCAACTAAAGGTTTTGTTACTGCAAAGCTTTTCAACATGGTCCCCAGAGCAACATATAAAAAGCTAAAATAATATATATGGAGGAAGTGAGTGAAAAAAATACCGTTTCCAGATCAGGTGATTTCAATTGCAGAATACACTAAACGTGGACTGTATACTACGGAGCAAAGCTAGAACTTTATAGACTGTCAAGATCCATTAGGTTTGACTTTAAAATTGGATTATATAATGTCTGGAGATAAAAACACATTTAAGCCATTCTTCCTGAAATCGGTTTTGATAACATTATAAGGTCAAAGGTGATACAATTAATTAAAAAATAAAATGTCTTTATGTGGTCATATTTATACTCACATTATCAGAAATTTAATGCTGATTACAAATATATACATTATATTGTCAAAACGATGTCAAAAAAGAAACTATAACACAATATGTGGTCAAATGTCACAAAAATCAACAACCGTGTAATTTTGTCATATTTATCCTCAAATTGTCAGAAATGTAATGTTGATTCCTAATAATTTTATATACATTAAATTAGTCAAGTATAATCTAGGCGTTAAAGGGCGACAGAGTGGCATTACAGATGACACGAAGACGTTAAAGGGTGATGGGGATGCGTTAAAATGTGAATGGAGGTAAATGGTGACAATGAGGTGTTAGACGGCAACGAAGAGGCGATAGAAAGGTGGAGAGAGTGGCTGGGTGCATTGAAAAACGACGACGACGGTGAGCACGGGAGAGTAACAGAAGTGATAAAGGGTGACGAAGAGTTGTTAAAAGTCAATGGAAGGGGAAATGGAAAGACATTAAAGGGGCGACAGAAAGGTGTTTAAGGGCGACGGAAAAGCGTTAAATGGCGATGGGAAGGTGCTAAGTGCCACAGGTAAGCGTTAAAAGGGCAACGAGGAGTCATAGATGGACGATGGGGAGGCATTAAATAGCGATGACGACATTGAAGGATGCCGGGGAGATGTTTAAGGGCGACTGAAAGGCATTAACTTTCAACAGGGATGAGTTAAAACTAAAAGGCGATGGGGGTGCATTGAATTCTGATGAGGAGGCGTTAAAGGGTGTCGGGGAAGAGTTTAAGGATGACGAAGAGACGTTGAAGGGCCTAAATGGATTTAAGTATAAATGCGTGTATGACAAAATAACGGAGTTTTTATTTATATTTTTTAAATATAATTTTTATTATATGACATCTGACCACATATTACGTTATATTTTCTTTTATGACATTTTTTTGGGCATTATAATGTAAATTATATTTGTAATCAGCATTAAATTAACGACAATTTGAGTATACATGACTATATAACAATGTTTTTTTTATAGATTTGTATTACCTTTAACCCCATATTATGGTCAACTGACTTTCTTTTGAAACAGGCCTTCAAGTATTTTTATCTCCAGATATTATGTTATTGAATTTTTAAGTCAAAACTAATGGAACTCGGCAGTCTTACTCAACCCTAGCTAATTTCTGTAGTATATCGACATCATTCTGTGTGATTTTCTTAATAGAAATTGCCCTCTATACAAAATGCCTTTTGCTGAAATGCTTTGTAACATCTAATTTTTTATTTTTTTTTGACTAAATATTATCAGGTTGACTATACTTAGGAGAGAGATCTGTCTGTTCATTGTTTTGTTAGTTTATTATCCACAAACCTTTTTGCTTTACAAATTGGACAATGCATATCTCTTGTGGCTATCTGATAGATACTTGTACTTTATTATTACTTGTTGTAATATGTATTACTCATTAACCTCATATTATAAATTATTGTACACACTTTTTGGTACTTCACATTACCATCCGATGATCCATGCATTGTAATTGTATGAATTTAGTTATACATTTGTACATGTATTTGTATTTTTTTCGTTGTCTTATTATTCGGGGGGGGGGGGATATATCACTTCTCTGCCTGCTATTTACCTGATATATATGTGATATACCGTTAATACTCTGATTGATTATTCAAATTTAACCTGCCTAAAAAGCTCTCACAGGTTGAGTGTTATTAAAATATCTAATTTGTGGCAGATGCAGAGGAAGGCACTGCTGCTCCCCCCCCCCCGTTATCCGGTGTGTCAAAAAACGACCATTTTGGGCTAAAATATATTCCACATGCGGCATTTGAAGCCTCAAATTTCATTTCTTGCTGTGAAGATGTCCCTGGGCACGGAGAATGCTGGCGCATCCAGCCATGTTATGTAACGTCTGGTTTAAAATCGGGTGCCCTCTCCCCGTCAGTAAAGTCATAGATCCGCCAATGATAAATGAATTGAATGCCTAATTGATCACATTGTTCAATGCCTTTATGATATTTTTTTTTCACCCCCCAGCGCAGTGCCGCTCGTTGACTCACATACATTGCTCAGATTGTTAGCTTCCTGCCAATAATCACTGCTATCTGCGGTTGAGGGCGTGGAGTACATACGTCAGTCAATTCTCACAGCATCTGTCAATTTTAACCATTTCCTGGTATGTGGTTGATCAATTTCCACCATATCCGCCTGGTGACTAAGAATTGCAAACCCCACAGGCGTACACCAATGTACCAGTGAATATATTTTAGTACATGTGCATAATTATAATAATACTTACATCTTTAAACAAACACTGATAGTTTTATTTTCGTTACATTAGACTTGGAACGCAAGAAAAGCGCCGCAACATGATTGAGGATTTAATGTTGTTCAGAGCTCCCCCTAATGGTATGAATCAGGATTCATTAATAACAGCATTAAATCAAGAAGATTATTATTCTCTACAAAAGCTGCTATACTTTGGGGCCGATCCATGCAGACTTTCAAATGAAGGCATTCCATTGCATGTAGCATTAGATATAGGACTCACCAAAGACAAAGGTATAGTGTTATAAGTAAAAATATGTGTATTTCGTAGTAGAAAATGTGATCATAATAGGTAATTAATGTTATAAGCGGCCTCTTTTACATTTCAAAATTTGGGATATTGCAAACATTTGTTCCATGTTTTTTTAATTTGTCATGGTTTTCAGCTGTACCATTTTTGCATGAACAATTTTACTACTTACAAGTGCCATACGTATTTTTATCATAATCACACATTGTTACTCAGCCGCTTTTGAATGACTTTGATAATAGTTGAAAAATAAATCAGCATGGGTCACTCATTTTATTGTACATCATTATTCTAACATTGTGAACTCAATTTTTTATGTATCTCACTTAAATCAATCATGCATATTGCCAATGACCACTGCTCAGTAGAGATTGATAATCCTCTAAAATTTGTTATTAAAACTGTTAATTTTACATTATGAACGCGATAACTCATGTTTATGTCTCTTTGGATGTTTACTAATTTTACATCGAGCATTACGCACTATAATTATCCTTCTAAAGCCCTGAATCACCAGTAGTTCAAACTCATCTTATATCATAGAGACAAAGAACTAAACATAATCTACGCCCAGAGCCAAAGCTATCTCCATGCAAACCACGACAAGACAATCTGTGTTTAGAAAATATCAAACTTATTAGGGCTACTGACCAAGGAGTAATAACAAGCTATATATTAAACTCCACGATTCATAATCTTGCCCACCAAAGATACAGTCAAATATCAGGTATAGTTGAACATATCGATGCAATTTTAAATTGTATGTTTTAAGCTAGACCAATCCGATACTGAACATTTCACTGTTCTTATTTAATACTGCATTGCAAAGTGTCAACATATTTTAAAAACATTGTTGTTCGATCTTTGCAGGGAATTTCCATATTCTTCAGCTTTTGCTAGATGTACTGAGAGAGCATCCTGAATGGTATGGTGGTGAGCTTGAACCAGATAGCGTAGATTCTGACGGTAACACCCTCTTTCACATAGCTGCGTGTGTACAGTTCTCACGCCATGCCCTAAAAGCTATTACCATTCTGTGTGAGTACGATCTAAATCCAAATTTACACAACAAGAAACAGAAGACAGCTTTACAATGTCTACCAAAAAGCAATAAGGAAGATAAAAGAGAAAGATTAATAAAAGAGGCAGGCCAAAAATTTGAAATTAAAACCGAACAAGTAGCCAATACCACCAAAAGCAAAAAGAAAAAGAAGAAAGGGAAAAAGTTACAAGTCAAAAATGGTGGTGATCACAGCGAGCTAGCGGTTAATGTAAATCAAGGAGAATCTGAAGATATTATAGGAAAAACTAAACTGCCTACAAAGGATTTATGTAGGCAAAACATAAATAAGCTACTCCAAGACATGGCAAACTGTGTCCATCCTGTGCTTCAACAACTGGCTAGAGCCAGAAGGAGAAAAATGTTAGATGACATAAATGATGATAATGAAAATGTCTCTGATGACGAGTTTTTTGATGCCACCGAATTTCCTGAAAGATGTGTGGAAAATGGAGATTCGACCTGTACTAACAAAGAAACAGTACATGATAAAATAGCAACAGAGCATGAAATCATAGATGATGATGTAGTAAATGATATTACTCCAGATAAACGGGAAAGCGAAGTGAAAGGTCATACAGATGGACAAAAACTGGATACAGATGTTGCACTTCGACAAAATGCTATTCAAGATGATGTAGGAAAGTTTGGTTCAGATGATGAGGAAGAGATAATGGAGAGCGCCTTAGGATTGGATGATCCAACCATTTTTGATGGTTTGGAGTGGGAAGTAGAATGTACAGCGGAGGTGTGGAAAGTGTTGAAGGACAGACATGTGCCAGAAAATATCAAGCGTCGAGTGGTATCTCGAGTGCAGCAGCTGGCCAGTGGGGAATGGGGTAAAGCACTGCTAAAGAAACTAGCAGGTGTAACTGATGATATATTGCTGTATGAGGCGAAACTGTCCAAGGCTGCTAGGATTTTGTGGGAAGTAGCAGTCGCATTCTCTCCACAAAAAAGTGAAACCCCAGAGAATTACTTGGACTTGGAAAAAGGAAAAGCCAGCGGACGTGTGTATTCCGAAATCATAAGGGTCTGGGACATCGTTCTAAATCATGGCCACATCAACAAAAGTGTGAAGCGTATTAACCAATCACACAAGAGAGGGGCAACGTGTGCCATACATAAGAATTTGCAAGGGATGAAACAACCAGAAAACCAATCAAATGCGTATGTGATAAAGAGGCTTCCTAAAATTTACTTCGAAGCTGCGGCTGATGACAAGGACAAATTCTACAAGCAGCAAAAGCACTTTTTCCCTCCAGCCAGTCCGAGTAATACAGAATATCATATCCTCAAATTTTACTCTTTCAATTCTGCCTTGGTAGCAAATGTACTTCTAAACCAGAATATTAAGGTAGATTTCCCATTCAAAGTGACAGAACTTGAACATTCTATAATAAATCTACATCCTAATCCACCCGCCCCAATAATTCTACTGGGACGAAGTGGCACAGGAAAGACTACATGCTGTCTCTACCGATTGTGGAGTGCTTTTTTACGCTACTGGGAAACATCAAGAAGGGCAGGATTCGCTCCACTGCTAGAACGCCAAGTGGTTTATGTTCGTAGAGAGACTTCAAAAGAAAATGACACAGAAGAAGAAGAAGGTAAGAAGGATGCACTTTATCATGTTTATTATTTAATTTCTGGATATGTAGCGCTGTTATTTGTATTTACTCTTAAAATATTCGAATACGATGTTTACTAACTTAACTTAATATATTATGTTATAAATGTGGATATGCATATGAAGCTTTGGTATTTGTACTTAGGCCCTAATCGTAAACTATTTAACTCTTCCTTTACCGACTTCCCCCTGATAAAACTACCCCCAGAAACCGACTTTTTTAAGGAGGACCCCTGAAGTAGCCCCTGGGCACCATACATGCGCATGCGCATATGCGCACAAATTGAATCGCACAAATTAAAAATGCAAGAGAACATTGCGTCCATGCCACTGACCATTCTGGTTGGCGATTTTCAATAATGCAAGTAATGAAATATCTGCATTGCAAAAAATGCGAAATTGGTAAAGGAAGGTAGTTTTCGCATAAATGCGAAATTGGTAAAGGAAGAGTTAAAGAAGCCGTCTACCAGCTTAACAGAATGATAGATTTTATGTCAATTTTTATGATTATATTATTCCATGGAGAAATGTTGTGGATGCTTTCATTTTAGAAGATGCTGTAACTGATGAGGAGGATGTGTCAGTCAGTATGGCTTCATATAAAAATATGCATGAAGAGGTCACAGGCGTATGTGCAGCTAGCCATTATGAATATGAAAAAAACTCAGTATCACCACTGAGCGACTGTGATAGTGAGTCTGAGAATTCATGTACTTCTTGTACAGAGGAACCTTCAGTGTCAGGTATCATTCGTGTCTTTGATCATCTCCAACAAGTCTTTGTTACCAAAAATGCTGTGCTCTGCAGTGAAGTGCAGCGTAATTTTTCAGAGCTCAGCTACGCCTGTCCAGCTGCAGCTAAACACAGCGAGGCTGTATTGAGTGATCTTCCATATAGATTTGAGGATGTTCCATCGTCTGCATATCCACTTTTTCTTACTTCTCGCCAGTTTTTGCTCATATTGGATGCCTCCCTTCCACAACCATACTTTTTTGAAAGAAAAGAAGATGGTAGTTTGCGAAGAGAGGTTGAAGGCTGGCTGGAATCCGACTCTCCCCTTACACCACTTCTAGAAACGGGAGACGTATCAGAAATACATGAAGATGAAGAGGTAGACGACATGGATTTGACTGAGAAACATGTTGAATATGACCCTAGGAAGGAAATAACATACGACTGTTTTCTAGAGAAATTTTGGTCTGCAATGAGAAAGAATACCAGAACAGAATATCATCCCACTTTGGTTTGGATGGAAATCACGTCTTTCATTGAGGGTTCTATAGAAGCATTAAATACCGAAAAGGGTTATCTAAGCTTAGAGGAATACCAGAAAATAGGACGAAAAAGAGCTGCCAACTTTACAGGTGACCGTGATCTCATCTATTCCATGTTTGAGACGTACTGGAGGTTGAAGAAGCAGAAGGGATGGTTTGACGAAGGGGACATTGTATACAATCTTTACCATCGCCTGGATAAGCAAGACAGGTTGGACTGGGTCATTCATCAGTTCTATGTGGATGAGACCCAGGATTTTACCCAGGCCGAGCTGTGCTTGTTGATCAGATCGTGCCAGAACCCAAACAACATGTTCTTGACGGGTGACACCGCTCAGAGCATAATGCGAGGAATAGCCTTTCGATTTCAAGATTTGAAGAGTTTGTTTTATTATGCGAGTGAATCTCTGAAAGCAGTTGGCAAATCTACAACGATATCTGTTCCTAATCGCCTTCATCAATTGATCTACAATTATCGCTCCCATACAGGTATCTTACGTCTAGCTTCTTCTGTGGTCGACCTCCTGATTAACTTCTTCCCAGACTCTTTTGATAGACTTCAACCAGATCTTGGCCTATTTGATGGACCCAGACCTGTCTTGATTGAATCTTGTGATCCTGTCGATCTGGCAGCTATGCTTTTTGATCATCACCGTGAAACGTCACAGATAGAGTTTGGAGCTCATCAAGCTATTCTAGTTGCGGATGAAGCAGCGAAAGATAATTTGCCCGAAGAACTCAGTTTAGCCAACGTTCTGACAATATTTCAATCCAAGGGTCTGGAGTTTGATGATGTTCTAATATACAATTTCTTCAAAGATTCACAGGTATGCATAAAAAGATAATTTTTTCTCATTCACGTAATTTTGTTAATTTATCTTTCATAGAACCATTAATGGTCTAAATTGTTTGCTATTAAAAATGAATTTTATTATACTGATATAACTCGTGATCCATGTTCGAGACATCTGTGTTTACAGGCGAAGAAAGAGTGGCGAGTTGTCACTAAGCATTTAAACAAATTGGCAGAGGAGACTGTTGTAGATACTAGTGAATCAATCTTGGAGATAGACATGGGTAATTTATAAATTTTGCATATACTAACTGTGTAAAGTAATGTTTTACTTCACTGTCATGTTTGTCGACAATATAGAATAAGTTTATATGATTTGAAAAGCTATCTAGCAAAGTCCCCTGATTTGATACTGGAATCAATCAGTATGAGGCGTCCAGAGATAGGACTTGGTAGGGTGTGCACAGCTTGAATACCTCGCTACAGGCTCACGTGTAATGACTTTGTCGAGGTCAACACTCCTGCACAATGGTGGACATTCAGTTTTATTGACCATATTTTATTGTTGCTTGTATTTGAGTGATATAAGTGATATATAAGTGAAGTAATATGTATGTCAGCTGCAAGATGTAAATGATCATAAGCGAAATATGTTTTGCAATCGTAATGCAATCGTAATGATGGAGTGATTGTGAGTAAAAAATGCATTCATTAAGTCCCCCCACTTGGAGTAGGGGACTTTATAAATTATCTTCATCAAATTTGCGGTGACTTAAATATTCTTTCTTTGCATTGTGAGCTATGTTTTGAAATATACAAATTATTTTTTAACCAATAGGCTAAGCGATTACACTATTGAAGTAGGTGCTTCTCCATGGCCATGTCTTATTTTATGATATTATTCAGATATTCTAAGCGGATCTGATCGTCCCCATCCATTAGATTTTAACCCTGACAATCACAAGGTTCTCAACTCTGAGTTGAAACATCTGTACACTGCTCTGACAAGAGCACGTGGGAATGTGTGGATATTTGATGGCGATACTGACGCAAGAGCTCCCATGTTCGAGTATTTTAAAGCTCGCCGTCTTGTGACAGTACTTACAGAATCTAATAAAGAATCACATGGTAGGTACATACATGTAAAATTCTAGCAATCAGCATTCCTAAGAAGCTACAATGCATACTATTTTGTCTCGCTATGCATAAAAATAATCCTAAATGTGTGTTTGAATTTTAATGTTATATTGCATAAATTACATTACCATAGATGAAATTTATAAATACTGGACCATAATTGTGTTCAATCCATAAGAAATAGTCATTAGTGGTACCGGTACTACTATGGCTCTACATGTACTAGATCGAGATTAGTGCCCATGTAGTGTTTACTGTACTGGTTTTTTAAACAATTTAAAAACTCTCGTCGAATGTATACACCACATGCGAATTTTTTTTAATCAAATTCTTTAAATAACAAGTGGTATAATCAATCACAATAACGCCGTTCTCAGTTTTTTCCTATGACATTTATATCGGCTTTTCAGAAAATTGGGATATTTCTATTCACTTTGGTGAAAATCGCGACGTGGCAACCACTCTGGTGAAATTAGCTAATTTGAATTACATTCTTGACAATATTACAATAAACAACATGCAATATCGGAAAACTTAGGTAGCAGTCATTGGTAACCGTATGTTTGTTTGTTGATTGGTTGCTCAACGAACCCTAAGTTGAATATGTTTAATTTAACAAATTAGAATAACAATTATTTGTATCTCATTACAATCATATCTTGGATCGATAACACCCAAAATATTGTAAAATTAGATGGATTTAAGCCGCTCCTCAAAATATTCAATTGTGTTTTTTATTACATCTCCACAACAGACATGTTCGCTGTAAAGTCTTCTCCAGCTGAATGGAAACAACAAGGAGATAAATTTTTCAAGCATGCACTTTACAGAAACGCGGCCAAATGTTACGAAATCAGTGGTGATTTAGAGCTGTATCAATATTGTTTGGCCCTTAACCGATCTGTGCAGGCAAGTAGGATGGGAGATAAGCCACGTGAAATGAGAGAAGAATTCCTCTACACAGCCCAAGATTTTCTTAAATGTGGCAAAAAAGACGAAGCAGCGCGCTGCCTGTATAATGCACGAGAGTTTGCTCTAGCAGCGTCTGTCTACGAGAAGAATGGCAAGGTGAGGACAAAATACAAGTTTAGTAAAATAATGAACGTTTTTATTGTTATATAACGTGATTCACTATGTACTTCTTAAATGATTAAACGATATACTGTATTCCAACTGGAAGAATACAGTATTACCCATGGCAGACTGGTATATTTTTGTCACATGCCCACACAATGTCTTGGAATGACCAGACAATTCTTCCTGTTTTTTCTTATTTATCCATCCCTCAGGACATGCATTCAGAGGCTTCCAAAACGAATGAATTTTCCTCAATTTTGGAATGTATCATAATCATGATAATTACCCTATGTGTCTCTATTACTCCATTTAATGTCGGCCTGTGTTATACCCTCAGTCAGAGCTAAGTTATTGCGCATGGCAGTATTCAGGCTGGTGCAGTCAAACAACCAAACTATGTGTCAACCACTTTTGTTAAGGCCCAGGACTGGTGGTACTCCGATTTAGCATGATCGTGTTATAATGTTGAAAACTGTAAAATAATCCAAGAACACCAGCACCACCCATTTATTTCGGACCTCTATAAAATATGTCTATTTAGTATCTATTTAGTAGATAAGTTTTAAAGCAGCCCCTTGGGATGACATAAATTTTCGTTTTTAGTTCCGTACTGAAGTAGTGTATCCCACGGATCATGTTTTTCTTTTTTTCAGAAATTTTATATTTTTACAAAAATTTTAATCAACATTTCTATGAAACCGGAAGAAACCCAAACAAACTATTTGTATACCTGAAGGAAGATTGAATGTTTTCACAGCATTGGGCCACATGCTGATGGCATCGGCCCAGCGTTGGGTAGACAATCAGTGCTGCAGGTGTGTCCTCCCGTGTCCTGACTATGAGACACCAATTAGCGGGGACTGGTTTGATCTTACCGTCTGATGCGTGGGAATATGTGATCTATAGTGCTGAATATTGCTGACTTGTTTTGTTTACATGGCAATATACGACCTGGGAATACAACTATTTTACTCTTTTTCAGTGCTTTAAAATTGTTTCTTGACTTTTTCGTATTTTCAGTTAAGATCAGTAGGCTATATAGCCTCATATAAATTAAATTTTCAAAATTGACAACATTGAAAATGTCTCATCCCAAGGGGTCCCTTTGAGCAGTATGTCATGATTTTTCTGTAACTTTTTTTATTCACACAGTTCAGTATTTTTATCTCCCGGTGAGACGGAGGGAGCTATGGATTCTACCTTCGTTCTGTTTTTTACCTCTTCTTTTGCCTATAACTTTGCAAGAAAATAAGCTAGGATAACAATTTTTGATATGTGGGTTACTTCCAGGTGGATAATAGACAGGTTAAAATATTTTTAATCGAAATTGAATATGCAAGGTCGCAGAGGAGAAAATAATGATGTTACGGCGTTGGGCCGTCCGTGAACATATCGTTTCCGGAGCATATCTCTGAAAGTACTTGTCCGATTGTCTTCAAATTTCACACACAACACCTCTAGGGGGTCTAGTTGTGCCTTTAAGGGTATATGAACTTTGACCTACTTTTGGTTCAGAACTGTGACCTATTTAGACGTTTTGACGCGCACTCCGTTTCCGGAGCAGATCTCGAAAAGTACTGGGCCGATGACAGTCATTGTGTGCACAGTTGAATGTCTAGACTATAATAAAGAGAGAATGAACAGAAGCAATTACACTGCTGCATAAAATTTACAGCATGTGTGGTTTCCCACCAAGTAATATCTGGCACGTTTTTTCTTCGAAAAAACATCTGATGAAAAACTGATATTAAAAGCCATTATATTACAAAATCAGTCAGTTAGCTATCTTTAAAGCGCAAATAGAAAGACACCACATAACGAAAGTGAAAAACAAAATTTAAAAACAATAATTTCAAAAAAAAATTAAAGAAGTTACTCGGCGAATATATTCGCCCACAGCAGGCTCCGCTTGGTTTATTTTGGGCGACTATAGTCGCCTATAGCAGTGTAAGGGTTAAAGAAGTTATTCACTCACCGTTGCCAAGACGCAGATTAATTTATTAAGATCGGTGCAGGCAGTTGCCGGTATGCCCGGTCTCCCCAGGCCAACCTACACACGATATCGGTAACGCCCTAGCACCCCACACGATTTCGAATGCCGACCGTAATTATTGCGAAGACATAAAATGTCAATAAATGATATTTTGGTAGCATTTTGTCTCATATCTATCTATTTTTAGGACGATTGATTTGGATATTTCACATCTTTAAAATGACTACTATTAAGTTGATATGTACCAAGTTTGGTGCTTTTATCACCAAATGCTGGTGCTTTTATCACCAAATGCACATTTGTTTTGGTTATCTTCTCCACTACTTATAAAACTCTGGACGAAGCTCAAACATGGCGACCTTGACCATTTTTCAAATGTCGCACAGGCCTACAGATGAAAACATTTGTGAACACAATATCTTAGCTCCTGCAATTTCATATCTATGCCTATGAATCAATGACCTATTGACATAGTTTTCACGAGTTCTCAAAATTTGCGATAGACTGTATAAAACTATGCTCAATTCGAAGACGGGTGCCCTTGGTCTATGCTATTTGTATTGCTTTCATATCCTTACCAATCAAATCCATACCTAAAACTCTAGGTTAGGTCTGAAATTATAAAAATTCGAAGATAGTCGACCTTGAACTAGTTTTCAAGATCAGAGGCTGACAGCAAAAAACATTGTTATATCGGTTGTAAATTCTATGTGTCGCGCTTTCATATCCATACCATTAAGCCTTTCCATGGGGTATATTCCTGGGCTAATCGATCATTATTTGCGGAATTTAATTAAAAAAATTACCAATTTCAGGTCATAATTACATCATTTAGATAGGCTTCCATCAAAAACTAAGGATATCAAAACGCATATCCATGTTGGTATGATTGGGGTTAGACTATCCCGGCATAGTAAATCGAGGTCAGACCAAGGTAATTTCAAGGTCATCCCAAGGTCGCATAACACACAAATGTAATTATTTTATCACATTCTGTACTGTTTATTGCATTCTACTGAAGATCTAAGCGTTGTACATTAGTATATACTGTTTAATTTCAGCAGCTGAGCACTCTCCTCATACATGTTCGGGTTGGTTAGTAATATTCCGGGGTCAAAGGGGGAGGGGTGGTATTAACTTTCTGTGAACTTTCCAAGGTCATCTCAGAAAAAAACTGGTCTCGAGTAAAAGTGTGCAAGTTATTTATCCCTGCCTATAATATCACGGGGTATGATTGCGACATGGTCTGGGCTTGCTCTTTACCTGTTTAAAAGGGTACCTCGACAAGACACGCCCAGGTCATCTCAATGTCATTTTCAATAGGCTGACAGATGATAAAAATTCCAATTGTGTCTATTTTTTGCTAATCTGACCTTGAGGTTACCTTGGCATGACCTTGAGGATATACCTAGTTAAAAAACAGTCCCAGATCATGTTATTGTTTGCGACTAGACATGGGTCATGTTTGTAAATTCAGAATAATTGGGCACTACAAATAACCCCTCCCTAGGAATTAAAGGGAGGTGAAACATGTTGTGACGCAAGGGTGTAAAACAGGGGTGCATTCTACATGGATGAATGTTCCAACACAATTTGGTGGCAATCCACACACATGGCCTTGTCAGTACTGAAATTATCAGTGATAACATGTAACAGCACATAATCCCGCCTGGGTCCGGGAGCCGCAAGTAAGGAGCGTTTTCGAATCTCAGCTGGGGTTAATAAACCTGAGGAAACTCTACTAGGTCGAGTTCGAAGAGCTATTTTTAGCTCCCGCCGTCACCGTAGGTGAGACGGAGGGAGCTATGGATTCTACCTCCGTTTTTTTTGGCCTCTTCTTTTGCCTATAACTTTGTAAGAAAATAAGCTAGGATAACAATTTTTGGTATGTGGGTTACTTCCAGGTGGCTAATGGACAGGTTAAAATATTTTTAATCTGAATTCAATACGCAAGGTTGCAGAGGGGAAAATGATGATGTTACGGCGTTGGGCCGTTGGGCCGTCCGTAAACAATTCGTTTCCGGAGCATATCTCTGAAAGTACTTGTCCGATTGTCTTCAAATTTTACACACAACACCCCTAGGGGGTCTAGTTGTGCCTTTTGGGGTATTTGAACTTTGACCTACTTCTGGTTCAGAACTATGACCTATTTAGACGTTTTGACGCGCACTCCGTTTCCGGAGCAGATCTCGAAAAGTACTGGGCCGATGACAGTCATATTGCACATACATGTTCTCTAAGGTCCCCAGTTGTGATTTTTCAGGTTTTTGGACCTTGACCTTGAAGTTGACCCAGCACTTTGACCTAATTTATAACATCGGTAAATCCGACTGAAAGATTTTGCGGAATATCATGAAAACCGCTCAAGATAGCTACACCATTACTATGAAACAAATTGTGAGGTTTCAGGAGAGGATGCATCTTGAAAAATTTCAAGTCGATAAAATTAAAAATAGCCGCCTATCGGCCATTATTCACCTCGACAGGCCTGATATTGCGGAATATCATGAAAACCGCTCAAGATAGCTACACCATTAATATCAAATAAATTGTAAGGTTTCAGGAGAGGATGCATCTTGAAAAATTTGAAGTTGATAAAATTCAAAATGGCCGCCTATCAGCCATTATTCACCTCGACAGGCCTGATATTGTGGAATATTATGAAAACCGCTCAAGATATCTACACCATTACTATAAAACAAATTGTAAGGCTTCAGGAGAGGATGCATTTTGAAAAAAATTCAACTCGTCCAAGTTCAAAATGACCACCAATCGGCCATTATTAACTTTCACATGGCCGTTATTTGGTAAACCGTGCTATAGATGGCTAGACCATTACTATAAAACAAAATGTGTGATTTCAGGAGAGGATGCATCTTGAAAAAATTCGACTTGATAAAATTCAAAATGGCCGCTTAGCGGCCATTATTCACTTTCACATGGCCATTATTTGGTCAACCGTGCTAGATGGCTAGACCATTACTGTAAAACGAAATGTGAGATCTCAGATGAGGATGCATCTTGAAAAAATTTGACTTGATCAAATTTAAAATGGCCGCCTTTTCGGCCATTATTCATTTTCACATGGCTGATATTTGGTAAACCGTGCTCGATGGCTAGACCATTACCTGAATACTATAAAACAAAGTGTGAGTTTTCGGGGGAGGATGCACCCTGAAAATTTTTAACTTACGAATTCAAAATGGCCGACAATCAGCATTATTTACCTCGATAGGCCTGATATCAGGTAAACCGTGCTAGATAGCTAGACCATTACTATAGAACAAAATGTGACGTTTCGAGAGAGGATGCCTTTTAAAAACTTTTGACTCAATCGAATTCAAAATGGCCGCCTATCGGCCACTATTTACTTTCACATTGCTGATATTTGGTAAACCGTGTTAGATAGCTGGACCATTACTATAAAACAAAATGTGAGATTACAAGAGAGGATGCATCTTGAAAAAAATTGACTCGATTAAATTCAAAATGGCCGCCTATCGGCCATTATTCACTTTCACATAGCCGGTTTTTGGTAACCGTATTAAATGGCTAGACCATTACTATAAAACAAAATGTGAGATTTCAGGAGAGGATGCATCTTGAAAAATTTTGACTTGATCAAATTCAAAATGGCCTCCTATCGGCCATTATTCACTTTCACATGGGCGATATTTGGTAAACCGTGCTAGATGGCTAGACGATTACTATAGAATGAAATGTGAGATTTCAGCTGAGGATGCATCTTGGAAAATTTTGACTTGATCAAATTCAAAATGGCTGCCTTTAGGCCATTATTCACTTTCACATGGCCGATATTTGGTAAACCGTGCTAGATAGCTAGACGATTACTATAGAATGAAATGTGAGATTTCAGCTGAGGATGCATCTTGAAAAATTCTGACTCGATCAAATTCAAAATGGCCCCCTATCGGCCATTATTTACTTTCACATGCCCAATATTTTGCAAACTGTGTTAGATGTTAGTCCATTACTATAAAACAAAATTTGAGGTTTCGGGGGAGGATCCACCCTAAGTTTTTAACTAATTTATATCGAATTCAAAATGACCGTAAATCAGCTATTAGTTAACTCGATTGGCCTGATATCGGGTAAACCGTGCCAGATAGGTAGACCATTACTGGGATACTGATTAGGATCATTAATTTCAATGGAGGTTTGCAATCTCTGACAGACTGTCTAGTTCTTATCTTACTCTTAGACTGGGCTTCTTAGACCTAGTTGTCTTGCTTCTTGATTTTTGACCTAGACTAGGACTACATTAATATTATAACCCTATACAAAATTGCTTAAATCTAATTCTAATTCGGAGCGGGAGCTCCTGGACTTATGTAGTCTTGTTATCATCAAACTTTGTCATTACCATGATTATGCGTTACATTTCCCTTCTATTACTTTATATGGTCGTTAAAAATTAATATTCATTTTGTTTTCTATTATAGTTTCATCATGCAGCCACTTTGTACAAGAGAATACACATGCTTGATAGTGCGGCGAGTACATATGTAGCAGCTCTTGATTTTGGTAGAGCTGTAGAAACGTTCGCTCAACAGCAGAAATACGAGGCAGCTATTGATGCCGTCAAGACATATGACAGCTTGGTAAAGGTAAGATTGGTGTTTTTTATTATAGTTCAATACAGCTAATTATTTTGCATATCAAAATGTGTAATTTAGTGCCGTGTTAGTACAGGAGTCACCCACTTATGACTCACTTGCCCAGGGAATTGTTTCCATATATATTTTTATAACCAAGCAACGAGTTAAAGTGAGTTACCAAGATGGCCTACTAAAAAAGCTTGTGAACGCTAGTATCTTTCGAGCTGATTTTTGGCCCTCTCCCAATTTCGCTTAAGGCTATTGTCGTCCCAACGACGTTTTTCTGTCCGTCTGTCGGTCCGCTTACCCTGTCAGCATGATAGACTGGCAAGATTTTTTTCTTTTGTTATGAGACTTGGCACACCAGTTAACTCTGCAAACTCACTTATGGCTCACTTATGACTCACATGCCAGGGAAATTATTTATATAATTTATATATTTTTGGCACCAAGCCATGCCAGTGAGTTTTCCAAGATGTGTTTCAAAAAAACACGTGAACGCTATATTACCTATTAAAACGTTTTTTAGCCTTCAGCCAATTTGTCTGAAGATTACTCCCATGACGTCTGTCTGTCTGTCTGTCTGTCTGTCTGTCTGTCTGTCTGTCTGTTCGTCTGTCTGTCTGTCTGTCTGTCTGTCTGTCTGTCTGTCTGTCTGTCTGTCTGTCTGTCTGTCTGTCTGTCTGTCTGTCTGTCTGTACGCATTCCCGTGAGAGCGTGATTGGCTTGTGGGCAATAATAAAATTATAAATTCAAGAATATTGTTGTAGGCTGGAGTGGCTTTTTAAAATCTCTGCAACTCAGATGCTGCTTTCAGGATATTTGTGTAAGGTGTATTACTGACATGGTTTTTTATCCCCCGCCCACGAAGTAGGGGCGGGGGATATTGTCATCACCATATCTGGCCGTGCGTCCGTGTTTCGTTTCCGGACGATATCTCTGAAACTGTAAGCCGGATCGCTTTCATATTGCATACATGCATCCCTTAGGGGGTGTAAATATGCCTTTTGGTAGTAGTGACCTTTGACCTAGTTTTTGACCTTTGATTTTGAGGCACTTATCGACTTTAATTGATTGCTGATCAAAGGTTCAGTTTCCGGTCGATATCTTGCAAAGCGTTTGCTGGATTGTTTTCATTCTGCACACACCTCCCTCAGGGGGTGTAGATGTGTCTTTTGGGGGTTATGGCCTTTGACCTAATTTTTTACCTTTGATTTTGGGGCGATTATTGACTTCAATCACTTGCGGATGATAAATTCAGTTTCCGGACTATATCTCGCAAGGCGTTTGCTGAATTGTTTTCATACTGCACACACACATCCCTCAGGGGGTGTAGACGTGCCTTTTGGGGCTTATAACCTTTGACCTACTTTTTTACCTTTGATTTCGAGGCGATTATTGACTTTAATTGATTTTGGATGATAAGTTCAGTTTTCGGACGATATCTCACAAAGCGTTTGTTGGATTGTTTTCATACTGCACACACACATCCCTCAGGGGGTGTAGATGTGTGGCGACCGCGGCCGAATCCGAGCTAGACGGAGTCGCTGACTGACGAGTCAGAACTTCCGGCTGGCTCCCGCCATGTGCGAGACCGTCATACTCTGCCATTCCTACCTCGTCGCTCATCGAGTGTGTGAGCACGTCCTTCACTTACCAGCCAAAAGGCTCTGCCGCACGAACTAAGTAGCACGTTATCTGACACTGCCTGCAAGATCATGACATGAAAAAAGACTTAATGAAAGGAATCATCTTTGTGAATTGAGTTTATTTGATTAAACCATTTCCTGCTGACCGAGCACGACTCTGATAATTTAGATCGAAGTGGTGGTCGCGTCCACAGGCCAGCCACTACAATAGATGTGCCTTTTGGGAGTTATGCCCTTTGATCTAATTGTTGACCTTCGATTTTGAGGCCATTGTTGAATTTAATTGATGGCAGACGATAAGTTCATTTACCAGGTGATAGCTCGAAAAGGGGGTGTAGATGTGCTTTATCGGGGGTTGTGACCTTTGACCTATTTTTTATCCTTTGACTTTAAGGCCATTATTGGCTTTAATTAATTGCGGGGGATATCGTTTGTGTCAGCGCTCTTGTTTATATTCCAATAAAGTGTATATAGGAAACATTGATAACATAAACAATTTATAAGATATCAATAATCAATCTGTATTAACTTGTGGATTTATTGTATTACTTTAAATTATTCCAATTATTACACATGTCGTTATGTAATAATGTTCCTTGAAATGAATGAATCATTTGTTTTAATTTTTTCTAGCAATTTAAAGAAATTTGTGGCCAGGTTCCGGAAGTACTTATCAAAAAAAAACCAGGAGCACATACCATCAAAAGGATGACTCTATTAGCAGCTAAACATAAGCTGAATAATGGAGAGAGCCAAGACAGTGTAATGTCTGTACTAGATAACTTGAATCTACAGGATCAAGTCATATTTTTGAAAAGAAATCAACGTGTAGATTGGTCCATACCTCTGAGAGTACGCTTGGGTATGTTTTTTATCATGATATACATTGTAAAATATTGAATTCTCCATTATTATATATATCAATTTGGAACAAAAAAACAATTACAACCTTCGCCATGATAAAAGTAGTTCAAAGCATCCAATGAGATTATAAGGCGAGGCAGGCTGCTTACTGTATTCCACACGGTCCGTCGCCGTTATTTGTTTTTTAAAAATAGCTATCAACTTCTGCTTCTTTATACTTCACATAGCCATCACATACCACTAGGGAATGTTTTTGGTGACATTTTGATCCCCATATCATCAATTCTTCAATTACTACGACTACTAACAAAGAAATACTCGTTAGCACGTTTTAGGAAAAAGTTTTCCATCGGATCTTTTAATTTGGCAAATATGCTCAGTTATGTCAGTCAATGACCTGATTAACTTTAGGGAGCGAACAATTGCAAAATAGCTGTTTAGCGGCCATTTTGAATTTTAGTATTTAGTGATATTTACGTAGCTCAATAAACAAAGCAAAATAGTTAGACAATGAATAAAAAAAGATGTAAGGCATCATTCAAGGATGACCATTAATGACAAATTTGGAAAAATGGTCGATTGGCGGCCTTTTTAATTGTTTTTTTTCTCATCTCCGTAATCTTTTATGATAGCTAAAAGCGGTACTATAAAGCGGCTACTGGTGGTAACGGAGCGCTGCTGTTGTGTGCGTTTCCGAACAACTCTTTCTAGTTATTTTACTCTAAAAAAATAAATAGGGAAAAGTTTTTTTCATCTTATCACTTTTTACTTATTATCACAGGTCAAAAATATGAAGTTGCAAAAGATTTCTATGAGGCGGGGAAATTGGAGCGAGCCCTAGAGTTCACAGATGAAGAAAGCCAGCGCACCTTTCGTTGTGAGATACTGTTAGCAATAGCTAGAAAAAATATTGCACAAGACCAGATGCTGGTGTGCGAATCTTACCTTCTAGAAACTCTCAATCTCTCCAGTCCACCCACAGTGAGGGCATATGCAGATACCTATGCTGAGGCACAGATGCTGCTTGGCATCATCACAAAAGATTCGAAAAAACTTCACTTAGCAGCGGATCACTACCACCGCCAAGGCTGTGATGTCGGACAATTTTATTGCTGGAATGAAATACGTAAGCTCTCTTTGAACAGTCGGATATGCAGAGACTTAATCACTGAAGGACTAAAACCGCTGTTATCTTTTATTTCTGATTTAGAAAAAGCATCTAAAAAGAAGACGCGGAGGTACAGAACATGTTTGGAATTTTATGGATTGGAAGATGATGGACCAGAAACTTTGAAAATTATGGAACAGTCACCCAGAGCTGAGCTGATATGGTCTTCTAAACAATTTGTTTCGAAAGAAAAATTTCTAAAAAATATGTGTGATCATTTATCAGAAATGGCGATTTCCATGGCTCGTGATGTCTACAATTATGTAATTGAGAAGATCAAAGTTTTACAGCAGTGTCCAGATTTTTCTACGGGGCGTGAATGCAGTGAAGGAAGTCAATGTGTTAAGCGACATCAGGCCTATGACTATCAAAGCTATATAGAATATTTGCGATCAATGGTTACTATGATTGAATTAAAAAACTACCCTGAGCAACATAGTGACAATAATATGTCACCAAGTATTGGTAAAATTATTTCTAATTTTACAAACAACGATATTGATTGGCTTGAATTGCTGCACAGCTCACTTTGGCCAAAATACCATTTCTTACTTGATGAAGCGTCATATGAAAAATGTGCATTGACATTGTATAAATGTTTTCAGTATTCTTCCTTGGAAAAGTACATAAAGAGGTATATATCACAACAGATTTGTACAGAAATTCAGACAAACACAGACTTGATATTCAAAATATATGCTCAGCTCTCGTTAACGAGTGCAGTAACTTGCAATCATTGCATGACGGACATGCTGGCAAAATGGGAATCTGACCAGAATAAAAGTAATACTAGACCAGCAGTGTGTTTTTTTTTCACTGCAGAGAAGGGGTTCGTGTTACATTTCTGCAGAAATCTATTGTACATCGAAGCTGCATTGTATGTCAGAAAAGAACCAATGGAGGCTGTTGGCTATATTGGGCAAATGCTTACATTTCTTGCCCGTCGCCCAGAAAAACCTTTGATGCCAAGTCTGTCGAATACTGTTATGTTTCTTGAGTATGCTGTTACGATTGCGGCTTGTTGTTATCTACGAAAGTCTCTAAACGCGTCTGTTTTACTTCCGCGAAGCTATATTGCATCCCTCAATATGTGGAACGAGCAACATAAACAAGGAGAGAATTCATTATATGCATCTGTTCAATATGCTACACGAAAACAACTTATTACAAATGGGCGAATTAGGAGCTTAGTAAGAATATTTTGTGGTGAAACCAACAGCTACTTCAATGTTCTTTCTGACTCCTTTTACAGAGACCCTGTGCGAACTGGAGAAGCTGAGCGCTCACTGGTCATGGCTCTTGTATTGATGGGCAATTCTGGATATGACCAATTTATTCCATTGGACGTCTTCTCTAAAATACTGACATGTCTAAAAAATGTAGAATATGATAGTGCAATAGATCTACAAGGGCGATTGTTGAGTTTAACAGAGCAAGCAAAGGGTGTTCAATTTCCTGAGCAAGTGAATGATATATTAAGAGACCTGTTGTCATCGCGACATAAAGATTCACTTTGTAAATGCACTTGGAGGTGGGATCGTACATTTCGCGGAATCCAGCTTGAGAAGTTAGAGAAAAGTAGTCCTGTAAATCCACCGCTTCCGGAGAAGGCGCCCAGCAAGGAGGATGATTATATTGATGATGATGCAGATGAAGGAATTAACAGAGAGTTTGAACAGGAACAAATCCAGAAAGCGAAGGAGGAGCAGCAACAACACTTGTCTAGCTCTAAGATGATAACATCACCAGTTGCTAAAATAGACTTGACAATATATGAAGGCATTGTAGATCAAAATGGATGTGGAATTTGTGGTATCGAATTTAATAGCGAAGCTATTAAAAAGAAAGATGGGGGAGAAGAAGAAGATTGGGATGCTTTTCAACCATCAGATACTAACAACCTTGAACGTCCTTCTGATTATATGTTGAATAAACCAGTATCGCCGCTAAAAGAAGAGAAAGAACGAGAAGAAACATTGGAAGCCCATTTGAAAACTGATGAACATATTGTAAAATGGCAGCATTACCTCGCATATAAGACTTTCAAATGTACGAACGTTGATCCAGTGATAGAAGATATAAGGGCTTATAATAACAAAAATAAAGACATTGATATTATTGCTAATGATTTAAAACGGATTGAAGACATCTGCGGTAAAATTGAAAACAATTTGCGCCAGCTTGAGAAAAACAAACTGTGGGAGAGCGTCCGCGATGTAGATGAGCCGTTTAGAATAGATGTGGCAAACATTGAAAAAATCCGAGGTGTTGTAGAAAGCACTTTAACGGAAGAAAAACAAGTGAGTATTGAGATACTTTAAATATCGTTTTCCTTCCGAAACATCTTTTTCAGTTTCATAACAATGTGTGTCGGATAAATTTAAACTGAAGTATGTTTTTCGGGTGTTGATGCTTGGTTGTTCAATTCAGCCATAAACCAGCTTTTGTCTAAAAAATACATTTGTGGTGGATCTGACTGCTGACGTGTTAAAGGCATTTGCACAAAATGGGCACATGCCATTTAGATTTTTAGACAAATACATTCAGTTGTACTCGAACATGCAATAATCTTTACATAAATATTTTAGCATAGAAAATGCAAAGATTTTTTTTTACTTAGCGCCACGGTACATACATCAACATATTTCTCTACAGGTCCATGTCACACTATTGGCATTGCTATCATCACAGCTGACGCATTGTCATAGCTGTGAACAGACGCGTTCACGCCCTTGTCTATAATGGTCTGAAGACGACGAGGACACCTTTTTAACCCCGCCCGTATGGGAAGGGGGATTTTAGTCGTGCCAGGATTCCGTCAGGCATCACGTTTTTTTGTCGACGTAGTCATTTTTTTAATTTTAAAATTACATCCCTAGCAACACTGGGGTGGGCACAGTGCAGGTGCTATTTTTAAGATGCTACCAAAATTAAAAATGGAGCCAGAAGTAAACACAATTTTTTTTTGTGGGCGCAAAAAGTCAGAAATTATTCTAATTTTACTATAACATTCCCCACAATAAGAAGATGTGCAGGTGATTTTTTCAAGGTTTTACTGAAATTCAAAATGGCCGCCACGGATTAACTTCAATTTCTCTGTTGGCGCAAAAACTCCAGAAATTATTCAAATTAGGGATGATATATATTGTTCATTTTTATCATAGCATATAGAGGGCTTAACGTTTTCCCGAAATGGGCGCTTGACTCTATGTCATATCGCGAACGACGTTTTTCGCCATTTGAAAAATATTTACTAGCTGAGATGATTTTTTTGTACTTCTATTCGACTCACCAACATGTCTGGCAATCTCCAGCTATAATAAATCAAATAATTTATTAGTGTAAGTAAATGAACAAGAATTTTTTCGGCGCCATGCCTTAAACAGTCGATTTCCACTTATAAATGCATGCACGTTTATGTGCGACGATACGGTAGATCATGAATGGTATCAATCAGAACATGTAAGTTCAATGGTATGCAAGATTAACTTTTAAGCTTCCCAGGTCACAACTTTAATGCCTATTTCTCTTTAAATGTTTCGATCAAAAATTAAAAAAAATCCTAAAAGGGCTGTGGACGTGCTCATTCAACAGAACAAATGTTAAAGACCTCAAGATGGTAGGTGGTGTATTCATAGTAGTTCATCATGAATGTATAGTATCTTGTATGGCCACTTAGCCTGGATTGTTTTGTTTTTTTATGCAATTCTGAACTTGATTGTAGAGAAAAGAAGAAGCTGCAAAGGCACCAGAAGAGTTGGAAGGAGACGAATGTCTTGCTGGACAAGACGATGCAGAACAAGCTGAAGACGATTGTGTAGGGCCTCAGTTACCTGTGGCTGGACAGCCTCAAATGAACGTCAAAAAGAAAAACAGAAAACGCCGAAAATAAGCGACTTATAAATGTGTGCCTGTTTTGGCAGTGATGATCTCAGACACTATTCCTAATGAAGAGTGAGCCCCTGCCGCTATTATGAATATCAATAGATTCACACCAAAAGTCAGAAACGTGAAATATGTTACACATTGATTAATATAGTTAGGTTTTTCAGTTATCGTTGTATTATTTGTCTATCTAATGCAGATAAACTATAGCTATTTCGTTTAAACATGGTTTACAAAATCTGAAGCTAATAATTGATTTCAAGCAGCCAAAGTGTTTTCATTCCATGTTGGATATATAAAACTTGATGACATTCACGTTATAAATAAGCCATGATATATAACACATATTAAAATATTATTCAATCATCTAAGTACCGAGCTCAAACATTATAAATGAAGGTTAATACATGTTTTCAATGACACATGCATACATCACACAATATTTTTATTCATAACATTGATATCCATAGGACCATAACTTGCATGTATTTTTGAACAATATCGAAAAACTGAAATGAATTTGAATATAAGTGTGTCATCTTTATTTTGAAACAGAATAGTTGGTATCAAGCAGATGTCACTCTAAATCATGCGAAAGTTATACTAAATATAAAACAAATGAATTCTGTGAAACTCAATGACCTCGACCTCCTTTGTTTTCACCGAGCTTGCTAATACAATGGAGGGTTCTTATATAACCTTGTTTTCACCGAGTGACGTCGCTGCGTTTCACAGAATGAAGTATGGGGGAGGGGGGTATTATATAACCTTGTTTTCACCGAGTGACGTCACTGCGTTTCACAGAATAGAGCTATAGTTTAATTATATGCACATATAATCTGAACTGGACCAGGATAACCTGTTTCTTTGAAAACCTAACCCTTTAACCATCACTCCGGTAATATTCGTTATTTTCAATTTAAAATCACCATAAAAGTCTTTCCGCTTTATTTGAATGACCATTATACATTTTTAATTCTTTCAGTCCGTCCCCACACTGAAAGTATTAAATACTGAGAGCGGGAGCCAACTCCGGACTGGTAGTGCGACAGCGTCATGGCATGACCCCCTAACCCTTTCCATGCGAAATATTCGTTCATTAATAAAAATTAATTGTAAAAAATGACTAATTTCAGGCCATATTTACATCATTTGGATAGGCTTCCATCACATCCTAAGGATATTAAAAGGTATATCAATGTTGATATGGACTGGGGTTGGACTATTCCGGCATAATACTTCAAGGTCAAATCGTATACAAATTAAAAAAATATTACATTTTGTACTGTTTATTGTCGTTATAGTGAAGATCTAAACGTTGGCCATAAGTATTTACTGTTTAATTTCAGCTGAGCACTATCCCCATACAGGCTAGGATTGGCTTATAACATCCCGGGGTCAAAGGGGGGGGGGTGATAGTCACCTTCTCTGAACTTTCCAAGGTCATCTCAGAATTTTTTTATTTTATTTTTTCTGGGTAAAAGTGTGCAATTTATTTATTCTTGCTTATGACATGTATGATATCACTGGGTATGAATGGTGACATGGTCTGGAGTTGCTTTTTACCTGTTTTACTACCATGACAAGACACACCAAGGTCATCTCAAAGTCATTTTAAATAGATTTGGGGTTACCTTGGCATGACCTTGAAAAGATACCTAGTTAAAGAACAATCCCAGATCATGTTATCATTTGCGACTATACATGGGTCATGTTTGTAAGATCAGAATAATAAGTCACTACAAATACCCCCTCCCAACGAATTAAAGGGCAGTGAAACAGGTTATGACGGGATTATATCGTTTCAGGGGTTAATAAAGGGTTGATACCCCCCCCCCCCCCCCCCCAAGTAAAACAGGGGTAGATTCTACATACATAGATTACAAAATGACATCTGAATGTTCCTCAACACAATTTGGTGGCGACTCACACACATGGCCTTGTCAGTACTGCAATTACCAGTGATAACGTGTAACTGAAAATAATCCCGGGAGGCGCATGGAAAGGGCTAAGCTTCCACCACGTCAGACGTCCGAAAAATAAAGCCCAGAGACTGGGTATGTAATATATATAAGCATATATTATTGTTTAGATAGGGATTCTGGTCAAAATTGTGTCCGCCATATTTTCAATCAGCCTTAACGATAGGCCCAATCCGTTTGAACAAATAACACACTCACCTCATGCCAACACATGTACTACACACTTATGTTAGTCTGAAAAATCAACTATGTTGTCCAACCTGCTGTAATGGAATAAATGTGTTTTCGTCACCGCTTCTGCATCCAAATAATAAGCGTGTATTATATGTGTTGGCATTAGGTTACTGGTAAATGTTGAAAACTTGAAGCAAAATTTTAAAAACTTCAAAAACCTTTAAGCAAAATTATAGGTCTGTGTTCTTTGCAGGAAACAGACATTTATTTTGAAAGATTTATATCGCCTACTTAAAATAGTGAAACAGATATCTCAGAATGTAACCATGACCCAGTTTAGCCCGTAATGAGTGCACAAACGTGCCCTAAATCACCATTCATTCATGAATTCATTTTTTAACTCAAATTTCACAAATAAGTCACCAAACCTATTTTGATCGGTACCAAAATAGCCTTCTAATATTCAGATATTCTGCCCTGATAAAATTATTTATGTGGATGGTCGGTCAATCACGCAAACGAGACCAGCCAACACGTACCCTGCTGAGCCAACAGTGTAGGGGAGACTGGGGTACTTTAAACATAGTGTAGGCCCACATTGGGACATCCCCATATTAATATATATTGCGGGGAATCCCCTGCTGGGAGGTTTCTCGTACATCAGTTCTGAATATATGAGACATTCCCACTCTGTTTCACTCCAAGCATAAATAAATCTGGACATCACTTTCAGATGTGTGAGCAATAATTCATTTTTGACCTACCACAGTAGATTTTTGAAAAAACTTATTGCGAACCACCTGACATACTAGCATTCATAGACTGAGGTTAGCTGACTTTTGTATCATGAACAGATCTGTGTGGCAAGTATTTGAGAGTACGGTATGATATCAGTTTGAACCACATACAGTATGCCTCACCACAAATTTTATCAACAGGGTGGTCGTGGGTACTCTGATGACATCGGAAGGCACTGAACACAGATACCTCCATTTTTAAATGTAATATTTAAAAAAAATCACAAATTTACGCCTGCTGAAAACGGCCAAGTTTTTATAGGCCCTTGAAATATTCGTTTCAATTTCATGGTATCCGAGTTTTTCGGTAGGCGGCACGAGTAACGTACCAGCTGTGGATATAAAATGGCAGTCAGTGTTACCGGGCCTACCGCAAAGTTAGGCGACCCGGTCATGCTGGGTAGGTATCGTGGAGCATTGGGACACATGTGATGGCGTCCATTGGGACACTGCCTCAAGTGGTCCCGTTTATTAGCTCCCGCCGTCACCGTAGGTGAGCGAAGGGAGCTATGGATTCTACCTCCGTTTTTTTTTGGCCTCTTCTTTTGCCTATAACTTTGTGAGAAAATAAGCTAGGATAACAATTTTTGGTATGTGGGTTACTTCCAGGTGGCTAATGGATGGGTTAAAATATTTTTAATCTGAATTCAATACGCAAGGTTGCAGAGGAGAAAATGATGATGTGACGGCGTTGGGCCGTCCTTAAACAATTCGTTTCCGGAGCATATCTCTGAAAGTACTTGTCCGATTGTCTTCAAATTCTACACACAACACCCCTAGGGGGTCTAGTTGTGCCTTTTGGGGTATTTGAACTTTGACCTACTTCTGGTTCAGAACTATGACCTATTTAGACGTTTTGACGCGCACTTCGTTTCCGGAGCAGATCTCGAAAAGTACTGGGCCGATGACAGTCATATTGCACATACATGTTCTCTAAGGTCCCAAGTTGTGCCTTTTCAGGTTTGTGGACCTTGACCTTGAAGTTGACCCAGCACTTTGACCTAATTTATAACATCGGCAAATCCGACTGAAAGATTTTGTGGAATATCATGAAAACCGCCCAAGATAGCTACACCATTACTATAAAACAAATTGTGAGGTTTCAGGAGAGGATGCATCTTGAAAAATTTCAAGTCGATAAAATTAAAAATGGCCGCCTATCGGCCATTATTCACCTCGACAGGCCTGATATTGCGGAATATCTTGAAAACCGCTCAAGATAGCTACACCATTAATATCAAATAAATTGTAAGGTTTCAGGAGAGGATGCATCCTGAAAAATTTGAAGTTGATAAAATTCAAAATGGCCGCCTATCAGCCATTATTCACCTCGACAGGCCTGATATTGTGGAATATCATGAAAACCGCTCAAGATATCTACACCATTACTATGAAACAAATTGTAAGGCTTCAGGAGAGAATGTATTTTGAAAAAATTCATTTTGTCAAAGTTCAAAATGGCCGCCAATCAGCCATTATTCATTTTCACATGGCTGATATTTGGTAAACCGTGCTAGATGGCTAGACCATTACCTGATTACTATAAAACAAAGTGTGAGTTTTCGGGGGGGGATGCACCCTGAAAATTTTTAACTTACGAATTCAAAATGGCCGACAATCAGCATTATTTACCTCGATAGGCCTGATATCAGGTAAACCGTGCTAGATAGCTAGACCATTACTATAAAACAAAATGTGACGTTTCGAGAGAGGATGCCTTTTAAAAACTTTCGACTCAATCGAATGGCCGCCTATCGGCCACTATTTACTTGCACATTGCTGATATTTGGTAAACCGTGTTAGATAGCTGGACCATTACTATAAAAAAAAATGTGAGATTACAAGAGAGGATGCATCTTGAAAAAAATTGACTCGATCAAATTCAAAATGGCCGCACATCGGCCATTGTTCACTTTCACATAGCCGGTTTTTAGTAACCGTACTAGATGGCTAGGCCATTACTATAAAACAAAATGTGAGATTTCAGGAGAGGATGCATCTTGAAAAAATTTGACTTGATCAAATTCAAAATGGCCTCCTATCGGCCATTATTCACTTTCACATGGGCGATATTTGGTAAGCCGTGCTAGATGGCTAGACCATTACTATAGAATGAAATGTGAGATTTCAGCTGAGGATGCATCTTGGAAAATTTTGCCTTGATCAAATTCAAAATGGCCGCCTTTAGGCCATTATTCACTTTCACATGGCCGATATTTGGTAAACCATGCTAGATAGCTAGACGATTACTATAGAATGAAATGTGAGATTTCAGCTGAGGATGCATCTTGAAAAATTCTGACTCGATCAAATTCAAAATGGCCCCCTATCGGCCATTATTTACTTTCACATGCCCAATATTTTGCAAACTGTGTTAGATGTTAGTCCATTACTATAAAACAAAATTTGAGGTTTCGGGGGAGGATGCACCCTAAATTTTTAACTAATTTATATCGAATTCAAAATGACCGTAAATCTGCTATTAGTTAACTTGATTGGCCTGATATCGGGTAAACCATGCCAGATAGGTAGACCATTACTGGGATACTGATTAGGATCATTAATTTCAATGGAGGTTTGCAATCTCTGACAGACTGTCTAGTTCTTATCTTACTCTTAGACTGGGCTTCTTAGACCTAGTTGTCTTGCGTCTTGATTTTTGACCTAGACTAGGACTACATTAATAACCCTATACAAAATTGCTTAAATCAAATTCTAATTCGGAGCGGGAGCTCCTGGACTTATGTAGTCTTGTTATTTAAACATTTTTATGCAATACCCTAGGCATGCCCAAAACCCCTAGCCGGTCATTAAAGTAATGTCTCTGCCCTATAACCTGCAGTGGCCTACATTCACTTTTCATCTGTAGATTTAACTTTTATTAACATATTACACTTACGTCGCTTAAATGACAATGATGTCAAGCAACAATTTTACTGTTTAAATGCTTACCAAGGTATAATGTTGGAATTATTTTGATATAGTCAGTATTTATTAGGTTTTTATTGGGATTTTACTAGTGCCCGAATGATCCCCATGCCTCACTTCTGGTTGTGGGTATCTATTACTTATCCAAGTCATGTTATGTTACATAATGTAAAAAGTGTCCAAATGGGCCCCAGTCCCCCCTATATTTAAGCCACGTCTTACATCAAGACTGAATGAATAAGTCATGGCTGTCTAGCGAAGCAGTTTTGTAGATTCACTTTTCAGCTCTCGAAGAGGAGAGGTCTGAAAAACCCACTCTATATGTACGACCTTGACGATTATGCTTTAAAAGTAGGATAAAGGCTAATACTGGTCAAGTCCAGCGCTATTACAAATGATGCTGCCATCACCAAGAACACGATGCCCACGGTTCCTGTCGCGATGGCACTTGGTCGAGAATCCGCCTCTGTGAACACGTTTTGCTCCTCTACACTTCTGGCATGACGATCCGGTACTGAAACAAAAATAAAGTAATATTAACTCTTCCAAATGGAGCCCGATATATCTCGGGCAAGCAACTTCGACGGAGCGCGAGATAATTCATTATTAAGCACAACGCATATACAATCGTTTTTAATCTTTTTGTGAACTTTTCGAATACCATCTTTGCCAGTGAAATTAAGACTATAATTATATCCTATCAGAAATATTGAGAAATACTTTGCCTTTAGCATGACAAATCTGAATGATCGCTTAAATGCGCAAATCGCGTCATTTGAAAAAAAAGTTTAATTAAGGGAAAACCTTCACATGGCTTGTTACATTCGCGGCCCTCTACATCGCTTTTCTTGTGAAGTGCCTGTCCTCCATGTTTTGGTTGTATGGCTATCCTCCGTCGCATTTGGTACATAGATGAACAACTATGAAAAGAACATCAAAGCAAACGTCAAATTAATCCACAAATATACTTGTAAGTAAATGCCATTTTACAATGCGGAAGACACCTTGTCTGACCTTGGATCTAATACAAGTTAAGCATAATAATTATAATGATGAGTGATCAATCCATCGATTATTAGAATGGTTGGCTAGTTGTCTGATTAACATATGAGTTGAAAAATTGTTAATTTTTTTTTTAAATGTAGAAGCGATAATTTGCCCTAGTTCAAATTTATAGCAAGTTACATGTAAATGTGTATGCAAATGAGAGGAAATACTTGGGTAATATGAGGCGTAATATCTACACCATGCACTTGTTTATTTTGTAAAATATCAGATCAATTAGTACATGTTTGTAATTTGAACTCGCTGCAGCCCAGTGAGGGGCCCTGGTGCAGTGGTTGAAGCTGCCGGTATAGAAAATTGCGAGTTCGAACCCCACTCAGGCCTTCAAGTGTCAAAGAAACAAAATGTTTCTTCCCCGCTCACTCGTAATTATTCAATATTGTGCACAAAGGTGGCCTAAACCCCCATTCATTCCATTGTAGCCCAGTAAATACAAGGCGCTGACTCGATTATCCAGGTTCTTTCCAGACGTACCTGCAAGTTGACCAATTTCTCCACTCTCCCCAATATCCATGCTCAGGACACGGCAAGTTCAAAGATTCTTCTTCTTGTGTGAAATTACCTGTCAAATCACACCGTAGTGTGTATTAATAAATCTATTTCTATTGACATTAACTCCACTAAAGAATGGCCTAAAATAAATATGTTGATACTATCTATGCTATAGGCCTACATATCTCGGCAAACACGACATGTTGGGCCATTGTTGGCTTAATGTTGAACCAGCGGCATAGACGATGGGCCAACAATGGATCAATGCCTCGTGTTTTCTGGAATCCCAACAAACACGAGGCCCAATGTTGTATTTGTATTGGACCATAGCGTCGTAGACGATTGTCCAACACCAATCTAGGATTGGATCGATGTTTTTGCCCGGTATATCGACAGATAGTGGTCATCAAATGCTTTTTTAAAGCAATAGACCACTCTATGTATGTTTCCGATTTTAGTTGTACCCCAGCTGCCTCTATCTTTGTAATCAGCGTGGTGCTTTCTGGGTATTATGTGTCGCGCTGTTTATAGTGCACTGCTCCTTTAATGTTCATTTTGGATACACGTCACATAGCCTACGCCACGCGTTAGACAGGACACTTATCGTTCATTTAACATAGGCCCTACTAGCTGCTTTTATTAGTTAAAGTTAAATCACAGTTATTGGAAATGCAATGGGTGTTTAAACATGAAGATTTGCAAATGTTTGCTTTCAAAATCAACAAATATGTATAATTTTCACCCACTTAGATGATAATTATGCAAAATCGGCCTGAAAATGCCATAAGTCAGCCACTTTGGATTTTTTTTATTCGAAATTTGTCAAACTCTATCCTCGTGAGAGACCTACCTCTTTGTTTTATTATAATAGTCTAGCTAATTTGCATTGTCTTCAAGATACGTAAATATTTGAATTACGCAGAATCAAAATGGCCCCTAACAGACATTTAAAATTGTGCATGTGGTAGGCCTACTTTAAATGAAAAAATGAGGACGTCTCGTGGAATCTCCAGACCGAGTTCGAGTCTTTATTGAATCAAAAGCGGTTTGGTGCTGATATAGGCCTACCCTGTTGAACTTGGTATGTCCAGCTGCTCGACTTTTTCGTGTCTTTGATTAATTTTGATCTCATCGATATGATACAATATTTCAGTATTCGTATTTAGGATATAGACATAGTATTGACGGATCCAGAGGGGAGTCAGGAAGGTCCTGACCCCCCTTTTTTCAAAACAAGCCGTTGACCCGATGTTGTTTGAATGTTGTGCACTGTCTGCGACCCTGGCCCAATATTTATACAGCCAAAGTTTCGCGTTTCATGGGTAGCTATATTGTTTAAACTTCATTTTTTTTCACAGGATTGCAAACAGCCACCTGTCTACTAGCTGCTCTCTTCATTTAATGTATACAAAGAAATAAACAATGTACATTGACAGAATATTTATACAATATAATTGTAAAAGTGTGTGTGTTGCAACAAGTTATTACAAATACAAAAAAACACGAAATAATGAAATTTATAGTAACTCTATAAAAAACAATATAATTGATAACAATCAAAACAGACGTTTTGTATTTAAGGGGACTCAGTGGGTAATCATTTTCAATTTTGAAAATTTAATTTATATGAAGCTATATAGCCTACTGATCTAAAATGAAAATACCAGAAAGTATAAAAAAAAACAATTTTAAAGCACAAAAAAAAGAGTGAAATAGTTATATTTCCAGGTCGTATATTGCTATGTAAACAAAACAAGTCGGTAATATACAGCACTTAACACCACATATTTCCACGTCTTGGACGGTGAGATCAAAGGAATCGCCGCCAATTGGAGTCTTATAGTCAGGACATTGGAGGGAGACACCTGCACCACTGATTGTCTTCCCAACGCTGGGCCGACGACATCAACATGTGGCCCGATGCTGTAGGAACATTCAACCGTCCTTTAGCAAGTGTTTAGGTATACAGAAATTTTGTTTGGGTTTTAAGCGGATTCATAGAAATGTTATTAAAAAAAAAAAAAAACTCTGACAAAAATAAAATCATGATCTGGGGGATACACTACTTCATTATAAAACTAAAAACGAAAATTGATGTCATCCCAAGGAGTTGCTTTACCTTTTCAGATATAGGCCTACCTAAATCTGCCGCTCGTGAAATTAGTTAAAAACAGATAGCATTATTGAAAATTGGGTAACTACTTCTGGGCTTACCTTCGCATGAAAGAGTCTCTCCGTCTTGTCGGCCAGGCTGGCATTCTCGTTCTCGTAATCTAACAACAGGTCCACACGTTGCAGACCACTGAGTCCACTTTGACCAGGAACTCCAATTGGACGGCCATGTTGCTGTGAAATATCGGACACAATCATGGCTCAACAACTATAGACGTTGGCAATATGTTGGTTTAGTGACACAGTGAACACAAATTATTGAGCTTATTGGTGACTTAATGTTGGTCCAACGTCGCAGACGGTTAACAAACATAAATCCAACGTTGTTTTACCGTCTTTGCGTGTATTTATTTATTAAAATATATTTATACAGGGCGTATGCATATTAGCAAATATGTTATTTTTTTAATATGTGCCTTGTCACACATTCAATTAATACCATACATTTCTAAAATATCTGATATTGTAAATGGTATATATATACAGAATAAAATATCCATAATCTAATCAGAGCTACACTTCAAATCAATTTAATTAACACTGCCATATTAAGCTTTTTGAAAGCACATGCTATCATGTGGATATCAGAAAACACTTAAGATCAATTCAATGGTAAAAGTGCCATTGTCATTATAGAAGTGTAAATACCAGTCTCCTGTACCAACAAAAACACATTTTTTTAAGTGGTAAAAAATCACTCTGGGAAAGCGTAGAAACTTAAGTAACATTTGGACAGTTGACATTTACATATGCAGGCTAAACACAAGCTTTGAATATACAAAAACGAAGTTATAAAAATATGCCATATGAGGAAAAGTACTTTAAAGTGCACAATATTTGTAAGACGCCATCATATCAACGTAAAAATATAGGATATAAAATATAGGCTCATTAATTTTATAGTCCCATAAAAGTATGAATGTATTATTCGTCAAAACAATACGATCGCACATTAAACGTAATACATAGTGCCTACATTGTTAGATTACATGGTTCAAATGATCACCATTAACTAGGCATAATTTGCCGCTGCCGCGACCCACAATTTCAAATGGGTAAAAATTACTATCACCACCCTCTCATCAGTCCGATAATTAAGATTAAACAGCGTGAATAATACACTCTAACTTTGTTTTATTGTTGTATAATTTGAGTTATTTAGCTCTTCACCCGATATCTTATGTAATTTTCCACCCACTTGAAGGTGTGTCTCGCTACCGCGACCCACAAATTCAAGTGGGTGAAAATTTATCAGATTTTTACTTTTGAGAGTAATTCTAAATGAATAAAAATAATATACGTTTGATTTAGCAAATGTTGAAACACAAATTTCGTTGCCAATAGCAAAGATCGAATCAGCTGATCAAACAGAATAAAAACAACTACAGGCATGCTTAATATTAATGTGTTGATAAAATAATAAACGAGATTGGCCTGCACTCCAGCCTGATCATGCTGATAGTATCCTCAGGTATAATACACTGACTGGTCCAACACTTTCTAAATACCGAGGCAACATCACTGAGACCCTGTAAACCACTAACACTAAAAGGCAGATTTAGACCAGGGTCTCGTGATAACCGAGTTATTATCGGACTAATGCTTCAGTCATAGGCCTACATAAAGGGACTAGCTCCACACCTAGTTCTAGTCATGGGTGTTTTAAAGTCTGACTGGTGCATTAACACTTTTTATAGTTTTTTTCTTGTTGAAATAGTATCGGACTGAAGTATTTTATTTTTCAAGAATTGAAATTCAATATTTTTCTCCAATTAAATAATTGTATTGATGCCCCTGATGAGGTTTGCCTTTGTGATAACCATGATTTAAGTCAGGTGGTGAACTAACCTGTCCCACGGATATGCCACTCAGCTGAGTGGCATATGGACACGTTAAATCCGTTAAGCCTGTGTAAATCATCCATACAACGCGTTTAACACCACATACCTATACAGCTGGGCCAAGAGTCGGGATCCCACCGACCTCCGTCCACACAGGAAAACGAAGACGATCCGTTTATCGCGTAATACTTGTCACATGTTAGTAGATTTCGTGTGCCATACTTGACATGGGAGTGGCTCCAGTTGCCATTACGTATACTTGGCAAGGCTGGGCAATTTACTGAAATTGGAATGAAATGTTTGTGCAGGCATACTGGAAATCTACGTGTATACTTTATACAAGTAGATGAATCACCACATTTATGTATTAATTAAGTAAAGTTAATACTTCACTACAAATACTCATTTAATATAAAAATGTATCTATAATTATTATGTAGGAGAGGTGTTGCAATCTTCATTTTGAGGCTTTTAACTTCTTTTATGATGGGCATAAAAGGTAAAATAATGGTACCGTTGATAGACAACTTGGACATGAAAGGGTGTATCTGCCACTTTGTGAAGTGGCAGATACACCCTTTCATGTCCAAGATGCCACACACCTTGATCACTTACAACGACAAAAGCCAGGTTTTGACCAGCGTCCATCCGCTTCACAGGTCACCAATGTGTTTCCCTCCAGGTGAGAATAGCCAGTCGAGCAGCTGACAGAATAAGCGGTCTGATAAGTTGTACTCATCACATCCCGATCTAGCTGTACTGATGAGCTCAGTGTGATGTTATCTACACAGTCTATGGCTGTAACAAAATGAGAGAAGTGGAGGGCCACATCTCAGAGGCGTATCTAGGAGAAGATTGAGGGGAGGCCAAACCGTAGGGAGGAGGCAGTCTAAAAAGCTTCCGGCATAGAGCGCCCCCCCCCTAAAGTTGACCTATTTTTAGATTGCCTCGGGTGAATTCGGAGCAGTTTGCGGGTTATTCATTTCAGAGCCCTGCTATGTTTAATTTGTTGAAAATAAATCAGGTCTGAGGGGATGTGCATCGGGCCATGCCCCCTAGACCTGATTTTGTTTTTTACTGCGCCCTTGCCAACTCGGCATTCTCCAGTTCTGCTCTGCAAAGCTAAAAGTCAGTATATAGGCCTACCATCTTCATCTATCCAGTTGTCTGCTACCGGCAGACTGGTAGTCTGACTACGGTCAGACCTGATTAGGGCAAGGTGTAGGCCTACCTGCTTACTTGTAAAGTAACCTGCTAACTTGTAAACAACGCGCTGCTCATTCACCCTTTGCATTAGAAACACGCTGTGCTAACTCGCCACGTTTTTCACAATCCGTAATCAATTTTTTTTTTTTTTTTTCATGTGTGTGTGGACTGTGCGTTACACTCATTCTCAGTGTTCTGTCTCCGACCACACACTGACACAAGGCTTTTCAAATTGTGCATGAGAAATACCCTTCCATCGACCGACCTGGTATTCAGCCGCCGGTTGCCGCATATAGGCGCCAGCCAATCAAAGAACGTTTATCAGGACATCTTTGTGTAAACCGGAAAATTAGAAGCGTACTACGATTAACTGAAAAGGAGAGTGAGGGAAATGTGAGTGGGGTCAAGGTCATTGAGTTTCACAGAATAAGGTTTATCCGGCGGTGTTGTCAAATCATCAAGGAATTCTATAAATGCACGGCAAGCAAATCTAAACGCACAAACTAAAATTGTTCATTTTTTACTGCGCTGGACGTGCGTGATTGTATATGTGACTGGGCCTTCACTGAAAAAAAGGATTTCGGCAAATGTTTTTAGCGAATACTTAGTGAACGTTTAGCGAATGTAGGCCTATGGCAAACATTTGTCTTACATTCACATTTCACATGCAAATGAGCTTGGCGAATGTTCAGCAAATGTATGGCGACTAATAATTTACATATATATGTAAATATGCATATTATATATATGCTAATATGCATATAAGTTTTCAGCGAATGTATGGCGGCCACTCTGCGAATGTGTGGTTACTAACTCGCCGATTGTATCGCGAATGTTCACAGAGCTTTGAACGCAGTAATCACTTGAATGTAGCCAGTGTCAAAATTGAAGTACTTTTCAATGACCACCGAAACGTATTTTCAATGAACATTTCAAAAAAGGTGACATTCAAAACAATTTGATTACCAATGTTGTACCAAATGAAGTTTCAATATATATAAAAATACGCAGTTGTCCACCCCAGAAATACAAGAACATTCAAGCAATTTCAAGGTTTCATACATGTATCTGTGGCATAGCATAGTTCAGAACAAGTCATTCAAAACTAGGACTGGTGTATTTATGCATGAGAATTCGGAAAAGTATTTACGTGAACATGATTTGATGTTAGTCCAGATACCCGTTTCGCTGCATTCGGTCACAAATTCGTCATCACCGTCTGGCGTGCGGTGGCCATATACACAGGTATTATTAACGGAGTCTCCATACTCTCCAAGAGGTAGACTGCCTGTACTTGTACCCGTGACTATTATTTTCTCACATTTTCTTTCTGAAACATAGCCACAGATCACCATCTGCTTATAATAATTAACTGTGGTAGCGTACATTTGGTGCCGGCCTTCTTAGATGGAGGTATTAAATGGTATATTTCTTATTTTAATTATCTTGGTCAACGTTTGAATTATATTATACTATCTTTTTTGCACACATTACATGATCATCTCACAAATCAAATGAAACTTGCATGTTCAGACGAAGAATTCGGGTTTAGTAACAAATACCGAATCTACCGGTTTCCCAAAAAGCTTATTTTTTCTTGTAGTGAACTAGTCCTTACTTTAATGTCTGAGGCTGAGGACAGTAAAACCTTGTCAATTAGGGTTCTATTTACCCCCTTCTTTTTCATGATCATCCTATTAATAAATCTAACGTCCTCTTCATATATTTGGGTAATATTTGTTGACTTAATGTCTTATCAATACTGCGATTTTATCCACTGTTTTATAGGACAGTGTTACCAAGCAAAAATATGAAAGTTCAATTGACAGGATGTATTAACCAATATGATGAATTTTAATGAAAGAAGTATGAGGTAAGCTTTTGATTGGTCACAAACTATTTACTGCAAATAGTAATTATTCTGGTTTATTCCCAAGATTCTCTCAAAAAACCACTACGATCTCAAGCTGCATATCGGTTGTGTATACGAGCATTAGTAGCCTATTCCTTTTTTTGTTTTAGACACAAAAAAATAGAATTTATTATACATATATTATTGTAACAAGTAAACTAACTTATACAGTATCCGGCTGTTAACCATTCCCCGTTATAACCACATGTGATTTTAATCTCTCCAGTGTCATCCGATGTGGTTAGTGGTTCTTCACACAACCCAGTGAGGATGTCTCCAAAAGTGCCTGACCGAGAGGTTATGTTCGTGCTAACAATCGATAAAGGAGGGCACTTCACAGCTGTGGAGAAAGAAATAAACATGTTCAATGATTATATGGATACGTAGAACATTGGTGACATATATTTTCAAGAATACTTGATATTTATACGAAGTGTTAAAAATGTTATGTACATCATTTGAACATCTGCCTCAAACTAATCACTATTCCATTAGTTAGGCATACAATACCATACTAAGTATAAGTGTATGTATGGTTACGTTTAGGTCCTGTGGCTCAATTGGGCGTTAAAACAACACCATTGGTTTACAAACACCTGGGGCGCATATTACAAAGAATCCTTACTTTTATCCTATCTCAACTTTCTCTCATTTCCATTAAACTTTTTTTATGGACATGAGAAAAAATTGAGATAGGATCAAAGTTAGGATTCTTTGTAATATGCACTCCTGGGGCCCATCCCACAAAGAATCTTAAAATTAGGATCATCTTAATTCCCTCTTATTTGCATTAGACATTAGAAAAGTTAAGATCATCTTAACTTTTCAAATGCAAATAAGAGAAAGTTAAGATGATCTTAATTTTAAGATTTTTTATGGGATGGGCCCCTGGCTAAGTATAGCAACAATCACCAGGTGATGTATTATAATTGGCTACTGTATACAATGGTAGCAAAAATAACATTGGATCTATGTGTTATGTGATATAATGATCAAGATGGTTATATGTATGATCATTATTATTATAACTTCCAATTACGGTACGTCATGTTTCAAACAAGCACATAACAAATGAGGCACAATAGACGGCTAGATCTACTTACGTTTACATGGCTGTATACCCTGCCATGTCAGGTTTTCAGAACAACGTATTTTAAATGTTTGATTGGGTTCAGTAAAGCCAGGATCACAAGTGACGTCCATACTCTGATTATAAACACCAGTTGTCCCATGTGTGTTACTTTGATCGATGTGGACTGGTGGACAGTACATTTCTAAAAAAAAATATTTTAGAATAAAAATATTTGTTTCGCCATTGCAAAAGTTATCATGTCACTAATATTACAAGGTTGTCCCGTTAATTACAAACCAAATGATTATGACAAATAATTATCATCTGACGATATTTTGACTTTACAAAGAAATATTGAAAATTCTGGCACTTGATGAGCATTGCTTTATGCCATCTTCACAGCTGACACAAAAAAGCTGGACCATACAGTGTTGGGTTAATGTTGGTGGATCAACGTTTACTCAACATTGGGCTGTGTGTTTGCTGGGTAAGTGCTGAATGAAAAATACTACTGAACCGATGCTGGTGTCATGTTATAGGCTACTTACCATAACAGGACATGTAGGTCTGATCCCACATCAAGTCAGGTTTACAAGTATAGTTGACTAGCGAGACACCTGGTGTCACCTCATGGTAATCATCACAGTGAAGGATGACGTCATCTCCGGGATAACCCGTTATATTCGTCACGTTGGAGTTCATAACAGTCAAAACCGGACAGGGTAAATCTGAAATCAGCACCAAAAACACACAAAGATGTAGCCCACTGTGTCGAGCCTATAATAGATCAGAGTAGTGCAACGGTATTGCATAGGCGTGTTTAAAATATGAATGGGCCAAGAGCTAACCTCTTGAGAATGGTGAGATGATAGGCCACTACTCTCAACACTAACTTGAGTCCAGGGCAATTTAGTTTGACAGCCAGTTGGTGAAATCGGACATATCCAATAACAGTCGTTGTAGGTGAAATGGTAATGTTAAGGTCTCAAATTGAAAATCACGTGTAGGCCTACTTTTCACCCACATGAATTTGTGGGTCGAGATTGATAGTGAGACATAAAGTTCAAGTGGCTACAAATTAAGCAATTTGGATGCTTAGACTTACCCACAGTACAACTCTCGATGCTGGACCACGTGGAATCCGACTGACATGACGTCATGTATGACGTCATACCGGAAGTTGTCGCTTTCCCCTCAGCACAAACGACAAATTTCATCTCGGCAAAAACTCCGGATAACACTGATGGTCTTGTGAAATTCAGTGTGGCATTCTCACAGGGCTGAGCTATAAAAACATGATGCAAGGGGAAGGTTAAAGGTTAATCCACTGTTGAAATACGCGGGACATGGGGTCCCCAGAATGCAATAGTGGCCTGTGGTATTACACAATGACAAATCACGCCATACCCAGAGTCATCAAACCATGTATCAGGCAAGATTATGATACCCAAGGGCGTCTCATACCCAACACCGTCTTAAGAGCAAGCTCCCATATCACAGCAAATCCATTATACTTGATCAACATCTATGAGTAAATATTTCCACTAATTCGAAATCTTAGATCTCAGATGGGCGTTGGGTTTGAAAAACAAACTGTTGTGTTAGGGCGGGGAGCTGGAAACAGCTGATCCCCACAACATATCGCATGTAGGCCTATTGACAGGGAGAGCTTTGCCAGCAAACACGGCAACCTCACTCAGTGTTGGTTAATTGTTGGGCCAGCGTCCCAGACGTCATCCAACATTAAACCAGCATTGGGTCAATGTCTCGTGTTTACTGTGTTGACTCTTGAAACCAGTGGAATAATACCCAATCTTGTAATCAGGTTACTCGAGCTCATACACAGCAAGGGATTTAGAATATTCCTTGTGCACAGGGAGTGACCAATCAACCTGTATAATATGAATGAGTCCCTTAACGTGGCTATTTATAGACACCACTCTGCGCATGTTATATAAATATATAAACATTGTATTGCAATTTATTGTGTGTTCCAGAGCACATGTTTCTAATATTTAATTTCCTGTTGATTAAAATAAAAGGTCTAAAAAAAATAATAGGCCTAAACATAAAGAATCACAATTTATGTTTTGGATTAAAGGGGCGCATCTGTCACTTTGTGAAGCGGCATAGGCCCTATATGCCCCCGTAATCTCCAGGGGAGTCACTGTGGCTGAGTAAAGTATTAATATAAAATAGTCAATAAAAATAAGCCTCTGAGATCGGTTCTTCTGAAAAGAAATTGACTTTAAGATCTTGAAAGGCTTATTTGACCCTTCGATTGCCAAGTGATTTAAATCGACTTTTCACTCAGTAGAAGTTTTGTTCTGCTGCCATTGTTCTGCGCCATTCACAACAAGAAGTGAGAGAAATTAATTCAGATTTGAGACAAGTGGAGGTGAACGATTTTGAAATCTTGCTGATTTATTTTACATTCATTTTTAACATCCCAGCAAACACAATATCATTTTAATGATATTTAGAATATGTTAGAAAATAGTTTTTAAACATTAAAACGCCGGTTCAACAGAATATCATAAAACATTAATAAAAAATAGTATCCAAAAACAGCATTCTAAAATGTTTTAAAAATATTTGTATAATGATATATTTTCTGGTAAAAAATGCATTTTAAAAAATGTAATAAAATGCGTTTTTATGCGTTTTTTATGCGTTTTTTAATGAATATTTTGAATAACATTTTTATTTAATGTTTACAATATCATATTGACCCGACGTTTCAATCATGTAAATCATTTTCATGTGACTTTTTTAAACATTTTTTTTAAAAAGCTGGTATTTAATATTCTTACAAAACTTTTTTTTTTTTTAAATCCAATCGTGACCGGCGGGTGAAGGGTTAAACGTAGGCCTACATATAAAATTCGAGAAACTTGATATGGCTCATAACAGTATATCCCATTTTTTGCTGCTTACGTTGACATATTTTGCCTTGTGACCAGGTCTTGTCGTGCTGGCACTTGGTCTCGTAGGATGTGGTCATTTCATCGTCAGTTATATATCCCTCCACACAGTGTACAGAGACAGTGTCCTCGTACTGACCGACGACATTAGACGTGCTGGAGTGCTCAACGGTGAGAGGGAGACAGATGCATCCTGGATAAAAAATCATGCGTGTTATTCCGGCAAACAGGAAAAGTGGCCCAATGTTCGCTCAACCTTCACCCTGAGTTTCTAGGAGCCATTTGGGGTATTTTATGGAGTAGTATAGGGGGAACTTCGACAACACGTTTTGTCAACATTAAAGGTGTAGTCAACTGTTAAAATTCACGGGACAAGGGTCCCCCAGAAGGCAATAGTGCCCGTGGGTAGGCAAAGTCCCTATTCCATAATAATACTAAATATGCGTTTCATACCTAAAGCCTCATTAAGAGCAAGTTCTCAAATCACAGCAAGTTCATATATACTTGAGCGACATCTATGAGTTTATAATTCAAAGATCTTGGCCCTTACCCCTACTTGGTCGCTTGCTTGCAAACAAACTGACTGTATTACTGCGGGGATGTTGAAACTGCTTGACCCAAGCTTGTATTGACATGCCCAGTAAACACAAAACATTTGTATGACTTTATGCAATGTTGGACCAACGTCGAAGACGTTGGGCCGACGTTGTATAAATGTTATACAAATGTCTTGTGTTTGCTGGGCAGGCGGACTTTCTCTCAAACATTGTACATTTATTCAATGTTGGTTCAATGTTGGGCCAGCGTCGCAGACGTTGGCCTAGCATTAAAACAGCATTGGATCAATGTCCCGTTTAAGTAGTATCTTGTAATCAGTTCAGTGGCTGTATTAATGCCGTCAATCTGTACTTAATAGGCTACTGTTGGCCTACACTTGACCGTCCCAGGCATGCGCGTCTTGCAGTTGAATCATTCTTTAATACAAGCCATAATATGGATATGTTCAGAACAGTTGCTGGCCTTCACATGCCAGACAATGGTGATGTGCTCTAATGACCTAATTAATTATTCAAAATGGTTGCCATGCAAATTAGCATGCACGCATCTGGGTCCAGAAGGTTAAAGCTGTGGTCGGGGGCCCAACATTTAAATTTATCCACCTATAATTTTGCACCTTTAAATTAACAGCTGTGAATGATGTGTCGCTTTCAAATGACAGTTGTATTTAAACATTGAGGCAAACTTGTATACAGAAATTTCAATTGCAGGCACACTGACGACGTTGAATCAACGTCAATGACGTTGATTCAATGTCACAGCAATGTTGTGTGCGCAGTGGGAAAGAGGTAACTCTGATGGCCTACCACATTGCTTTGGGAAGATGCAAACCACTGACTAGCTAGGATGTCTTTTTCAATTAGTATAGCATGCGAGTTCATAGTGAACCATAAGAAAACAATTTTAATAAAGGCAATTTTATTTTAAATACTTAGACACGTGACGCTATCCACTGGGCTAGCCCACTGTCCATTTTCCTTGCATTCTGGTGTGTAGTTAGAAGCCAGTGTCTCCAGTTCATAGCCTTTATCACATGTTACAGTGACCGGAAACATATAGACAACTGTAACACCCTTGACGTTAGAGTTGTTCACAGTTAGCAAACCACAGTCAACTTCTGTAAAAGATAAAACACGTGTTGCTAGACACAGAACGTAGGCATAACTGTAGGCCTACATGCAATCATATTTTTGTTTGATTATTTTTATGACATAAATACACACCATCTTGGTTCAAAGCAACGCAAAAGGTTATCAGTGTTTAAATAGGAGGGAATTGTGGTAACTCTATTACGGGATAGTTGAGATACTACCAGAACCCAGCAGGTGAGGACAAAAGAGCTGCGCAAGATACAGGTGTTCCTGCATGCGTTAATAAATAGAACGATTTGTAAGCCTCGCCCAGACCCTATCTCAATATATACACACAACGTTGTATCAACATCGAATCAATGTGTCATTAACGTTGTATTGGTCATAACGTTACGTTAATACAACATCATGTGTGCGGGCTGAATTAATTAGCTACCTTCGCAGCCATCTTGTCTTGACCATGTGCCGTCCCCCTTGCACTGACTGAAGTAATACGTCTCTCCTTGATCAGTGAGGTACCCGTTTGTGCAGGTGACCAGTATGTACAGTCCAGCGCCCGTTGTACTTCCCTGTACATCAGAGTTGTCAACCCTGAGGTTGTGACAAAAAGCCACTGAAATACAAAAATAATAGCTATTGAATTTTTTTTTTTATAAACATGATTTATTTCACATAAGGATTACAAACAGCAATTGCCACAAGTTGCTCTCCTTGACATAGTAAGAGACACAAAAAATGAAAAAAACAGACATGGAAAAAATATACATGAAAAAGATGATACAATAAGATGATAAAATAAATGAGTTGCTACTATGAAAGAGTTGTGATGATGATAGAATATTAAAGATGGTTATGAAAATCTGCCACAGGAATATATAAAATCGTGCAATGTTGTAAATAGTATGAGGTTGTTCAGTGCACTTAGTCCCAATCGCATTCGGGTGTGGTTAACAGCAGCCCTGCCAAGAAAACGTGAATATAATATTGGGTTGAAATGTGAGTTGCTCTTACTACGTTTAAGGAGCTTAGATTTAAAAGAAAAATAAGACGGGGATGAACGTATAATTTTGTCTAAAGAATTCCAAGATTTAATTGACGAGTGAAAAAAGGAATTTCTGACACAGCTGAGAGGTGCAGAGGGTGTAGGGAGTGACATGTTATTAAAACTGCGCAGGCGATAACCTGCATCTCTGGGTCTTGGCAAGATTGCTGTCAGGTACAATGGACCTAACCCGTGAATAATCTTATATAGTATGACAAGTTTGTGGTTAGTACGCCTTTGGCGTAGTGGTATCCAGTTAAGTTCTAGTAATAAGCGATCATTGCTAGTGTGCTTATATGCACCTGTACAAGCCAATGCGGCCCGCCGCTGAACATTTTCGTAAGCTAGGGCTGCTCTGATTGTACAATTGTCAAAAATAATATCACAATATTCAATGACAGGCAGCAACATGGATTTATACAAGGCGCATAGCGCGTTTCGTGGTAATTTCGTTTTAATATTATTCATCACATAAAGGATTTTATTAGCTTTCAATATGGCTTTATCGATATGTCTTTGCCAGCTGAGGTTGCTCGTTATGGTGAGGCCTAAATGTACATGTTCGATGCTGCGTTTAATAACAACACCATCAAATATAAGATTAGGATAGATTACATTTATCCGATTTGAAATGATTTGGAATATTGTTCTAATTGGGTTAAATTTTACCCTCCATAGGCGTCCCCATTTATATATCCTTTCAAGGTCCCTATTTATTTTGAGGGAGGAGGTTAAGGGGTTGGTAAAAATGAAGGGAGGTGTCGTCCGCAAAGAGGTGTGGGTCGCATTCCAGGTCGGTAACAAGGTCGTTAACGTAAACCAGGAATAATAATGGGCCCAATATAGAGCCCTGTGGCACGCCCGCTTCGACATAACTGACGTCGGAACAGCAACCGTCCAATATAACCCTTTGTTTTTTGAGGGCCAGATAGCTTTCCAGCCATTTTAATAAAGTACCAGAAATGCCTAACTGTTTTAATTTAAATAGAAGGCCTTCGTGCCACACCCTATCAAAGGCTTTGGAGATGTCCAGAAACACTAGACATGCGTTTTCTTTGTTATCCAAACCAGAATAAAGTTTGTGTACTATGGACAAAAGCTGATTAACAGTGGAATCTTTTTGTTTAAACCCTGAATTTTTCACTGTTAACAAACTATGATGGTTGAGGTATGTATATAAATGATAATGGACCGCCTTCTCCAAAACCTTTGATAGGGACGACAGTAGCGATATTGGCCTATAGTTGGACGCGTTATTTTTACTTTCTTTTTTAAAAATGGGGATAACATTTGCTATTTTCCAACATGAAGGGAATACACCTTGAGCGAGTGACAAGTTAAACAGACGGGCGAGCGGTTCACTCAGAGAGATTGCACATTCCTTTAATATCCGATTGCTAATTTTATCAGGGCCGACGGCTTTGGATACATTTAAATGTTTCAGGATGTTGAAAATCTCAACCGGTGTCAGAATTATTGTTTCAATTTTGTTATCTGTCAAAAGAGTAAAATCTGGTAATGGGTCGTTTTGTGTAGGGTCTAGTTTACATTGTTCGGTAAAATATTGATTAAAAACTTCAGCTTTTTCAGCAGTCTCAGTAATGAGACGGTCGCCTACAATTAAGTGGGGTATTGATTGAACACGTTTAGTGCCATAAACCAATTTAGTGATTTTCCAAAACGTTTTTGCTGAGGTGCTAGGATCAGTTAATTTACAAGCCTTGTTATTATAGAATTTGTCTCGGCTTGCTCTGAAGGCTGATTTAGCCTCTCTCCTTTTGTTACGAAACTGCTCATGGTGAACCGCATCGCCCGTCCGTTTCCATTTCTTGTGTAATCGTTTACACTGCCTAAATAATCCCCTGATCGCCACAGTCATGCCTGGCTTGTCACGGGCTCTCACATGGATGTCATTATGAATGGTCCTGTTGTTGTAGGAGAAATATAACGAGAGGTACCGGTAGAAAGTCTTTTCGAGTACAATACTAAGGCTATTTATTACATTATATATGGCAAAGTGACCGAGCTGGTCAAATTTTTTTGAAAAAATCAGGTAAAACTTTGCAAGAAAAACAACCTTCCAGTTGACAGACATAAAGTGCAGTGTTAATAAACTAGACTTGTTATTTTCTGTAATAATTATATTCGATATCAGCTCTTGTACATTCCGAAAGTTTTTTTATTTCGAAAAAAACAGTTCAATAACACTCAAAAGCGACGTCGCTCATCCACATAATGAAATCCTCTATGGAATAAGTTAAATTTACTAATTCAAGCTAGACTTGTGCCTAAATAATATGAATAGTTCTCCTATTGAAGTATATTATACATGTATTATATATGTATTAATACATGTATTATATATGTATTATAATCATAGACATCCACAAGAGTTGTCGAGAGAAGGGATGGATTACTTCCGCTGTAAACTTTCAACCATGTCCTTTTGATCATTTCTGATGGGTATATTAACATTGTGTTGATCACAATTTCAATCACAGTCAAATTAATGATTAACATCAATATCTTTCAATTCGTAACAAATGTATTCGATAAATGAATAAAATATAATAGTTCCTTCTGCTTCATTATCAAAAGTATTTAAATTACAACAAGAATAAAACATCCAAGCACATAAAGTATGCTTCTCCCGTGAAAATGAGTGACCGGTCAGTGCACATGTGTGGACATAGATCCTAGACGTATACACACCATGTCCAATACACCCAACGACTCTGCAGCACATACCCAGCAAACACAAAACATTTGTATAACATACAATGTTGGACCAACGTAGAAGACGTTCTGTCGATGTTGTTTTTACTTGTTTTACACATGTTTTGTGCATTCTGGGTATGATTTGACGTCCATACATCTATTCATTTCAATATATAGGTAGACCAGTAATCAGTTATCCCTTTTCTTAGCCGCACATGCGAGCCATAAGCTCACGACGATCTCGCGCCAGTCGACAGTCCATTCCTGTCTATGTCCATGATTATAATAAAGATATTTCGCATGATCGCACCCCACTTATCAACTACATGAAATCCATTTAATATTCTAGAGTAGTTATGAATTATTATCAAGGTTATTATGGATGTGTAATTATGTATTTATAACATTTCCACTTACCAGAACATGTATTGACATCATTAAGAACTCCATAGAGGTCACAGGAGACAGTGAAGGTTTGCTGTGGGGCGCCAAATCCCAATGCAGCATAATCCTCATCACAAGTGACAGTCACAGACCCCGATCTCTCTAAAGTCACTGGAGATGTCACATCTGAGTGTTCTGTGCCGATAAATACACACTCGGAAGCTGCAAGCCAGAGCGACGGATTAGCATGTTACCAGCAAACAGTAGACGTACATTGATCCCAACGTTGTTAAACGGTTATGCCAGCGTTGTTGACGGTCATCCAACATTTAAGAGACATTGGGTTGATGTCTCCTGCCTGCTTGGTAGCATGTTTCCAACAATCAGGAGATGTTGATCCTAGGCTGGTTAATTATTGCTTAACTTTAGCTTAACGTTCGGCCAACATATATTGTCAAAACAATTCTTTGCAAATTTTTGTTCTCAAACCAAGACCTTGAATCAGTTTTTTCCAGGTCGCAAAATGATGCCTTAAGACATCAAGAGGGTTTAAAGGAGTAAACTACCACAATGATCAACTTTGTACTTATTTTTGTCAGAGCGCCTCCAAGCTCGGTTCTCTCTGTACGTAGGCATCATCTACACATTGATGCTCGTTCAAATAAAACAAATGCAATTAAATTACAACATTGATGAATTTTTTATGATATGGGCTTAATTCATATAACAAAAAAATGATATTAGAATAGATCATATAAAAAAAGATACTATGAGAGTTTGCTTGGCTCAAATACTCACCCACACACTGCTTAATGGTGCTCCACACTCTATTTATATCGCAAGAAGTCTCGAATGAATTGGAGCTTGGCAACGTTCCACCGACGACATAGTTAGACTGGCACTGGATCTGTACCATAGTGTTGTATTCCGAATTGTACGTGCCAGACAGAGAGTGAGGTATCTCTAGCGGAGTACACACTACCACTGGAAACAAAGGTAAAATGTATACAATTTTTTTTTCATAACAATTATGTAGCCTACACTATGAAACTAAGATTGAATTTACTCCGTTGTGTTCCAATGGGTTGATAATCACACACAAACTTGTGTGCGGTGTCCCCCATCAGGGGTGTGCAGAACTAAAATACTTGTAGCCCTTTTCCAAACCTTTGTAGCACTGCTGTATGCTTGTAGCAATTGTATCCCGAGCAAAGCGAGGGACACTTACGGGGGATTAGGGGGTCCTCCCCCTGAAAATTCTGAATTACTACAATTCATTTCGTGCATTTTGGTGACATTCTGGATGCGTAATTGAAAGTTTTCTATGCATTCACATTTCACATTGAGCAATTTGCACATTTTTTAAGGTAGATCAGTAGGCCTATAATTGACTTCGCAATTTCTGTTTCAAATTACTTTTTAACATTGCAAATGAAATGAAGAGAAACATATTTAAAATTATATTCACAGCGAGATAGGCCATTTATGTCGCCCTTGGTGTTCTAAGCGGTAAACAGAACAATGATAAAATGAAAAGGTCAGCTTCCGGTGAAGTTAAAGATTGATAAAAAATTATCATGATAATAGTAGGGGGATTGGTCAATTCCTAAATATTGACCCGCTTAATGATAACAAAATTACATCATGTTGCACCAATTTGATGCTTTAAAGGAGGTGAGTGAGTCGTCCTGATTAGCTGTGTAGGCCTCACATTGTGAGCCCACCCACGCGCTCAGCTAAGTCAACATCCACAGTGGTAGGCTGGGGGTAGGTCTAAACATAGATATAGAGTAAGTATATCTATGGGCCTAAATAGTATGGTTGACGTTCAGTGAAGTAAAACGATCCACCCGTTTTAAATATAGACCAATTAGGCCAAATTTCTTAACCCTTATTTTTTCTATGCAATTTATTTCTTTTTGTACAAATGAAGCAATCAATCAATTAGCATGACACATTGAGATATAAAAACAGACAAATTTATAAAAGAAAAAAATATTTAAAAAGTGCAGAGACATTGTAACGTTACACACGGCATTATGTTGCTTAAAGGGACTGGCCCAGGCTAAAATCATCAAAAAATCGGTGATTTTATTTTGGCTTCTTAATATGACCATATGATGTGAACATGTCCATAGACTAGAACTGCAAAAGTTTTTTTATTTTTGTGCTGCGCATTCACCAGTCAGACTAGATATAGACGACGAAATTCCCGTATTTCTAATTTTTGACATGGTTGTCAATAATTAGAAATCAGGAATTTCGTCTATATATTTAGCCTAACTGCTGAATGCGCAGCACAAAAATTAAAAAACTTTTGCAGTTCTAGTCTATGGACATGTTTACATCATATGGTCATATTAAGAAGCCAAAATAAAATCACCGATTTTTTAATGATTTTAGCCTGGGCCAGTCTCTTTAAAGTTTTGAAATATTTCTCATTAATTATTTTCAATTGTAGGCCTAATGTGTAGATCTATGGACTTCTGGAGAACTACACTATAAAGATCATGTGTTCAAAACAGCATCGCGATCTGGGTAATAGAAGTCAAGGAATAACACTTGCTAGGCTTTACATCCTAAGATTTTAGCTACAGGGTAGGATTGCATTACAAGGTCCTATGCTATCTAAACTACATAGTAGCCCGGGCGGAGTAGGCCCTAGTCAACTCTATAGGTAGCTTTAACTAGGCGCACTTAACCATATGAATCAGCGATGGAATTGTTGGATAAACTCATCAAACGCAGTGATAAATCATGATATATAGCTAGGCCTAGAGTATACCTATGCTAACTGCTACTCTAGATCTAACGTTATGCATGTTAGACAAAACACAATCAGATACGACTAGATCCATTAGGCCTAGGCTATAATTATAGGCCTAATATTCCTTGTCCCAAAGTTTGAAACTTTGAAGAATGATCCTAATTTTGTCGAATTAGACTCTAATTTATCATTTTAAAGTTTGCAACTAAATTATTATTCGCACCAAGAAACTAAATTCACACAAGTATAGAAATGTACATCCTTGCTTGGCGCACATTTCCGTGACCAATACGCACCCAAGTGCGAATGTGCGACAAATCAACAGCCCTGCCTATATTGTGTTGCTAGTTTATCAAAATCATTTGCATAGACCGGAAGTAATCAATACCAAGGCCTAATATTCCTTGTCCCAAAGTTTGCAACTTTGAAGAATGATCCTAATTTTGTCGAATTAGACTCTAATTTATCATTTTAAAGTTTGCAACTAAATTAATATTCGCACCAAAAAACTAAATTCGCACAAGTATAAAAATGTACATCCTTGCTTGGCGCACATTTCCGTGACCAATTCGCACCCAAGTGCGAATGTGCGATAAATCAACAGCCCTGCCTATATTGTGTTGCTAGTTTATCAAAATCATTTGCATAGACCGGAAGTGATCAATACCAAATATACCGCGGAAATTAAAAATAAATTCTGTGCGGAAGGTTTTTAATTCTCAGTGAAAGGTGTTGATTATCCGCGGAAGGTTTTAATTATCTGCGGAAGGTTTTTAATTCTCCGTGGAAGGTTTTTAATTGTCCGCGAAAGGTTTTTAATTATCCGTGGAAGGTTTTAAATTATCCGTGGAAGGTTTTTAATTATCCGTGGAAGGTTATAATTCTCTGCGGAAGGTTTTTAATTATCCGCGGAAGGTTATAATTCTCCGCGGAAGGTTTTTAATTGTCCGCGGAAGGTTTTTAATTATCCGCGGAAGGTTTTTAATTATCCTCGGAAGGTTTATTTACTTATGAGGGTGATGGCCAGCCATACCGCACATGTCAAATCATGTGCTCTCGCCTCAGTCACAGCCCTTGGCCCCTCGACCAGGTAAATGGATGTATAAACACTTTACAGGAGAGTGGATCATATCGGTTGTGCGTGTGACCCTGGGGATGACCTCAAACAAATACTATTCCCATAACCCAAGTCCCTATATCTCTCTTATACGCTCTTATATAAGTTTTACTAAGGCTGATGCTACCGTACTTGTTATACTGGGTCGTTTGTTTCCTATAGTGCAAGTACACTATGGATGCATCACATCATGAGTTTGTGCTCAGATACCTCATGTATTCCCACGCGAAGTAAAATAACACAATTGTGAGACTATGTCATTATTTAAAACGTCATTAATCAAAAATATCATTAATCAAAACGCCCTTCCCGATCGAAACAAACTTAATATAGGTTCAATAGATCTTGACTATTACAATGTAATACCTTGCCTTGTCTGCTCTTCTCTAGATGGTGTTGCTCGTTGAATCACACACGCTACATATGGATTGCTTTATGTTGCTATGACGGTCGCTATTTTAGAGGGATCCACTAATTGACTAGGCCTTATTTTGAAATATCTAAGGATTACATAAAAAACTACAGACCAGGTTTTAATTTGAATTTCATATCTAAAATAAGATGAAACGCATTTGGTCTCATATGGTCAAAAACAACCAATCAGCATACAAACCTCTTCACTCTACAAAAGTGGTGTTGTTCAAAATGCATAATGACATCAATATGGACATTAACAACGGCGACACTACAACATTAGTCCTGCTTGACCATAGTAGTAGGCTATATCATTTACCTGCTGTCTAGCTGGTATGGTGTTTCCGGAATTGCTCTAAAGGGCCTACTGTGTCCATTCTTATCTATCAGGGCACGTGCAAAGGGTTAAACTTCTCTGTGGAATTGGAGAACCTTTCAAGACGTATAGCTATAGTTATAGTAAGCATAACATCTGTCATTGTATGCAAAAGACAAGCAGATTTACATTTCTTTCCAAGACTGACCAAGATCTAATTATCGTTGGTCCAGCAGTGATGGCAAAACGTTTTTGATTGGATGATACCTAGAAAGTTTAAATTGAGTTTATACTAGTCGGTAATAAATCACAACGAGATCAATTTAAGAACTATTTCCGTACATAATGTTTTTAGTAAGATGTAAATATAAAGGATTCGGCACAATACCTTGGAGTGTAATTTGACAAGGATTTTAATATTAATAAATGTATATGTATATCTATTATTGACGTTTCTGTAGTGTCATACCTTGCTAAATCGTTGCATTGGATCTCTGTTCAATTCAAACCAAAGCTCACTCTTCAGATATAAAGTAATTCATAGCTGTCAGCTTATCTCCATAATTTGCCGAAACTTTAAGCAGGATTCATAAACTGTCATCTTTAATAGAATATGTAAGGAGCTTTCCTTCCAAGTCAGATACTTTTCTTTTCAAGTTTACTTTTCGTTCACTAAAACCTCTTTATTATGAACCAACTTTCAACTTTGCGAGTTGTTTTCTTCTTCTAGTACTAAGCTGTCGGTGGTTGTATAGTTTGGTTTGAAGAGATAATGATTTCATTTTAGGTTTCAGTAATTTATTCTCATGTCACTCATTGATTTTCATAATTGAAGAAGTTCTTTATTTTCAGTTTTTTTTCCTTTGTTTGATCAGCATTGGGGGATCACAAAAGGCGTGTTTCTTCAATCCTTAGTCAGTTTCTGCGCAACGTCTATATGTTTTCATCTGTTCGACGAGATGTGAGTGACAATAGCGGATTTCGGGTCTAGACAATCTGACTTTTCTGCATAGTAGATTACAGAGGAAACAGTTATACTATCACTTATAGCTCATTAACGTTACATATTCACATAAAAAATTTGGATTCAACATTGTACCTGAAGCTATAGGCACCTGGGCCCATCATAATGTTTGGAGCTACATGTAGATGGGTTGTGAAGAACATTAAATTAAATTTTCACACCTAAAAAACAACCAAACATGAATAATAATTTGAATACATTTCTTTCAAGAATTAGTTTTATCTGATAGTTTATCTGATAGTTTAGTTTAGCTGCTTTATTCCCATGATTTATTTTAATTCTGATTTTAATTTAAGTTCTTTTTTATATGTATATGTGTACTCCAATACAGCATCATTCATCATGTAATTTTAAAAGTTTCTTTTTGTATATGGGCTATTCCCAAAAGGTGCGTCGAAAATGGGGTATTTTTTAAAAATAGACAAGACTGATATTACTCCATACAAACTTGGGAATATCTTAGTACTTCGATTCCAGTTAAACTAATTATGCCAAAATGTACTGTTTTTTTGATGCATTGTTTTAAGCAAATAAATGGGACATTTCAAATCCTACCCAGAACAATTGTTTATCACAGGACACCAATAATTTTTTTCTAAGCAATTTACGTACAAATCTGTACAGGAAGAACTAATATAATATAAAAAACATATATCAGTAGCTAAATTATAGTAATTAGAGCCATTTTTGTGAAATTTATTAGGCTATGGTGGTCGTAACATTTCGTGTCCTATTGACAGCTACTACTAAATCATGGCATAAGTTTTAACACCTTGCCACAATCGCTTGAAAAGTGAACTAAGAAGCCAAATGATATGATGCAGATGCAGATATAATAGTTGCAAACAAATGAAAACCAAGTAAAAGGTTTTGATTACTACTTTTACTGAACTTAAAATTTTCGGGTCCTACATGCATTTTCTTTTGTATGTGTTTTGCATAATTGTATACAAAACAATATGGAAATATGGTAAAATGTGCGACCGTTCGACCGCTCATATATAGTGTTTTTATTTCAAAATGACTGTACAAAATAGCAGAATCAATGTTGGATCTCGTCTGTATCTATATTTATATAGATTTGTGAAAATTGAAGATTAAACCTACAAACCAGTGAAAAGTTATGATCACAAAACATTGTGAGACACAAAAGAGGTCGTAACATAGGACACGAAATGGTCGTAATCAATACTAGAAAGTAAGGACACGAAAAAATTTCGTGTCACATGGTCGAACATTTGGTCGAGCATGAGACACCAAAGGTCGCACACAGGACACCAAGAAAATCATTCACTGCGGTCGCACATGGCATTATTGAGGGGACACCCAAAAACATTTGGTGTCCTCTGTTTGACTGTTCTAAAAAACACGTTTTTTTCACATTTATCCTCCATTTTCTGCTTCCAAATGTAATTGTATGATTAATTATTATTAATTTAATCGATCAGTTAAGTGAATAAGTAAAAATTTTGCTTTAAAAAAACTGGACCAAATGTCCCACTTGTTCGATGCACCTATTGAGAACCGCCCATATTCTAGATCAGATACAATAAATAAATCTGACCTGTACATTGGCCTGTAAATCCAAAAAAACATCCCTAGCTGGTGGACGATAATAGGTGAATGAAATTACAACTAAAAGTCAAATCAGTCAGATAGAAATATCGCCATCCTAACATGGGGCATGTCATTTTAATATGGAGGGTGTTCAGCACACCTTTTCTTATTCATATTGTACAAATTATACGTGATGAAAGTGTTTTTATGTTGCTCCCAACTTCATGACATTATAACTTCAGGTGTAATATTGAATTCAAACATTTTACGTGAAAATATTCTTGAGTTATTCTCCGGTATTCTAGTACTTGTCGCAGCATCAAGTAGGCCTGCATTTTCAGTACATGTAGAAGGCAACAGAGGAGTGTATATCGATTCTTCACTTTGAGACTTGCTATGTCAGAACCTATCATTTGTTTTTTTTGTTTTATGACGGGCGATGACAGTGTCGCTAAAGGCTGCTTAATTTTCCCTATTTTGTTGATTACAGGATTTATAATTCCTGTCAGTCTGTTTGATATGGTCTTATGTTGTGACCAATACGCTGATCTATATCCTACCGAACATCCCATGTCACTGAACTACTGGTATATCTGATCATTGTTCAACTTGCTGCCGTAAAGCAGGCATGTGTTGAATTGACTACAGGCCAGACTTGAAACAAGACCCGGGACGTAGTGGGGGTGGAATGCTAACGATATAGTGCTAAATGATCCGTCATCATTTTCGTACACATATTTAACTTCCATTAGTACCTTAGTTGTAAGTTCAGAGGAATAAAATTCAGAGCTTTTTTCCATCCATACTAGCAGTGCTTTATTAGGGTTAGAGTCAAATAATTCAGATCTACGAGACGCTAAGCAGCCTCGTTCTGTTGAGTGCATGAACATGTTTATGGAATATTTCCAATGGAGAAGATAGAGAGACGCATTATATTTCCACTTTGACAATATGTTAGACCATCTTTGAATTTAAATATTAACTAGAAAGAGTTGTTCGGAAACGACCACGAAAGCAGCCCTCCATTATCCCAAGTCGGCCATTTCCAATTTGATGTAGATCAGCAAACTTTCTCAAGGTAAATTTTATATTATCGTTTTAGCTATTATGCAAGATTTCTGAGATAATGAAGATAAACAATTAAAATGACCATTTTGGATTTTATTTCTGCGAAATTTGTCATGGGTTATCCTTGTGTGGCTCCTTACATTTTGTCCTATATGCATGGTCCAGCTATTTTGCTTTATTTTTGAGTTGCGTAAATATCATACAATTACTCAAATTCAAAATAGCCGCTAGACCGCCTTTTTAAAATTGTTTGCTCCCAAATGTTAAGCAGGTCGTTGGCTGACATTGCTGTGCATAATTGCCAAATAAAAAGAAGATATGTTGGAAACTTTTTTCCTGAAACGCACTAACAAGTATTTCTTTGTTAGTGGCCCTAGTAATTAAAGGGTTGATTATATTGGAATCAAAATGTCACCAAAAATCCCCCGGTGGTATGCCATCTTAAATTTTATTAGTGCGAAATTTGTCATGGGTTGTCCATGTGTGAGACATTTAGATATTTAGCTTTTTTTTTTGAGTTACGTAAATATCTCAAAATTACTAAAATTTAAAATGGCCGCTAAACGGCCATTGTGAAATTGTTTGCTACCTGAAGTTAATCAGGTCATTGTATTGGCTGACATAGCTGAACATTTTTGCTAAATTAAAAGAAGATCTGATGGAAACTTTTTCCTGGAACGCGCTAACAAGCATTTCTTCGTTAGTGGTCATAGTAATTAAAGGGTTAATGATATGGGGAACAAAATGTCTCCAAAGCAATTCCCCAGGGTATGTGATGGCTATGTGAAGAATAAGGGAACGGAAGTTAATAGATTAGTAGCTGTCTTGAAAACAAATAACTATAGTGACGGCGGATCGTGTGGTATACAGGAAGCAGCCCGCCTCGGCGAGGGCTGCTTGATGATTTGATAACAAGACAATCAACAACAAACAGTATATATATATATATATATATATACGACATAATATACGACATAATATACGACATAATATTACCTATGAGGACACATTGACGCTGGTCGTCCCATGTTCCATCCTCAGAACATGTTGTTGTATATGACGTCACGCTGATGTGCTCCCCTTCCACGTGATAATCACTGTCACATGACACAAAGTGTTCATCCTCAAACACCCCACTCTCTATATCAGTGTCCGAGTGTGAAACTCTCAGGCTGGGGCAGCTCTTTACTGAAGAAAAACACAGCAAAAGTGGACAGCTACGTATGGTCACATGATTTATATAAATCTAATTATTTTCTGTAATTATTTTGCTGATTGAAAATCATTCTCAATGTTAAAAAGTCAATTTTAGGTCAAGAGATCAAAAATATGATTTTTAATCAGTAAAGCTATTAAAAACAAGTGTAATCCATCTTTTTTCGAGTAAAAAGAGGTAACTGACCTAACCTAACCTATAGGAAAATCCTGGTATTATTTTCATTATAGCTTAACATTATTAGCTCTTTTTGCCTGAATAAAGTGTTCTTCAATGTCTCCCCATCGCCCTCTAGCGCTTAAATGCTTTTCCGTTGCCTTTTAATGCATCACAGAAGCTCTCTAACGCCTCTCGATCGCACTTCAACACATCCCCACCGCTATTTCATACATTCCCGTTGCCCTTTAACTCTCCCTTGTAGCCTTTTGCCACCTTCGCATTCGCCTTGTAGGCCATTCCATTGCCATTTAATATCTTTCTGTGGTCTCTCTAATGCCACTTTGTCGCTCCTTTAATGTCTCGTTTCTGACCAGCGCTTCGTCGTTCCATAACGCCCCCCCATTGCCTTTTAACGCCCACCTCCTGCCCTTTAACGACTCTTGATCGCCCTTTGACGCCTCTGCGTTGCCCTTTGATGCTTCCTAGTCACTCATTCACGCCTCTTCGTTACAATCGAAAGCCTTCTCGCTGTCCTTTTACGCCTCTCCATCGCCCCGTAATGCCACACCATTGCCCTTTCCAGCACATTTCCGTTGCCCTTTAACACCCCCCTCTTTACTTTAACGCCTCTTCATCGCCTTTTAACAACTCTTCATAGACCTTTCAAGCTTTTCCGTCACCGTCGACCTTTAACGCCTCTACATCTACCCCCCATCGCACTTTCTCATAGCCATTCAGCGCCTCTGCATCAAACAATCAATGAATAAATCAATAAATCAATTAATCAATGAATCAATGAATCAATGAATCAATGAATCAATCAATCAATCAATCAATCAATCAATCAATCAATCAATCAATCAATCAATCAATCAATCAATCAATCAATCAATCAATCAATCAATCAATCAATCAATCAATCAATCAATCAATCGATCGATCGATCAATCAATCAATTAATTAATCAATCAATCAATCAATCAAACTTCTATAGCGCCTACATCTCAGCAAACCGAGCTCAGGGGCACACAAATCCTTATCATGTGTCCTAATGCATGTGTTATAATCCAGGCTAAAGCAGATTCGTGAGCAGGGAGTCAGGACACAAAGGAGCTAGGGTGGGAAATCTAGATTAAATAGGTGAGATTTAAGTTATTTCCGGAATGTTAAATTTATTTTGGCATAACCTATGGGCACAGGCAGAGCGTTCCATAAGGCTGGGCCAGTGATAGAGAAAGGTCTTGACCCAGTCTCGTTTTTATATGGTGAACAACAAATTTATTTGAATTTGTGGAGCGCCTTTATTTTGAATATTTCGGCTAAACAAGTGAGTTAGCCAGATATACAGGTTGATTGTCTTTTAGAGCTAGGAAAGTTATTGGGCATATCTTAAAATGAATTTGAAACTTGACAGGAACCCAATATAGTTGTTTAAGAATAGTAACGGAACAACTAAAACGTGGGGCCTTGGTTACCACCCTAGCAAGTCAGTTCTGAATAATGTTGTAATCTAGCGATTCTGGCATGTTGTGAAAGAGTGAGTTACAATACACTAATTAACTTGCTAGTGATCAGTGCCAATACAATATATTTGGCAAGAGCTAGGGACAGACTTTTCAAATTTGACGCAGGTCACGGATATGCTATATTCATGTATCTACATGTTTGGGATATATGTGTTTGCGGAAATTCAGGCTACTGCCAGGATTTTTGGCTGTTGTAGATGAATTTGTGTCTTGACCTGTGATTAAGCATGGGAAATTATTTAGGAATTTTGCTTGCTGAGGTTTGGCCCCAATGAGAAGAAATTCTTTCTTACCAGGATTAAGCTTCAGCTTAGACCCTGTCATCTAAGCCGCGCGTACACCCATTAGACAATGTTCTCACTTCTCAAGAGATTCCTTAGTGTTTGAAACTGATAAGGACATGAGAATTTTAGAATCATGGGCATGAAGATGTTGGTTTATGTCGACTCTAGGGATTATAGCGCTGTGTGGTGTAGTGTAGACCTATACGGTTACAAGCAGTGGTTCCAGCACAGAGAAATGTGGAACTCCATAATGAGAGTGTGACGTTATCTGACAGTGTCTTTATTTTTTGACAGATTGGAGACTATTGTTCAAATAAGAAGAAAACCAAATTTGAGCTTGCCCAGATATTCTAGAGGGTGCACATGGGTTAAAATCAAACAAACGGCGAATTAGGGACCTAACATCGAGAATTTCAACTTATAAATAGTGTAAAAAACGAATCTAAAAAATTATATATATTTTTATTTATATTTATATCATTTTCCCCTTATAAAAAGCCAATTGCGAGGCCAAAAAATGAGTAAAAAGTGAACTGGGAAGAATCCATAATTTCCAGGACCCATATGCACCCTCATTCAAAACCAATATGATAGTCTATAGTATATTTGTTATTGGTCATTGGTATCGAAAGCAGCCGAGTAATCAAGCAGTGTCAGAGCTGTAACTTCAGCCTTGTCCATACTGATAATGATATCGCTATGTACTTTCAGTAGCGGGGATTCTGTGATATGATGTCTTCATGTAGGCTGATTGTAATGGATTAGATAGATGGATATTTTTTTACATTAGCTTGCAGCCGATTGGCTACTACCTTTTTTAGGATTTTGGAAATAAAACTCAAGTTAGATACAGGCCTGTGATTTTTTCAGTTAGTTTTTAGGAACATGTGTTTTTTAAGTAGTGGTATAACATGAGCTTTTTTAAATTTTTGGGAAAAGTAGGCCTAATAGGAACTTAGGAACGTCGGTCACCAATATAAGACTGGTAACTTAAGTCCAAGTTCCTATCTTATTTCTATTCCCGTCTGGGCGACGGTACACAAATAACTTGACATTGACTCCATGATGTTCTTGATGCTTTATTGATAATGATATTGATCCATAACGCCGTGTACTGATTCGGATGGATGGTGATGGAATGTGGAACGCGGCAGCTTCGGCCTCGTGGCTAGCTCTGTTGGGGCAAAACAGAGGTCTGTCTGCCCCGCTGGCTGAATCGTAAGTGTACTAGTGGAGCGGGTTTGACTGCGTGGGTTAGAGGCGGCAGTCCCGCCAGGGGGCGGCTTCTCGTCAGATGCCGAAACCTGCCGAGCGCCGCCGAAACCGGTAGCTTGTCCCACAGGCCTACTAGTTTCCATTGAAATATTGATTATGTCAGTGACAATATGTGGCTTGTAGGAATGAGGTCACATGATTTTGACGATGAGTTCAAAATAAAGTTCCTAATTTCATCTTCTGTTGCACGATCAAAAACGTTCGTTGGTGCAGATTTCAGATTTTTGCACTGATGGAATATACTGTACTTTATGTGAAAATTTGGAAAGAATGTGATTTTACTGATGTGAATTCTGGCAGAGCCAGCGATAGAATACTATTGAGAATGTTATTCATGGAGTTCCATAGGCGACGAAGATTGTCCGAATTTTCTGAAATAACATCAGCTAATATATTTCGATGCGCTTTTGTCCTCATTCTATGATTATGTTTGTAACGAGAATGATCTAGATGTGTGCGAGATCTGCGCCATGCTCATTCGAGATTGTGGCAAAAGGTTTTAGTTTTTATTATTCCGGAGTCATCCATTGAGTAGGCCTAGGTGGTTTTCTGGGCAGAGTCTTTGTATTTACAGGAGAGTGGTTTCTTTATATTAGATCCGATTTGAAGCTATTCATTATCTATTTTGTTTATCCTTCGGAACGATACTTTTTTCTTGTTCCATTTCGTTTTACAACCGTCAATTTCTGATATGACCGCAAGGTGGTCAAAAATAACCGCTGTCGAAAAAATGATTTAATAGTTTTGAAGATGTCAATGACCATGAATGTGAGTTGGAATATCAACATGCTGTTTAAGATGGAAACATGTAAGGATTTGATTGATTTTTTTCCCCTTTTGAGTTGTCTAGATGTATGTCGAAATATCTTAATATATACAAATTGTCATGTAGTGGAATTATGTTCTGTAGTAAATCTTGCAATTCTTAAAAAATACATGTACTGGTTTGATGCCTATACAGGCAGACAACGAAACTACTGAACGAGCTGCTTCTGATACGTGCAGAAATCGCTTCGAACGTTTTAACTGAAGATGACTATATGTTTTGAATTAGTCCGAAACTAGAATGCTCCTCCTGTCCGCTGATCTGCACAAGGTTCGTGAAGAAACGAATAGCCAGGAGGTGAGATATCAGCTATCATTGATTTCATTTCATCACTTTTAGCAATGTTTCTGTCACTGCCACAATGTCCAGATTTTTAGAGCCAGAGGAACCCGGATTTAAGCTCCTGCTGCCAGTAGAAGTAAAACAGCTAATTTAAAAGATGGTCGAGAAGGTGTTATTAGTGGAAATAATTCGGGATTGAAACATAGGCCACAATTAAAAGAGGTAATTTTGCTGTGAACAAATCTGAAAACATGATGTCTTTTTGGTTGCCCTTAAGCACTTCCTCGCCACCCTTTAACGCCTCTCCATCGCCTTTCAACGCCACCACATCACCATTCAATGTTTTTCCATTGAAAGCTTCCTTCTACCCTTTAATACCTCTACTCCTTTAATGCACCCTGTGACACTTTTACACATCTTCTTTGCCCTTTAACCCCTCCCTATTGCCTTTGAACTTTTTTTATGGCCCCTTAACACCTCTCCATCGACCCTTAATGCCTCCCCATTACCCTTTAATGTCTTCCCGTTGATCATATTGTCATTTTCGCTTGGCAGGTCACAGATGTTTTCAAACATAAGGAATTTAAATACAATGTACCACTCACACAGGTAATTGATAATTCAAAGGTGTAATTTTTCCAACCCCATCAATTAAATCTAAACAAGTTATATACAGTAGAACCTCAGGATCGGGACACCTCGAAATTAGGGACACCTCGCCAATTGGGACTTTTTTTCTCGGTCCCGAATTTGCCCCATTGACTTAATGCTTAATTAATCCCACCAATCGGGACACCTCGCTATTCAGTATACGGGACACTTTTTCTGGTCCCAAGAGCCATTTCACCTCCTAATCGGGACAATGAAATATATTTAACCAACAAAAGCTAATAGTAAAGACAAGATAACAACAATGACATAATTAACCCTCCCGTCACGTCAGTCCAGCTCAACCTTTCAATTGCTGCAATAGAGATAAACTAATAAAGGCATAGTTATGATATTTAACCATAGATACGCTTTATTGTATAGTTTAATTTACTTTCTTTGCAAATGTTACCTATTTATACAAGAAGTACTGAAGTTAGATGAAATTTAGTGATATATTTAGGACTCGGGTCTTAAGGGTGTCAAGCCCGTCGCTAATTGGTAATACATTTTGATCTCCAGGATTATTTATTATGCCGTTTATTTATAAGTTGAATCTATTTAATGCACTGTTAAGGGCATGAAGTATTTTACGATAACACACACAAAAAAATGGCTAAATACTTCATAAAACTGGGCTTGTATTTAAACAAAACTATTTTAAGTTTTAAGGGCTGAAAGGGTGAGGCGTATTCGCGCCTTCATTGATCTTTAGTCCATGGTATCGCAATTTAGTGATATATTTTAGACTCGGGTCTTAAGGGTGTCAAGCCCGTCGCTAATTGATAATACATTTTGATCTCCAGGATTATTTATTATGCCGTTTATTCATAAGTTGAATCTATTTAATGCACTGTTAAGGACATAAAGCATTTTACGATAACACACACAAAAAAATGGCTGAATACTTCATAAAACTGGGCTTGTATTAAAACAAAACTATTTTAAGTTTTAAGGGCTGAAAGGGTGAGGCGTATTCGCGCCTTCATTGATCTTTAGTCCATGGTATCGCACCACGCGTAATCCGTATCCACTATGTATGCTTTGTGTCATGAATTGCTCCTGTGTGTCTGTGAGTGTGATGTGTTTTTAAATCCGTAATGGTGGTGATGCGCTATCTCACCTCTCCTGTTTGATTTTTAATAGTAAATATCACACCCTGATTAATCATAAGGAGTATAGCGTGATCTCCAAGCACATTAAATTTGTATGGTCATCGCTGCATAAACAGAGTGTCAACACTCAGGAAAGGTGACAGAATAAAACAATGGTTTATTGTATGAGCCACACCCATACACTGATTCGGCTGCCTAGAAAGATTGGGTAACAGATAAAGACACTCATTAATGCTTCTTACTGTGACAAGTGCCTGTATTAAAAATTATTACGTGTCCACTAAAAATAGCATTATGACAACGAGGGCAAGACGCAATAAGTTGTCTTTGAAAGACAAAGTTAAATTAATTAAAGCTAGAAGTTCTTTTAGTCAAAGGCAACTTGCGGATAGGTTTAATGTTGGAAGGAGTCAAGTGAACAGAATCGTGAAGCGTAAAGCTGAATTTATGGAAGCATATGAAGACAATGAATGTCTGAATAGGAAGCGTGTGTGTGTTTCATCTGATTATGATAACATTGATAAGGCCACTTGGCTTTGGTTTAAGCGGGCACGTGCACTAAATATGCCAGTATCAAGCCCATACATTCAACAGAAAGCCCTGGAGCTGGCCAAACGATACGACCAGGCCAACTTTAAGGCATCTAATGGTTGGCTTGAGCGCTTCAAAGGTCGCCACAACATAAGCAGTGCGGTGATATCAGGGGAGAAAGGGTGTGTCGATGGCATAGTGGTTGACGATTGGAAAGAGCGACTGCCTGATCTCATCTCTGGATATAGGCCTGACGACATCTACAACATGGACGAATCAGGATTATTTTACCGTGCTCTACCTGATCGCACATTGGCTATAAAGGGTCAAGAGTGCATCGGTGGCAAGAAAGCCAAAGAGCGGATTACACTCGCCCTATGTGTGAGCATGACTGGCGAGTTTGGGCGCCCGCTGGTCATCGGTCGCGCTGCCAAACCACGCTGCTTCAAGCATCTCTGTCTTGATAAGTTGCCTGTGACATGGAAGTTTACCAAGAAGGCATGGATGACTACAGAACTGTTCAACGAATGGATTAGAAACTTCAACAAGAAGATGTCTGCACAGAATAGGAAGGTGTTGTTAATGTTAGACAATGCCCCATCCCACCCTAAAAAAGATCTCAGCAATGTTAAATGTCTGTTTCTTCCTGCAAACACCACGTCTGTGCTCCAGCCACTGGACCAAGGCATTATACAAAATGTAAAGATGCATTACAAGAGGAAACTTCTTAATTGTGCTCTAGCTAAGATCGAGACAGCATCATCTGTGGTTGAGGTCCAAAAATCAGTCAACGTGCTGGATGCTTGCCAATGGGCTGCATCTGCTGTTTCTGCAGTTAAGAGTAGCACTGTAGTGAAGTGCTTCGCTAAGGCTGGAGTGTGTCCTCTGGATGAAGAAGAGAAGGAGGATCCAGATGATGATGTCCCTTTAGTTCAACTTCTGGGTTTAGCCACTGAGCGACTGAGCTTGGAGCAACCTCTCGACATTGATTAATTCCTGACTCTGGATGATGATGTTCCAGCTACTGAAGAGTTGCATGATGGCTGGGAAGAGGAGTTGGCACAGGAACATGACACCAGGGAAGAAGTAGAGGATATTGAAGAAGAAGATTCTACAGACCATCCAAAACCCAAGAACTTGACTGAGGCACTTGAAGCTGCTGCTGGCCTCATTTCATTTTGCACTGAGAGAGGCTATGACAAGACATTAAAACACTTCTTTACTGGACAAGAGCAGCTACAGAAAATCGCAGTGGAAGCAAAGTGTAATGTTAAGCAGACAACATTAGACAGATTTTTTTAGTAAAACATAATTATTATTTGTCATGACATCGTCTAGAAACTGTATATAAATTAAATGTATGTATATATAAAGAAGATAACATCACCGCTTGATATACAGATATATTACAATAAACACCATATTCTATTGAAAACATTGATTTTGTGTTTCCCTTATTCAATCTAGCGTTTTAACTAATAGGGACACCTCACTAAACGGGACACTCCAGGGCGGTCCGAGTACTGTCCCTATTACCGAGGTTCTACTGTATACAATAAAGTCATACTTACCATCACATTGATACACCGGTTCCCACACAGCTTCCACTGTACACTGTGTTATAAAACTATTCTGTTGTAGCACTTGGACTCCGTAGCCTGCTTTACACTCCACCACCAAATCGTCGCCGTAAACACCACCCACATAGTAATACCTGTTGGAATTCCTCACCACTAACGGTGGACAGACTTTAGCTGCGAACAACAACATAATCATTATAAATAATGAAACCCTTCACGTCGGATGACGCTCTTTCACAACATAAGCATTGACCGTGATGTATGGCCTACCATATGTGTATGAAGTTGTAGATGTAAAGTAATGGCCCACTTAGAAAGTATAAATTAAACGTGGGGGTATTGTTCAAGCATTTGATGGTGACAATTGTTGAGACAATTGCCAGCTTCAAATGCTTCAAAACTGTTAGGGAGTAATTTATTACCTCCAATATTATATTTTTTTCTAAATGAAACGACAACGATTAATTGGCATGGTATTCAACTCGCATGACTTTAAAAGTGGCTTCATGGTTATAATGACCTTACGTTGCAAAAATTAGCTTAATATAATGTACATATTGCTTTCTTGATAATAACAGTATGGGGTATAACTTACGAACACAGTCTTTAGACTGGGTCCACTCTCCATCAACTCCGCAACTAGTGGTGTAGTCGGTCACGTCATTAGATGACCCGTCCAACCTGTGACCTGGGTCACAGGTGACCACACGAGTGTAGGGGTAGGTGACGTCCATTGTCGACGTGTCACTGTGCAGGATGTCCAGGGTGACACAACTGCGGCCTTGGAAGAAAAGAAAAAAACATAAAAAATTAGGGTTTTCGCATTACATAGCGAAAAGCGTAACGTTCGTGAATCATTTGTAAATCAGGATAAGGGTATCGGTATCGTATACTCCAAAAGGCTGGAACATTGCTCATGCTTAAGTGGCCATTTTGAATGTGATCCGTCCATGTCGTTTTTACCATTACAACGCGGGGATCTACTTTAGACGTCAGAATCTCTATAGACGTCAGATTTTGAAGTGTAAAGTCGGTCCCGCGCTGAAAGATTAAAATATTTATAATGATCGGTAATGATGGCATTCAATTGAAGCGGAAAGCGCTAACTAAGACATTTATGATGATTTCAAATTGCTGGGTTACTGTTGGGAGCACGTCTGAAGCTGTGCCAAGTCAAGTCAAGTAAAATTGATTAAAGTGTCATCCACAATTTAAAGACATTACAGTAGTACATATAATTATTGTGGCTAGTCAGTTTTGACTTATGATACACTATGAAAAAACATAGCATTAAATAACAGTAGCACAGCATTCGGGTCAACATCTCGTTTTCGCTGGAAATATGTCAATATGGATTCCCAAAATGCTAATTTACCTGAGCAGTCCCACTTAGGACTCCATGACGGTACCACGCAGGTAGTCTGATAGGATGTTGTACCAGGATCCACGCTGGCAGAGTCCACCTCATAGCCGTCAGCACAGATCACCTGTCTGGTGTCGCTAATTGCGCCGGTCAGTGTCACTAGCGAGTTCACTATGATCTCCTCATCGCACGTTATCACTGAAGAATATTTGCAGAATAATATAATGCCGAAAATATGTTTATTATATATATTTTAAAATTAATAAGTCTCATTGGCTTTATAGTTTATGAGAAAAAAAATCGCTAGGATGTCATGTTCAATTTTAAATAAATTAGGTATTATTTTCCTTTTTTTTCTGCTAAAGATTGTGCCAATATTTCAAATAGAGTAAGTATGAACATGATCAGCAATAAGGGATAAACATACAAATAACCAAGTATTGAAGTGACTAGCGGTACCAAAAAATGAATACAACTTTGAGGTAGAACAATTAATGCATTCTAATTGGTAGTATAGTGCGAAAAATGATTATAACAGTTATTTAAATGTTGGCTAGGTTTTTTATCAAAAATAATGTATTGTTTTAATTAGCACGATGGCGGTAAATATGCCAGATTACAAATCTATCTTCAGTTATGCTGCAGATCCAAAGAATGATTGAACTCATCTTCTATCAGTTCCAATTTAACATGTTTGAAGATAGAATCATATTCTAAACTCGCATGCGTGTAAGCCTTCAGCATACAGTACAGTGTGGTTGATTCAGTAACATGATTACAAGACTGGATACTACTCCAACGAGACACTCACCCAACGTTGTTTTAATGTTAGGCCAACGTCTGCTACGCTTCCCGAACATTGAACCAACATTGGAGAAATGTACAATGTTTGAGAGGGAGTCCTCCTGCCCAAACATTTGTATAACCTTGGTCCAACATTGTATAAAGTCATACAAATGTTTTATGTTCACTGGGTGTCGGTACAAGCGTGGGGTCAACCCGTTTCGGGATACCCGCAGTAATACAGTCAGTTTTTTTGCAAGCCAGCGACCAAGTAGGGGCAAGGGCTAAGGGCCTTGAGATTCGATGGAATTAACAACTCATAGATGTCGCTCAAGTATATATGAACTTGCTGTCATTTGAGAACTTAAAAAAGGCTTTGGGTATGAAACACATATTTAGTAACATTATGGAATAGGGCCTTGGCCTACCCACGGGCACTATTGCATTCTGGGGGACCCTTGTCCCGCGAATTTTGACAGTTGATCATACCTTTGTCACCGACCCAGCTATAAACCAATTGGGTGGCACTATTGATTTTGTGTGTTAGGTATAATAAATCGTGATCAAAAATCTCTACCTTCAGATCGATATTTTTTATAATGTCCTGGACATCGCATATATCCAGGACGCATATATCCACTCATACATGTTACATAGCATCAGAGCATGTGCAGCAAGACCCTGTAGTAATTATGACGTGTCTTCTTATGAAAGCAGTGTAAGCATTTCAGAAGGGGGATTAGGGTGCAGAAATAAGTTTTTGCGATTAGTCGAATTTAGCTTGGCGGCAATATGAAAATCTACCCTCCTGCCCGCCAGTGTGCAACTTCAACCAACACAAACCAAACCAGCATAGGAAACATACAGAAAAAGAGCGGCGTCATTATTCGTGTAACGCATGTCGCTACACACTATCGTCCCCTGGCAACCAAAGTGTTGTAAGTGCCACTGGCACTTACAACACTTTGACTGCCATCAAACAGGTCGACCGACGCTTTCCGGCAAACCTTACGTTCGCATCCTTTGCTCGCCGTCCATCCGCCGTCCGGTTTACAAGTTGTGTCGTAGCTGACGACACTGTAGTCTTCTCCTTCCACGTTGTATTTGTCCAGACACCTCACCGTGATAGTGTTACCCGACGTGGTCGTCAGTCCGTCTTCAGTGCTAACTATGTTCACCTCGAGCAGCGGCCGACACAACACACCTTAAACACGATTTGTACACCCAAATAATGAAGTTGTATACTGCCGTGCAAAGCCATGCAAGAGAGAAGACACTACCCTTTGTCTTTGAAGATCATTATAGTATCTTCCTCATATAATGTCATAAAGGGCGTTATTAACCCTTTAACCGCCGGTGCCGCATATAGTCGGGTTTTCATTTCTTATTAGCACATTAAGTAACACAATTTAAATATGTTAAAGATAAAATGTGACATCAACTAGCAAGATTTGAAAAGAGTCGACCTCCATTTTGTCAAATCTGAATAATTCTCACTCACTTGAAGTTGTGGATCGCGTCAGCGAGATACAACTTCAAGTGGGTGAAAATTCAAATTGAATATTTTGACGGTTAAAGTCATTGAGGCTGAGCACATATAATTTATCATTGCACATCATCACGATGCATAGGGAATTGAATGTCTTAGGAATTAATTCACATAATAAAAGGTATTTTTGCAATATGCTCATTGCTAGCCAGCATGACGTTTTACCAAAGCTGCTCTGTGCACTGGAAACTTTGTGATTTTTCACAGAAAATTAAAATCGAAATGTCGTATCTGTCACAATATTTAGTAACAGATACGATCGATAATTAAATGTCAGTTTATATAACGATATACCAGATTTATCTATCCCTATATCCTGACATGATTCTTTTTCATATCATTTTTTCTGCAATACTATAAACCAACTGAAAAAATAAAACTTGAACGAGTGCATAGATATTATGAGCAACTGTAAAATAGAACAACATAATGAGATTTAATTACGCGCATATCAATGCGCACATGTACACATACAATATACGTGATCTGATGTTTACTGATGTTTGTTTTTTGCATGGTATTATTATCCTATTCAATAATTTCGAAAAAATACCATTCACTGCTGGTAATCAGGTCATATGGGTAGTACAGTCAGTAATTCAAACTAAAAAGCATTATTTGCTAAGCAATGATTAGAACATGAGCTGACCTATGCAAGATTTGCCATTGTCTTGCCATGTTGCGGTGCTTGTACACTGAACGACGTATTCATTCTGCCAGGATCGTACCCCATCGTAGCTGTAGCCTTCGTCACATGTGACGTCCACCGATTCCCCAGCCTTAACATCATCTCTGTCTGCAATGTTACTGTTGTCTATTGTCAGAGAAGAGCATTTGAGTACTACAAAAACAAATAACTAGAAGGGTCAACGTATTAGTAAACACAAACTGAAGATGTCTCCCCCTCCAGGGCATCAAGTACTATTATTCCCTCTATGAAACCTCCCTGAAGTCGCACATTTTGTTTATATCAATGGTCAAGCTATCTCTCACGGTTCGCCATATATTACGCATATTAAAGTCAATAATGGCCGCAAGTCGACCATTTTGAATTTGATCGAACTGTTTTTTTCAGACAACATTCTTCTCTGAAACCTCCCTTTTTGCTTTATAGTAATGGTCTAGCTATTAAGCACGGTTTTTCAAATTGTAGATAGGCCCTATATTAAAGTAAAAAAAATGGCCGATGTTGAATTTGATCAAGTCAAAATTGAATGGCTTAGAGGTAAAGTGGTCCAAGTCCGCATTTTCTCATTTTCCTATAGAATGCTTCAAAGTTAAAATTAAATAATAAAAAAAAACCAATTTTAATTCAAAATTGTTACGTCCATAATTAGGAATATATGGGAAGTTTTGCATTGTCGTTTAATATTCATTCCTACTCACAGGTATATAATTATCAATGTCGTAAAACCCATTTCTGGCAATTTTTATTTTATTTTATTTTATTAATAAACTTTTGAAATTTAGAAATATAAATTAATTTTTAAGAGTAACAAATTAGTATGGAAACTGTCTAGTGTCTCATCATCTTGCTCCAGTAAAAATGTGGTAATGATTGGCAAAGCAGAAACTGATCCATAGAAGGGGTATTTTATAACATTTCAGCAGCTATTTTACGTATGTCTCAGAGGTAAACTGATCCAAGTCTTCCCTATTTAAACTGATGGACTTGGATCACTTTACCATTGAAGAAAAGTATCAATTTTGAGAGTGAAAAAATATATTTTGTTTAATAAGTGCAATGCAATTTTAAACGAATGGCTTAGATATTTTAGTATTTTATTTCCTATATATTTAGCTTTCCCAAAATGACATAAACAGGAAAACACGAAATTTGGACTTGGATAATTTTACCTCTGAGGGATTCAATTGATCTTGAGAAGATTTCATGCAATTCTGCAAAATAATTTAATTGAATATATAGGCCTACTGTTATCATTTAGCCCGAAGTGATGGGTGAACATCTAGGTCAAGGTACAATAACATGAAAAGGCACAATGGGGACTTTGAGATCATCAACGAGTAATACGATCATGAAACCTCACATTTTGCTTATAGTAGGCCCTAATGGTCGTCTAGCTATAATTTGTTTTAGTCTGCTCCGGATAGGAAGGGTATGTTAAACATGTAATTAGGCCGTAGTACTGAACCAAAAGTATGTCAAAGTACAGTTACCCGGAAGGCACATCTAGACCCCCTAGACGTGTTGCGTGCAAAATTTGAAGACAAGCACAGAAGTAGTTCCAGAGATATACTCCGGAAACAAAATGTGTGTACACCGACGCCGACAAAAGTGAAACAACATGTCACCTCCGTTGGTACAGGGGAGACATATGATTGATGGTCATCTTGGTATTGTGCATGTAATCTGGAAGATTATAATATCATCGAGAATGGATCATTGAAAATCTTTAAAACATCAACTCTTGAGACAAAAAAACTCTTAAAGCTCAAAGTTATATAATTAATAACTTAAACTTGAAATAGCGTATTGCTAGCGCTATCCACAATTTCAAGTAAATACAGACTACTGATATATATGTACAATTTTAATGAAACTATATGCCAATTAGCGCATTTTTAGGCCTAATGCTTATTTAATGCTCATTTCGACCGACACAGGATCGATTATTGAGCTCAAATCTCCGATACTGTCGTGCAAGGCTAAACAAAATTGACCATTCACTTTAAAAATAAGCAGTTACTGCTGTTTGCTTTTGTACAGCGTTATAGTGATATCGTCCTGTCGTGGGCAGAATGGATGTTCATGGACACATATATACTCCCAGCAAACACAAAACATTTGCATAACATTTATACAACGCAGGCCCAACGTCTTCGACGTTGGTCCAACATTGTATAAATGTCATACAAATGCTTTGTGCTTGCTGGGAGCTGTTCACGTCAGTATAAATGATACTCACCGGCACACTCTTTGATGTTCCCCAGAGTGGAATCCTCGTCACACACCACGGTAAATTCGTTAGTCTCGGGATTGGAATCCTTGACAAAAAAACCGGAATCACAGACAACGGTGTGAGTCTGATTGGGAGAGAGAATCACAGAGGTGGAATCACTGTCAACGATAGTCAGCTCACTGCAGTTACTGGCCGAATTTGTGTCTGCAACAAAAGGTAATGATTGTCCTTCAAAAGCAAGTTGTGATAACTGTTCACTTGTAAATTTACCAGTCATGCTGCTCTGTCGTGCAAAACCAAACGACAGTATCTGCTTACTCTACAAGTAAGCAGATACTGCAATACTGCACTGCAAAATCAAATGGTTATAACTGCTCACTTTGAATGGAACAGTTACTGGTCTTTGTCTTTGCATTGCAAAAGCATCAAAGGCTTGCTTGAAAAGTTGCTTTTGCAGTACAGAGTGCAACGATATTGTCCGCATAATTATTTTAATTATCACCTAATTGAAAAATCATTACCCCATAAGCTTCGGCTCTATGATGGGAATCTGATTACTATATAAGCTATAATAGACTTCAGTAGTGTGAACAGACGCGGTCTAAGAAAGAGCCTCTGCGGGACACCCATATAGAAGCTTTTGTCTCATGATGTGAAGCAAATTAATTACGTTTACCATCTGATATACTATACGTTAAGAAACGTTAAGAAACTGTAAAACACCCACAGATAAACTCCCGTCTCATGATGTGAAGCAAATAAATTATGTTCACTATCTGGTATACGTTAAATGAGAGTCTCAATCTGTGGGACACCCATAACGTAACTCAAAATGTGAAGCATCTGGTATATGTCAAACAAAAAAGATCAAGACAGCAAATAGTACTCGTACCTCAATCTGTAAGTTTGAAAAGTAATACATGGTGGCTTACAGTCTGAAAGGTTGTGAATGGGTACAGCAGCACAAACACATCACCCCTCTGCTAATCTATTGACCCAAGAGTAAGATTTTACACTCTCACCAGAGCCGTCTTGGTAAAGTGATCGGGTAGATATACAGATTAAAGGCGTTTGTAAAATAGTTTGATGAGACAAAATCGACCAGTTTACGAGCAACCACTCTTTCTAATACTTCGATGAGCAATGAAATAGGTCCAGATGAGGATTGTGACCATGTGAGTGCATACACTACCAGCTTGGGCAATTTCCATAGGCCAACTGGTTGAAATGCATGGTCCATATATGAATCATCTCTGGCTTAGGTTTTTCGTCCATCCCGTAAGCCGGTCTGGTGGTTTGAAATGTATATGTGTATGCCCAGAAGGCATTGATCAGGCACTGGAAAAAATAAATTCTGATAACCCACAGCGTTCAATTGTATGATGTTTAAATGCCTTGCACTGTGTCTTGATATAAAAAAACAATGTAGGCTATATTATTTAACCTCCCCCCCTGTCCAATTTTAGCAAGTCTGTATGTTGAGATACTGACCTGATCATTCAATCTAATGGTGTGTATGAGCACGCAACAATGGGTCGGATGTTTAATTTAAACGTACTTTTATGAAACATCAAAATAATTTATAATTATAATAAAATTATTTAAACCTCATAGATAAAGTTTAACGCTTGCATACATTGGTACCATTTGCTAGCATTCATTGGTGCCATTTTTTGTTTGTCATACAAATAGCGGCCATCTTGGATTTTACCAACAACAAATATCCTCTGTAATGTATCTATGAGCAACTGAAGAAATTCCTTTACTCCAAAAACGTATATTTAGACATACTTTTAGGTCTTTTCAGATGGCAAATATATATATCAAAAAAAATGGCGGCTATCATGGATTTTAGACTCTAGCGATTTCCGTGTGGAGTAATACAGCCCTAAAAAGTCAATAAGTGTACACTTGTAATTTTTTTTGTGAATTATCACTACAAATTAGCAAATATAATTTAGAAATAAACGATTCTAAAACATAATCAGAAAGCAGTGATCGAAGACTGTGAACTATGTAAAGTCTTTTTGGCAGATGGTTAATCTATGATGATATCAAAAGACAAGGGCAAGCCATGAATGGGTATAGAAAAGAACATTTTTAAATCAAACAAAAACAAACTTAGTGCTAAAAAAAGAACTTTCAGCGCATTTGTAAGTGAATATCACACATAGCTATCCCAGTTAGTACGACACACTAGGCCAATGTTTGTTAAATGCTGGACCATAGTCTGCGACGCTGGCCCAACATTGAATCAACATTGAATCAGTGTATCTTGTTTGCTTTGAAGCGCTATCCAGTGTGTTAAAGGGACTGGCCCAAGCTAAAATCATAAAAAAATCGGTGATTTTATGTTGGCTTCTATATATATATGACTATATGATGTAAACATGTCCATAGATTAGAACTGCAAAAGTTTTTTTAATTTTTGTGCTGCGCATTCACCAGTTAGGCTAGATATAGAGACGAAATTCCTGATTTCTATTTATTGACAACCATGTCAAAAATAAGAAATACGGGAATTTCGTCTCTATATCTAGCCTAACTGGTGAATGCGCAGCAAAAAAAATTAAAAAAAACTTTTGCAGTTCTAGTCTATGCACAAGTTTACATCATATAATCATATCAAGAAGCCAAAATAAAATCACCGATTTTTTGATGATTTTAGACCTGGGCCAGTCCCTTTAATTGGCTCTATGTATTGGGTCAAATGTTACGCTCTGATGGTGCTTTAAATCAATCGTCTTTCGTAAAAGACCAAAAGGCAGTAACTTTGTACTACATGTAAGCAGTTACTGCATTTTGGATTTTCAGAGCAGTGTTACAAATGCAGCCACATAATTATTAATGACCCCCACACGTAACCGTCATAAACCTTACGCAATCCGCTGGGTGCCAAAAATCTGTGATATTTCAACCAAAACAAAATGTAAAAGGGCTACATCGACATTGTGCTGTTTCAAAAATGTCTTCTGATGATAGGACAGCGTCCGAACCCTTAGCCCTTACAGCGCGGGGATCGACTTTAATCTGACGTCTGTAGACGTCAGATTTTGACGTCTAAAGTCGATCCCCGCACTGTAAGTGCTAAATATATTTATAATGATCGTACACTCATAACATAGGTATTCAAATGAGTCAGAAAGAGCTAACTAAGACATTTATGATAATTTCAAATTGAATAAAACTCTTTGGTCGCCATGGTTTATCTAAAAATATTCAGCGCTTTAAGGGTTAAAGCGCTGAGTTATATAATTTAAATTTTCACCTAACATGAAGTTTTTCTTGCTATCGCCACCCTTCATTAGGTAGGCCTACTAATTTCTCATACTTGTTTAATTTGAGAGCAAACTTTGATGTTTATTCACTCTCAGTAGGCCGATTTGATCGGCTAATAAGAAGAATTAAAAACGATTATAGTCGTGCTCAGCGGTGAAAGGTCTTAGACTAATAATAAAATATACCAACACATGTGTAGCAGCATTATAAGTACATATAGACTGCGATTTACCTGCTACGAGTATGAATTATCTTGAAAATAGGTGAATATTGACCGAAAAATAACTACACGTTTAGATGGTAAATCACTTTCCAATGTTGGTTTAATGCTGCGCCGACGTCGCAGACGGCGGGCCAAAATTAAAGTGACAATAGCTCATTTGATAAATTTCAGCTTCCACGTGCTTAAAAGCGTTTCCCGCGCTGAAATATTTAAGAATAAAGAATATGCAGTACCATGACTTCATTACACTCCAAAGTTTACTCGAATTCCTTTATTATGGATAATTTTATAGCCAGTGCTCATAACCTACTATCTCATATTATCCCATCTTACCCTATATGTATATAGGTCAGATCGCCTGGAAATGTACAATTGCCCATTGATGTGGTCATAAGTATTATACTGGCCTTAGCTTCACTGATTAGTAATATATTTCTTATTCAAACACCTATAACTATATTCGATAGATATCTAGCTTGATGAAGATGTATAGGTTTCACTGTGTTTCACGACTCGTTGGTGCTTATTTTCAGTCCGACAGGTTCATATATGGGTTCAAATAACTCACTTTTAACCTTAAGACGACACTTCAAAAGTTTTAAACAAATATTAAGGCTTGAAATATAATATTTTTGTTACTTTTCATAGTTGCTACATATATATGGTATTCAAAAAATAAATAAAAGCTGCACAAAACATATTTTGAGATGGCACCTGGATGTATACCACTTTCGAAAATTTGCTTGTGATGTGCCTAACAAATACATTAAGGTGTATACTGCGATGAAGAAATAATATAAGAGGTAAGTTGTGCCTTCCCAATAATAAAGCTTCGGGTGTTTATTAAAAATGATCAACAGAAAATGACAGTGAATCATAGTCTTCTATGCCAGCGACTCCTATTAGATATTATACTGGGAAATAGTTAGGCACATCATTTTCGCTTCATAGGTGGTATTAGACAAAATAGACTACACGCCAATACCATTTTGATGGCTATGCCTGAACATGCCTGTGGATTCCAATATGAGCCGGATCGACATACAAATTGCGTTATTTATCTATATCAAATTGCATGTTTTCCACCAAATCATGATGTGCCTAGCATAACAGTGCGTTAAAACGCATGCGTATTTTTCACCATTTTTAACTGGATAAACTGGGTATGGACCATAGAGTTAGTAAGAACATGTTGGTATGGACCATGCTGGCTTCAGACATTCAACATCCGTGATCAATGGTGAAAAAAATCTAAATAATGTGAACTTTTCACACAAAGATTAAGCACAGTATCATTATACTGTAGACTATTGTATAGGAAAGGACAATTAATTTGACAAGCTACTACAAACAGCTTTACAAATAAGTACTCCCATGTTTCTGTTCTAAAGTTCATCATCTCAAGACCATAATGATCGATCGATAAAAAGGGTATTCTGCACACACCAGCAGAATGTTCATGTTTGATATAGTGACATGATGTGCCTAACTTTTTCTGCAGGTTGTATATATTACCATGATTGTCAACAATACATTGGCTTTTGATATATTTCAATGTGTTTTTCTGTCATTTTCATAGATCAAACTGCCCTAGATATGTTTTGTATTTTCCCATTATTGTAATAATATGTAAATATTTACCGCAGATCACTACTTTTCTGTTAGGCACATCATGAAATTAATAATTTGGGAAACAAATCAATGTGTGTAATACAATTAGTGAGGCTCAAAGTAAACACAATGATGTCACATATTTTACGTGAGTTGTTAAATATCATTGCAGAAATAGAGAATGAACTTAGAACATTATTTTCTACGTTTCTGTTAATAATTAGCTACAAGGTGATGTCCCTCACTTTTCGTTAGGTACATCACCACCAAATGTTTTCAACCCAATTAATGACACCTATGCATTTGTACAATCAGATTAATTTGTATAAACGGTATGTGCTGTCCATATGAATAGTTTCAATATATTTTTTTAAAGTAATCCCTATTAATTTGGTGTACGCTATTGAGATTTGAGTTAGGCACATCACTTGAATGTGAAATCAGTTTTTAAAACTATGATGGAGTAGACCATTTCTCTTGAAAGTGTGTCAAAATGTGCGTATTAAACCTGCCTTTGGATACCAGCGTGATTTTTCATGATTTTTTAAAGTTCAATTTTCGATAATTTTTCTGCTGATTGTATGATATGCCTAACTTTTATTACTTGTTGATCATTTCTAGTAGTAAGGCAAATATAACGCAGTAAAATGTCTTTCATTGGTTCAACTTATCTGGTATATAATTAGCGCCGTACAACGTCTGGTATTAACAGTAATAAACTCCAGTTTCACATGCCCATGTGAGTGCTCAGTGTTGCAAAGTACAAAAAGAATATTGATTTAAACTTTTCCCAACATATACGAATAGATTTTTTTGGTGTATATCACTCATATAAATCGTGTTAAAGTTATCTAAAATCTTCGTTATTCATACGCCAAGTTTAGACTGTATATATAATAGTTTTTAAAACCATCAGTTTTGATAATTGAAACATATGTGGTGATATTGCAGGATATGCATGGTGTGCCTAACATTTCAACGGCATTTTCTGTTGCCATAGCAGTGATAAAAAATGGTTGAATTGGCGAATTTGTTATCTTCTTATATTCATAAATCGACTAAAGGCATCATAGAAGCAGTCATGTCATCAGGGAATTTACTGATACAATGTATGTCATTAATCAGTATTTGGTGCTAGTAAGGAGGCTGAAATCGGCATTTCAAGAAAAAAAGATTGCGTCTCAAAAAAACATTTACAAGTAGACCCATCCATCCAACATTCATGAAATTTCAAATGATTATTTTTGATAGTTTATGATATATCACTGCCAATTATGGGAGGCATATATCGGTTATCTATACATCATAGGGTGGTTTTAATAGTTGCAACCTAAAAATGTTAGGCACATCATTGAAAATGTGTTTTTATTTTATGCTGAAAAAAACAAGAATTCTTCATGATTTGAAGTATAATTGGTACGATAAGTTAGATTACTGTTTGTGCTTCTGAATTAAAAGCATAACAAATAAATTTGAGCAATTTTAAATTTTAACCCAGTATCTGAGCCCTAAGAGGGCATTTGTACATTTCCAGGCGATATGACCCACATACTGATTTATTTTATTGGAATGATTAGGCCTATGCTAACCTGACGTATTGCCATTATAACTGAGACAGTATAGCCTCACCTCTTTTTACTCTGTGTTCAGCCTCTTCTTCCTTTGCCTTTCTCGTATCTCTAGACACCTTCTTAATAAAGACCGCCAGCGCATCTGCGACTTTAAGATCTGATTAAACAATTTAACAATAATATCACCTCTTGATCACACCCGTCTACATTTTAATACATTTACTTAGTAATCATTTGTCCATCATAGGCCTATACACAGATGCACGTGTGAGACAACAATATTAGATACCAATACTATTTTATTTTATTTAGCTTTTCACCAATAGGCCTACATATATTTAACCCTTTAACTGCCGGTGCCGAATATATTGGGTTTTTCACTCATTATCACCACATTCATTAACGCCTTTTAAGCATGTTAAAGCCATAATGTGACATCAATCAGCACGATTTGAAAAGAGTTGACTTCCATTCTGTCAAATTTGAATAATTTTCACTCACTTGAAGTTGTGGATCGCGTCAGCGAGACACAACTTCAAGTGGGTGAAAATTCCAATTGAATTACTTAGCGGTTAAAGGGTTAATACAGAGACAAAAACATAAACATTATATTATTATAATATTATAATACAACATTGGTCGTGCTGCGCTGGAACAGGCTTATAAAAAGCTCTGCAAGCTAGGCAGCAACCATGTACATTTGTAGGATCCCTGCCTCGCTCGATTACCGTGACAGTCAATACAAAAAGTATAAACAGTATAAAAAATAATATAGGCCCCTACATAATATATTATTATCATAAATAACATAATAGCATTATAGTAGCACAATAAACTCTAACAACGTACAAAATAAAAGTAGCACAATAAACTCTAACAACGTACAAAACTACATCGATAACCAATTTAAGTCTTTAAATATGAAAATATACAGCGTGACGTTACTATAATCAACACAATAGACTGTGTCGTTTTTGCTAATGGCAAAGCGTCACTTCGTTTTTTCCGTGTACATAATGTAGACCTGATAACTTACAAAGCCTTCGTTGCAGATTACAAATTTTCACCCCGTTAAACTAGTCCAGTGGATTTTGACTAAAGCGTGTTTCGCGGTATGGACGATGTTTTATGATTGATTTTGATACTATGGGGTGTCCTGAGCAGAAATCAGCCGGGTGCCACTTTGGCACCCTTGGGCGGAATTTTTAAAGGGCAAAAACAAAATGGCCGCCAGATATTTCAAGGTCGAATATGTTTTTTTCAACAAATGAAGCCAGGAAAAAGTGTAAAACCTCATTTTCATGTGATTTTGACTGGGCAATCCATTTCTTGTATTATTTTTATGATATAAGGTCATCTTCAAGGTCAAAACGTCAATTTCAAGGTCAAATAAGCAAAAATACCCTTTTTAACAAATAAAGCTAGGAACATGTGTAATACCTCTTTTTCGTTGAATTTTGTCTGAAAAATCCATTTATGGTATTATTCTGGTGATCCAAGGTCATCTTCAAGGCCGAAAGAGCATTACCAAGGTCAAAAACAAAATGGCCGCGAGATATCTCAAGGTCAACTATGATTATTCAACAAATGAAGCCAGGAACAAGTCTAATACCTCATTTTCGTGTGATTTTGACCGGGCAATCCATTTCTTGTATTATTTTCATGACTCAAGGTCATTTTCAAGGTCAAAAAGTCAATTTCAAGGTCAAATAAGCAAAATTACCATTTTTAACAAATCAAGCTAGGAACATGTGTAATACCTCTTTTTCGTTGAATTTTGTCTGAAAAACCCATTTATGGTATTATTTTGTTGATCTAAGGTCATATTCAAGGTCTAAAGGTCATTTCCAAGGTCAAAATGTAAAAATAAGATATTTTCGAAACAAAATAGGAAGAAGTGTAATATGTCTTTTTGACGTGATTTTTTACTGAATAATCTATTATTGATACTATTTTGATGTCTTTTTCCCTATTACTTTGGTGATTTAAAGTCATCCTCAAGGTCAAATATATGTTTTAGCGTATAAGCTAGAAATTGGAGCACGTATACTACCTTGTGTTGGGTTTTATTTTGACTGGATAATCTAATTCTGTTGGGTTTAAATGATCAAACATGCTCAAGGTGAAGACATCGGCTCGAAGGCATTGAATGGCAATTAACAGAGATGTGTTAAAGAGTGATGAAAAAGTTCTAACGGTCGATGAGGAGGTATTAAAGGGCAATGAGAAGGCGATAAAGGACAATGAAAAGGCATTAAAGGGCAATGAGGAGGCATATTAAAGAGAAAAACGCCTCCCCATGGTCCTTCGACGCCTCCCCATCGCCATTTATCGTCTCTCATAGCCCTTCAATGCTTTTGGGTCCACCTTTATATTTTTTCTTCGTCCTTTAACGCCTTTCCGTCACCCTTTAACGCTTCTTCGGTGAAATTTAACGCCTCCTCATTGCCCTTGACTGGCTTCCCATCGCCATTTAATGCCTTTCCATCACCATTTACCGCCTCTTCATCGCCCTTTAACCCTTTAGCATCACCATTTAACTCATCTGCAGCACCTTTTTAACGCCTCTCCATCAACCATTTAGTGCATCTCCATCAACCTTTAACACTTTTTCTTGGCCCTTTAACGCCTTTCCGGCACTCTTTGACGTCTCTCCGTCATAATTTTTTTTTTCTCAGTTGTCCTTTAGCGATTCCCCGTCATCTTTAACGCCTTCTTATCGCCCTAAAACACATATCCATCACCCTTTAGCAACACCGCATCACCTGTCATTTAATGCTTTCTCGTCACCCTCTAACGCCGTTCAATAGCCCTTTCATGCCACCCACCAACACATCCCGTGACCCTTAGCGCCTCTTCGTTGTCCTTCAACGCCTCCTCATTGCCCATTAACGCCTTTCCATCCCCATTTGACGCATCTGCAGCGCCTGTTAGCGTCTCTCCATCACCCTTGAATACATCTCCATCAACCTTTATTACTTTTCCGTTGCCCTTTGACGTCTCAGTCACCATTTACCGCTTCTCTGTCGCCCTTTAGCAATGCTCCGTTGTTTTTAACACTTTCTACTCACCCTCACACTCTTATCCAGCACACTTCAACTCCTCCCCATTGCCCTTCAGCGCTTTTCCATAGTCGTTTAACGTTTCATGGTCGCCCTTTAACGACCCCTCATCACCCTTTACCGCCTTCCCATCGCCATTTAACACTTCCCATCACCATTTAATGCCTCGCCATCGCCCTTTAACACATTCCCATCGCCATTTAATGCATCTGCAGCGCCTATTAGCGCCTCTCCATCAAACTTTAATGCATCCACATCACTTTTAACACTTTTTCGGCCTTTAACGCCTTTCTATCGCTCTTTGACGTCTCCCCTTCACCATTTAACGCTTCTCCATTGCCCTTTAAGGATTCTCTGTCTTTTTTAATGCCTTCTCATTGCACTTAGACACTTATCAATCAACCATTAGCACCGCCCCATCACCCGTTAACGTACTTACTTGTCACCGTTCCATAGCCTTTTCATGCCATCCCGCCACCTTTTAATGCATCTTGTCGCTCTTTAACGCCCCATTTTTGCCCCTTAACGCCTTCTCGTTGCCATTCAGCGCCTCCTCATTGCCCTTCAATGCCTCCTCATTGCCCTTTAATGACTACTCATTTTCTTTTAAACCTTCTTACTCGCTCTTTAGCGCCTCTGGGGCGCCTTTTAGCAACTCGTCGACATCTTTAAATGCCTCCCCATTGTCTTTTACCGCCTCTCTGTCACCTTTTACTGCCTCTCCATTGATCTTTTATGGTTTTTCGTCGCTATTTGACGCCTCTCCGTGACCCTTTTGATGCCTTCTAGTTGTCTGATCATTTCACTCTGATGATGTTTATTTAATAAAACCCTACTAGAATAAGATTATCCAGTTAAAGATACACCAAGACAAGCTATTATGTGTGCTCCAATATGTAGAATACTACGTTAAAATAATATTTGACCTTGATATTTACATTTGGCCTAGAGGAGCACCTCAAATAACCAAAATTATACCAGAAAGATATTGTCCTAGCTTTATTTGTTGAAAATCATATTTTCGCTTACCTGACCTTGAAATTGACACACTGACCTTGAAAATGACCTTTAATCATAAAAATAGTAGCAGAAATGGATTATTTGTCAAAATTACACTAAAAAGACGTAGAACACTTTTTGCTATTTATGTTTGTTAATTGAATTTTGATGACCTTGAATTGAAATTGACCTTGAAGATAACCTTTGATCACTCAAATAATACTATAATTGGATTTGTCAGTCAAAATCCCATAAAAAGAGGTATTACACACATTCCTAGCTTTATTTGTTAAAAATGATATTTTCTCTTACTTCACCTTGAAATTGACCCCTTTGACCTTGAAGATGAACTTGAATAATCGTAATAATATCAGATATGGAATGCCCAGTCAAAATTGCATGAGTTATTACACATGTTCCTAGCTTTATTTGTTAAAAACGGCAATTTTGCTTAATTGACCTTGATATTTGACCTTTTGACCTTGAAGATGACTTTGAATCATGCAAATAATACAAGAAATGAATTGCCCCGTCGAAATCACATGAAAATGAGGTATTACATTTGTTCCTAGCTTCATTTGTTGAAAAATCATATTTGACCTTGAAATATCTGGCAACCATTTTGTTTTTGACCTTGGAAAGGACTTTCGACCTAGAAGCTAACCTTGGATCAACAAAATAATACCATACATTAATTTCAGATAAAATCTCATGTAAAAGAGGTATTACACATGTTCCTATCTTTATTTGTTAAAAATGGTATTTTTGGTTCTTTGACCTTGAAATTGTCTTTTTGACCTTGAAGATGACCTTTAGTCATCAAAATAATACAAGAAATGGATTGCCCAGTCAAAATCACATGAAAATAAGGTATTACACTTGTTCCTGGCTTCATTTGTTAAAAAATCATATTTGACCTTGAAATATTTGGCGGCCATTTTGTTTTTGCCCTTAAAAAATTCCTGCTCAGAACATCCCTTAGAACCAGAATCAATCATAAAACATCGTCCATACCGCGAAACACGCTTGAGTAAAAATATGCCATTTGACAACTGGACTAAACCGTTGATGGTTTGATATAACATTGGATATATTTATCATGTTTATGACGTAGTAGGCTATTCCGAAATCACGCAGAATGCAGATATTTTATTTTTGAAATGTTTGCCATTACAGAAAATAAAAGAACACATTTTCCTCATGATATTAGTACACATTTTATGAAAATTGATCTAATACTGCCAGATGCCGTGTTCTGGGATGATCCTAAAAGTTACCCTGGTATCAAGTCCCTCTCAACCACACACTTATCAGTGATGTAGTGCATTAGCTTAGCTTATAACTTAGCTATTAAGATCGTCTCAGAACACGGCCCAAGCTATACTCCCTACAGTGAAAAGTGTCCCGACTATGAACAGCTTAAACAACTTAAAAATATCCGATCAATCCTGCTACAGACCCGATTTTACAGAACTCTCATAGAGAATGTTATAGAGGGGTGGGGTACAGGCAGACACCTGTGTAGTCAGCTATCTGCGGGTTGAGTAGGCTGTTCAAAGATGCAATCATCTACATGCTGCAAAATAATTATTAAGAAATAACACTGGACCCAATGAAAAGTTATTCTACTCACCCTCCCCAGATTTGTGTAAAAAATGAATGACGGCGGCGATTGCAATAGCCTACTTGTTTCGTACACTGACCTTGTGAGTTATCAGCCGATGCGGCATGTGGTTTGTAGAGAACAAGTGGTAAACCCCGCGGATGTGTCTCAAAGTCACATTCTTGAGTGGAGTCAGTGTCTGCCACCAGCAACCAGATATTTTCTTTGGCACACATGTTGTCGCTGTTCGATATGAAGAATCGCCGCTTCAGTTTTGGGGCTCTTTAAAATACCACATAACAATCAGAATAATGCAGCATTGTAATTGGTGAACATACAAAGAAAAACAAAGGTTCGTGAATTGTTGATTTCATTGTATTTTATTCACTTTCAAATCTCCCTTTAAAATATTCGTATATACCCGGTCCTTTTAATAACACAAATCTATCACGATGCATAGGAAGCCAAATATATAAATATACCTTACAATTGGTGAAATTTAATTTCACCAAATATATTTCAAATATACATAAAACAGGCTTACCCCTGTGTCGAGAAATACGTCCATGGCAATTCTTTTTTTATGGATGACTGAGTCACGCGACCTGGATTCATCCACGAAGTCATACTAGAATCAACAGCAATGAAGCTGACGTGATCCACTTCATCTCCATCAGAAAACACAGATAGTCGCACCTAAGGATAAAAAAATAACAACACTCATTCAGATTATCGGCACGAAAATAACAGTCAAACACCAGTCTATAGCTGTGATGTGAAAAGGTGATTAGCCCTTTCAAGCCTGAATTTACCATTGTCATCTTTATCCACTACAAGCCGCATATTGCTGTCGCAATTCTCGACTTGTAGTGGATGAAGATGACTTGGTGTGTTTTAAAAATTAAAGAAAATTACCACGTATTGATAAACCAGTTTCATGGGAATTTTCGTTCTAAAACCCTTAATTGTAGAAAAAATAAGTGTTGTTTTCAGGGATGTAAAATGATGCTTTAATGATTGTATTTATAAATTACATAATATTTGATCGTTGAAATGTAACCTTCCCAACTCCGGAACAATGCCTATTCATTCCTCCATGAATTCATCCTTCCCACATCCACCAATCAATATATATCCTTCTATCCTACATTGTACCAGCTATCGATCTATCCTCATATCCATCCATCCATTCATCCAATAATTCATCCATTCATTCATCCATCTTATCATTCAAAATACATTTATGTTGACAAATTCAACTTTTGAAAGTCTGCTTTATAAATCACAGGCACATGAAATGGATAAGTGAGCAATAGTTTGCTCAGCCAGAGAAAGGTAGGCCTAATCAATGTTGTTCTTAAAGGTATGGTTAACTGTCAAAATTCGCAGGACGAGGGTCCCCCAGAATGCAATTGTGCCAGTGGGTAGGCCAAGGCCCTATTCCATAATAATACTAAATATGCGTTTCAAAGCCTCATTAGGAGCAAGTTCTCAAATCACAGCAAGTTCATATATACTTGAGCGACATCTATGGGTTATTAATTCAAAGCCCTTGGCCCTGGACCCTATTTGGTCGCTTGCTTGGAAACAAACTGACTGTATTACTGCGGCCAAGCTTGTATTGCCATCCAGTGAACACCAAACATTTGTATGACTTTATGCAATGTTTGACCAACGTCGAAGACGTTGGGCCGACGTTGTATAAATTTTATAGAAATGTTTTGTGTTTGCTGGGCAGGAGGACTTTCTCTCCAATATAGGACATGTATTCAATGTTGGTTCAATGTTGAGCCAGAATCGCAGACGTTGGCCTAACATTAAAACAGCATTGGATCAATGTCTCTTTCGAGTAGTATCTTGTAATCAGTTCAGTGACTATATTAATGCCGTCAATCTGTACTCGATAGGCCACTGTTGGCCTACACTTGACCTCCCAGGCATGCACATTTTGCAGTTGAATGATTCTTTAAACCACAATTATGATGAATTGAATCTCACTGCGAGAATATGTGGCCCATCATTTGCTGCTATCTTGGATTTAACACATTTGTGGTGGTCAGATTTTAGTAGGCTTTTTTCATTTGTGAAGTACATCCCACAGGTGACAGAACCATCGGTAAACCTTTTGTTATAATTTTTTGTGGGTTCAAAGTGGTTGTTAGCATAAATCACCCCGCATATGGCTGTGAGACGGTTATTTGAGCTGGCACCGACCAATGCATTCACAGATTCAGCGATTAGTATGCAGCATTTATTCTATGAAAACTATCTGTGTAATTTGTCTTGGCTGTGAGACGGCCATTATGGCTGGCACCGGCCAATACATCAACCGATTAAGCGATTATTACTGATATCTTATTATTGGTGCTTGTAGGCATAATAAATATGTTTATGCCAATCGCTACCTTGCTATCGCTGTAGAAGCGCATCAGCTCTATCTCAACATCATACTGGTAAACTCACTTCATCCACTGTTTCCCATTCGCTGTCGAGTAGTGAGCTGCGGACGATAGCTGGTTCCTGGGTCTTCTCTGTCAGCACTGCTCTGGCTGAACAATCCTGCTCGTTAATACTTCCGGGTGAAGTGAAGACTTTGTCCACGTTGACGTCACTTCCTGTTGTTACCAGGAACACCAAGCGCCACCCTGAAAATGACCAATCAGATAAATCAGTCGATTTTGTCTCTGTCTTCAGCCACCCAGTATTTATTCTCATTTACATATATCTTGAATGGGTATGCCTACTGTGGATATATATAAACGATAATCAATTTCATGAGTTCCTGGGCAGATAATATTATTCAAATACCAGTTCACATAACCTGGTCTGAGACAGTAGAGCGACGGCATCTCATCAAGTGCTGAAACCCAACTGGCTTATAAATCTGAGGGTTGGCCTATGTGTACAGAAAACCCCAGAATGGAAATCCATTTTCCTAAATCCTGTTTCTAACAATACAATATCTGCGAATCCACCGCAATAGGCATATATCCACATGGTTTATCTATCAATGATAACAATGAGAATGTAATTATCAGCAATTTGTTTGCATAAATATTCTCAGCCATTGTATAAAATGTCATCACATTATGATTATCATGGATCTTTCATCATAATAACAGGATAACTATCCTTATGCAAATTATTTTGTTTGTAGCCTCAAGTAAAATGCGTTTGAGCAGGTTAGATCACAGTAATTGGGAATGGAATAAGTGTTCAACATGCAACTAAAGAAATATCATCAATTTACACTAACTTGAAGTTGTGGGTCGCGGTAGCGAGACACAACTTCAAGTGGGTGACAATTTAAATAAGATATTTTAGCGAGAAAAAGGTTATTATTCTAGAAAATAATGTAACGTTACAATTAGAAAATGGTGCACCATGTTTTTCATAATCGACAATAAAATAGGTTGGATACAGTTTGGTAATAACAGGTAATAGCGAGGTAATAATCAAACATTTCGTTTTATTATAAAAAAAAACACTTAATAGGCAACATTCATCTTTCAATGATCATTAATTATGTAAACCGTTACACTGAGGTGTTTCAATGTTAGTCCTATATTATGTAGCCTGTTGCTCTGGTTTTTATTTTTCAAGATGCCAATTAATCAAAATGGCCACTAAATGGGAATTGTAGACCCACCATATTCCCAAAAAGTTATTTGACTGACATTGCTAAACATATCTACAAAATTAAATAGACATGAAAAGTTTTCTTCTCAAACGCCGTCTTTATACTATCTAAAACAAATAACTGAGCGGACATTGTGAAATGCAGTAATTTTTATGGAAGCAATGCGTTGAGTAGTTATGCTCTTTGCGCACAAAGTAGCTATCGGTTGCAGTGAAATTAAAATCAAATGTTTGATTCAACAGTTGGGTTATATTTGGTAATTCATTGACCTTCGCTTCGGGAGGTTGATTTTAGGATTGATTTGCCTTCTACAACCAATAAATAAAGCGAATAGCTCCCTTGCCTATCGCAAAAAATGAGGGTAGAGACCCTAAAATTCAAAATGGATACCAAAATGTATACAAAAAGTAATTTCCATTTTTTATTTTATAAACAAGAGCGCACTCAACAATACCCCGCCGCCATTATTGGACAAGGTCAATTATTATTGACGTAAATTAAAATGCCAAAGATCACAATAAATCAGCCATTTTGATTTTTTGTATCCATTATTGAACTTATATTTATCTGAGAACTGGTCATTAGTAATATGCATAGCAAATATGAGTAGGATACATAAAACACTTTTGATGTTATCAAGCCCACAAGGTCCATTTATTGGCGTAAAATAAATGAAAAACTTTTCAAGTTATCGCGCCAAGAAGGTCAACTAATTGACGTAAAATGCCAAAATTCACAATAAATCGGCCATTTAAAAACTAAATTTCAGCCATTATCGCGCTCACCAGGTCAAATTATTGACGTGAAATGCAAAAAATCGGCTATTTTGATTTTTTTTCAGCCATTATTGAACATGTCTGAGAATTTGTAACATGCATAACAAATTTGCGAAGGACACATGAACAACTTTTCAAGTTATCGCGCCCACAAGTAAATGTTAACGCCGACACGGATGATGCCGAACTAAAATTGAAATAGTCCACCTTTTTTAATAAAAAATTGAAAGGTGGGCAAAAAAAAATATTGCTAGTAAACTTATACAATCTAGACAATTTTTTTTATAAACACGTGTTTCATTAATATTCCACTTTCCAAGCCATTTCATTCCAGGTGTATTTAAAATTATTGTTGTCCAGAAAGGAAGCCAGCCATGCCGGAAGCGACACTAGTGATTGTAGGTGAAAATCTCCAAATATGTTTTTTATTAGGGTTTACGTCGTTATAAAATAATGATGAAAATAAAGGACGATGCTTGTTTCATTTTAAATGAAAAAGATCCAACCTTAAATATCGAGTGGATAGGTATTGCACACACCCCTCTCCCTGGAAATAAACAATGTTTTGTTTATACATGTGTAGCCGGGTATGTGTATGGCGAAGTTGACTAATTGGCTCTATTAATGGTTCGATGGCCGGGCTGGGCATTCTCAACACTGTTATAATGGCCCAATGTCGTTTAATCTGGCCTGTAGTGCCCTAATAGGACATTCTAGGTTTGTAGCCAAAACGGTTGCTGTATAAAAATACATGCGGTATGCAGGAAAATGAAAAATTCTCCCACGAGTTGAATGCTGCAGATATTTAAAAGGGGAGATGTAGCCGGGAGTGTGTCAGGTGGACTGGGGTGATTAATACTCAGGTCATTGAGTTGACTCTTCGGCTCAACTAGTAGCACTCAGGCATCACGATTTCAGGGTCGGTGGTTCGAACCCCGGGATGGGCAGTTTCAATACTGTTATAATGTCGCCCAATAATGGTTCTCCTTTCTGGCAATGCAGTACCAATAGGCCTGGCCTTAGTACAGAACTTGGTACAGAATACAGGAGATAGGGTTGCGGTAAAATGCAGGCAGGAGAAGTTAACCCACGAGTGTGTTAAGTGCTTCTCGGGGATGAGAATAATATATATTTGAGAAGGGAGTTTGTTGCCGGGTGCGTTTGTGGCGCCGCATCACTGGTAGCGCTCAGGCATCACGATGCCAGGGTCGGGGGTTCGATCCCCGGGATAGGCAGTTTTAACACTGTTCGAACATGTATAGTTTAAAAGCACAACATGCATTCACGTAGCAACAAAAAATGTAATTAGTGAAGTACGTGGCACTAACAATAAGTGTGATGAAGTGTTGTTCAGGTAAGTCGCTACATTACAAGACAATAAGCATTTTTTTCTGACAATGAAGACCATCATCATTCACTTCTGCGTAAAAGATTTTTTTTTGTCACACAAATTTTGGGCTACAATTAACCAGAAGACTAGAAATCAATTTTTCAACCCAAAATTACATAGAAACGGTAAATCATACATATTGGATAAGATCGTTGTTTTTATGACAGAATAGTGAACATAGGCCTACAATAGTTCTAGCGTGTTGTTTATGTGTTAAATTAAAGTGGTCTCACCTTGATCATACATTTGGCTGGGTATGCCATCAGAAGGACAATCCTTAATGTGCGTGTTCGCGGTAGCCTCTAGAGATGTGGTGAAATAGAAGATTAGCAGGATCCTACACCATGCGGAAAATAAAAACATGTGTCCGCTATAAGACATCATGAACAGCTCGTAGAGACATGTGCATCCGAATTTCACTAATATCTGCAATCATCTAATTTAATCATTCTATTAAACGAAAAAAGGTGGGTGACCGTAATATTACAGTTCTGGTTGCAGCACATCTATTGTGAGATGCTGATCTAGTAGACTTCCCCACATTGCTTACACGTAAATAACGAGCAGAGGTTAGACAGATAATAGCCTCACATCCTGACATTGTTCACACTTTGGTGATTAATTCATTAAATGTTGCTATGCTTCTGACCGTAGCTTACAGTGGCAGGCCTAGCCTCATCATAGCGTATACATGTAACATTCTCGGTGCCATTCAATGTGCTTGAAAATTTAATGCCCGCTAATGACACCACTGCATCGATCCCCTGTATCGTGTGTCAGGTGGAGACAATAAGAATATTATATACATCCCAGCAAACACGAGATGCTGCTCTCAATATTTGGCTTATTAGAATTGCTGTCGGAATTCTCGACTTGTAGGCTAGTAGATAAATACAGATATTTCAGCGCTCAACTCTCCCTTTACCGACCCCTCCCCCCTCCCCTTGATAAAACTACCCCCAGAAACCGATTTCTTAAGGAGGAGGTAGCCCCTGGGCACAGTACAGGTTATAGCTATGCGCATGCGCATATCGCACACATTATAAATGCAAGAGAACATTGCGTCCATGTCACTGACCATTATCGTTGGCGATTTTCAACCACACAATTAATAAATTATCTCCATTGCAATTATTGCATGTACACATGTGGATTTCACATATGGGCTTAAATGCGAATTTGGTAAAGGAAGGAAGTTTTCGAATAAATGCGAAATTTTAAAGGAAGAGTTAAGGGGTTGACATTGTCGGGCAAGAAATTATGTCCGTCTTCGGAGATGGAACATGATGCTCAGTAACGGCCAGAAGTGCAGCAGATTTCCTCAAGTGACAAAAGTACCATAGATAAAAAACGAATTTAGTAGAAAAGTATCAGTATTTCTTCAATAAAATCGACACTTCGAAGAAGTAAATTTATTGCCTTTTTGTTAGACACAATTTATTCACACATATTGTCTCCTTTAGTTAGTAAAAGCTTGTTAACTGCACTACGTATTCCCTTTCACACGTCCGTTACATAAGCGCTTCGCCCATTATTGATTGCAGTTCAGTCGATTGTAGCATTTCACATCTAATTGACTCCATTAGCCTACATCAGTTTGCTCGTTGCCATTATTTGATAAGCGTTGATATTCCTAAACAGCATTACAATTTACCAATCATTACATTCTTCCCAATTTAGTGAGAAAAACAACAGTAATTACTCTGTGTATCTTTCTGTGTATTTTACCATAAATAGGCCTATCACATAAACTCCATGGTATGTTTTTTCCATAGTAGGCCGGTGTTGTTTAGAGTTTAATTATTGATTTTTCATTCTGTGCAAGCAATGTGATGAACCGCTGATGACACGGTCACAAGTCGCTTTTCCGAAGGTCCATTTTTCTGAAGGTTCATTGTTCCGAAGGTTCATTGCTCTGAAGGTTCATTGTTCCAAAAAAAAGGTTTATTGTGCCGAGGGTTTATTGATCCGAAAGGTCATTCATCCGAAATAGGGGTTCATTGTTCCGAACGTATGTATGTATGTATTTATTACCCTCCACTTTGGAGAGCATGCATGCAAAGATACAGGTACAAAGGTTTAAAGTTTAACATTCAACACACTCAGAATGGAAAATTTAAAAATTAACATCATGTATTATACAATACAAGTCAGATTTACAGTGAAATGTAATACATACTATTCAGAATAATACTAGATCTCCTATTGAATAATTATTTTGATATGATGAGAAAGACAAACGTTTACATATTATTATATATAGTCACTGCTAATTGCCTGAATTCATGGTTCATATACAAAATAAAATTTACAATCTCCTCATATATATCTCTCCATTCACTCACATATTCACAGTTCAATCCACTCAGAATGAAAACTAACTTTTCACTTGTAATTATACATTCGATTGACGATATTTAAGCTGCAGGCATAGATTCGATGACACGTGTCCAGCGCTTGACACGCTCATTGACAAGTGCTGGACATTCAAACAATACGTGCTCATTACATTATCGACTGTACATTGAACAGAGCTGACATAACATACTGGATTTAGTATACATAATATAATAGTTCACGGAGCTAACAACAAATTCAGCAATACATTTACATTTTCTAATTGACTGAGGCCGGTCTCTACACAAACGCCAAATCCAACTCATTGCAACATTATTTACACTTTTTACAAACATTGACAAACTTTTAAATAGTATGCACTGTATATATCAGTTTTTTCTGTATTGTGACCATATTACATTTTTTACAATTTTTTTTCATTGCTCACGACTAATATGGTTTAGGTTTAAAATTAATAAACTTTGTCCTGTATATTATATTTGTGACACGTTTTAACAATCGTAGACAACGGCTCTGTTTCATTAGACTTTGAGTAAGGCATATGGAATGTTTCTATTAGAAGGTTAGACAGATTTTTCTTAAACAAATTAGGTATTCTTAACAATGTCCATAGGTAGATCAGTCTATACAGATCTATAGTAGCTTGTACACTGAGCCATCCCATTAGGGCTGTAGCTGCTGGACCAGCGCATTGCTGCGGCAACGAGTGTTCATTGTTCCGAAGGTTCATTGTTCCGAAATATAGGTTCATTGTTCCGAAGGGTCATTCATCTGAAATAAGGGCTCATTGCTCCGAAGGTTTATTATTCCGAAGTTCAGTATTCCGAAATAGTTACATTATTATATATCACATCTTCTTCTCTCGCACAAATTTCCGCTGTAAAATTATCTTTTAACAGGGTAGTAGGCCTACAACAATTTTTTTAACTTGGTAGGATCAATTCAGCTTATAGCTTGTTCATGAAAGTTCATGAGAGAGTTTCATAAACTTTGATGAATTATTATGAACTTGATATATATGTCTAATAATTCGGTTCATGGCTAGTTCATGAAAGTTCATGAGAGACTGTTTAATGAACTATGGTGAATTGTTATGAACTTTATTAGTCTCATTATTTAGTTCATGATTGTTCGTTGAAGCTCATCACTTTGATAAATTATTATGAACTTGATATGTCTTAATTCGGTTCATGGCTAGTTCATGAAAGTTCACGTTGGAAAGTTTCATGAACTGTGGTGAAAGACAGCCTAATTACCCTGGCGAGTATGGTGTCAACTACGCAATGGCTAATTAACTTATGAATTATCAAAATTGACTCTTTCTGAGTTAGAATATCAACCACAGAATACATGATATTTTTAAAATAATTAGTTTCTCAGTTCTCTGTTTAGTTCTGTGTGATACTGTGACGAGGGAGATGTCTTTTTCAATTAACAAAATGAAGTTGAATTATTAGCTTGTTGTGTTTACGTAAGAAGTATAACATCAGAAAAATATAATCTTTAATCAAGATACTATATGTATTTTACATGTCAAAAGACTTAGACTTGGAAGTTAAGGAATTTTCGTGAAAAAATCGTGAACATTCATGAACATCAACATGAACTTAGTTTGTGAACATCATGAACCTAGTTTAAGTGTTGCTGGCTTAACCGGTTCAATATTAACCCACCTGAGTCCCTGGTCGTTCATGAACAACCTTAACGTCATGAACTAGGCTCGGGAACTTCAGGTTTACAGTTCATGAATTTCATCAACTCATTTGTTGTACAGGGACATTCGTGAATAGTTCATGAACACATTTATTGAACGTTCGTGAATGTTCATTGTGTATCTGGTTCATGAATTATTTGAGTTTATGGCCGTTCATGAACTAGGTTGACAGTTCATGAATTTCATGAATGTCTCATTTGTTGTTCATGAATATTCATGAATAGTTCATGAACACATTTAATGAAGGTTCATGAATGTTCATTACCTATCTGGTTCATGAATTACATGAGTTCATGGTCGTTCATGGACTAGCACTGGTTCATGAATTGTTTCAGTTCATGATCGTTCATAAACAACCCATGTTCATGAACAAAGTGAGAGTTCATGAATAGAATAAGTTCATGAACTTTCAAGAAAGTCTCATTTTTTGTTCAAGAATATTCATGAACCGTTCATGAACAAGTTGATGAACATTCATAATTTTTTGTTCACGAACATATACGAACTATTCATAAATGTTCATGAACAGTGCATGATCATCTCATCGGGGCTGAGTCGGCGTTATCACGGGAGCAGTCCATTTTTAAATTATTTTCAGAGTCATAATCTATTCATTTCTGTGGTCAATATTTCAAAAGTCGCAGGTGAACAAACCTTTCAATAAAATGAAAACGATAGTTATTTTTTCAACTACTATTTGGTAAACTATTTTGCAGTCATCTTGTAAATCAAAGTGATCAAATACATTTTCAGTTTTTAAAAATGTTTAACTTGATTATTGCATAGACCATAATTATAACCTACATGTATGTGCTTATACAATCATTAAGTTCCAACGTTTCAAGTTTTGAAATTAAAAAAGGGTGTTTTGTAGAAATTTAACACGTGGGGCTCATCAGATGCTGAGTTTGCGGCAGCGTAATTGGTGCACACTATTGCACTGACCACAAGCCAACGAACAAGACAGATCATGCATACGACATGGTGATGTATTTTTGTCAAAATTCCACTGCAATTGCACTTGATAAGTTTCAACAAGATGCAGGCTCAGGATCTTTTTGTATTGAACAGTGTTTCGTTATTGTGCTTTGTGAAGAATCCAGGCACATTGTGTTGGGTCAAGAGTAGGCCTTTTTACATTCCACGTCTTGACTTGTAGTTGTGATATCTTTCAACATCATTCATTCATTCTCGCTCAGATATAGCTCATTTGCATATGAGGATCGTTGAGATCATTAAACAAGTGGGTCAGAGTGCTCGTATCCTCCCTATACATGTTAAAGAGAGAGTCAAACGAGGAAAGTCAACGAGTTTTTTTCATTTTCGTAAGCGGCAGGAATTAGGTGACCAGAAATCTGGAAATAACGTATCAAAAACGCGCCCTGGCAGCGTCTTATTTGCCCATCTTCCCTTGGCCAGTCTCACGCGAGTGCTTACCGCATGAGACTGGCCGTATCGAGTACTATAATCAGTTATATCAGTCTATGTGGTCATTTTGGGGGTGTGTCTGAAATTCAAACCTCATTGGTTGTTTCAGATTTATAAACAGGTCATAAAAGGTTACGAAGAATTGACCTCTTGTTCATCTCTCATGCACAGTCACCTGGGGCGCATTTTTGGAACATTATTTTCCAGATTTCTCGTGACCTAATTCCTGTCGCTTAAAAACTCGTTGACTTTCCTCGTTTGACTGCCTTTTTAACATGTATAGGGAGGATACGAGCACCCTGACCCACTCTTTTAATCCCAAGGATCCTCATATGAAAATGAGCTATATCTTTGCTAGAATGATGTTGAAACGGGCCCCTGTTCCCGTTGCTAGATGTATTATTTAGACAAGTTGGAAATCTCACATTTTGGACATAGAGGTGTACCGAATTTCGTCATGGCGGCCAGTAATCATATAGTGGCCGCCATTCAGGAAGCTGTGAACACAAGGACATCAGCGTGAGATTCCGAGCTTACATATCTATCGGATCTATCATACCAACGGAAACAAGCAAGCTTTGTGTTATGCCAGCTGTCAAGCGCTGCCTGATTGGCAAGTCTTGAGACGGGCAGCATTCAAGGTAGGCCTATCTCGCTATTTAAAATAGTTGGATGCTATGCTCGATAAAGCAAGGTATCGCACTGCGTGCTCGTGGGTAAGATAACTTGTTGTGGAAGATGTATTCGCCTAGATAGTGCTCTCTTGATAAGGTAATAGGAGGAATAATGGTCAGTAACAGTGCTTTGGCCATCATAATGATTATAATTGTGAGGGAATGTGTGTTTTGTGAACAAATATAGTTTAATAAAAATGTAAAACGTCCAGTCATTTTACCCTCATGTCATGATCACTCTTTTCCCATTTACTTTTTGCACTGATTTAACCTATTGCAAAGCACTACGATTTTGTGGAAGTGTCCAAGAGTATTCTGATAGTTAAGCAATTTATCTCCTGTGTACGTGGTATAATGAAAAAACTATTTAGTGAAGAAATAAATGAGCATAAAAACAAAACATTACTTTCATGTATCTTCAAGCTAGCTAAAATGATGCCCTCTTTAGCACAGTACGTGCTGCAAATTGCAAAAATTTAAACAGAAAATAAGACAATTGCATGAATTGAATCATAAATAGTAGGTATTTTTTTGACCGTTTTTTTGTATGGCCTACACCCTACACGTGGGCCTAAAACAGCCTAAATTGTTATGTTCCTTTAATATTCGTATTTGTCCCCAAAATAGCCTGCTTAGAGCCCCACATATCTAGCCAATGTGTACTGGGGTTGTAACGTCGGCCACTGCTCCCCCTATAAAAATGTATCTTGGATCCGCCCACGACCTTTATGCAGATCTAAAAACACTAAAGAATTTCGCAGATTAAAAACCCCCAAAACAATAATTTTCCATGTAAATTCATTATTTTTCGGAAAATTGAGCCTTGTTTTCGGAACAATGAACCTTAATTTCGGAGTAACGAACCTTCGGAGCAATGAACCTTCGGAACAACGGACCTTTGGAACAACGGACCTTGGTAACAACGGACCTTCGGAAAACCGTGCGGTCCCCGATGACACTAGCGCGATTTTTTATGAATAGGGATCTGCGATTTTTTTTTAGAAATATCCAAAAATTAGGAACACTGTTCGTACCGGTATTGAATTGGATCACACACATAGCCGAACTACGGTCAAATTGTTGTGGCAAAATGTTCACTCTCGTCATATGGAAAATAAAATTAGGCCTAAATATTCTACATTGAAATATACGATTGATCCGTAAGTTAGGCTATATAGACGTTTAAGGGTGAATTGTTTGTTGATAAAGCATCCCGCTACTTGTGGCCATAGGGCCTGCACTGTGTGCATGCTGTAGTATTTTTTTTATTTCATGCGTATATTAACTGGTATCTTCGATAAGCATAGTTAAACATGTTAACTAATGAAAGGACAATACAATTTCAAAAATAAATTTATGACAAGGTGGTATCAACCGACAAATAATGCAATATATAGTGTTTATTTTTAAAATTATTTATTTTATTGATGCAGTCTAGGAATTAATACTGCTATGCAGTATGTTGAATATTGAGTATATCGGATAAGCGACTTTGAAGTAATCAGGGTGACAAGGTCCTAATTTGACGAAAAAAGATTAAAGATGGCCGCCATGACCCGAATATTTTTCCGAACTTTCTGAAAAATGGATGCAGCTCAGGAATTAATACTTGTATCCAGTATATGTTGAACACCAAATGAATTGAAAAAGCGGTTTTGTAGATATCAGAGTGACATGGTATGGATGAGAGGCGGAGTCCATGCGCGGCGCCGCCGCCGCCGAAACCGTACAAAAACAAAAAGCCTCCCCCCTGGTAGGGGGAGCCTTAATTATCATGAAAAGAAAATATGTATAGGCCTATATACCCGGTAGTATGTATTTATATCCTATCCATCATTGAAATTTATATTATATGTTCGATTCCATCATTTGCTGATTTTACACACATTCTGAAGTACTGCACTTAATGAAAAATGTTTGACAAAGAATCATTTTACAGGACTACAATGTAATTGATATTACAAAAGTAGAAGTGCAATTATTGTTTATTCTGGGCCTTTCAACAGGACCCCCGCCCTTTGGTATTGTTGTTATATATACAAACACATTACCTGATCAGTGATATCAAGATGATGTGTTATACACTGTAGATTCTTGCTGGTATCTATAAGCTGATTAGCAAAACGGTTCCGATCAATGATTTTTATGATCAATACAATCATATAACATTTTTTTTTTGAGTTTTCATGTGTTGTTAATGTTAGTTTAATGTTGGGCCAGCGTTGCAGACGGAGGACCAGCAATTTATTTCAACCTCCAAGCTGGAGACAGTTTACATACATATCAGATTAGGTTACACATTTAAAGCATACAAAAATATTACCAGTTAAAAACATGATACATTGAAAAAGTAGACGTAAAAGTTCATGGGATACAGATTCCCTAGATTGGATTGTCGGGTCCGTCAATATATTGGCAAGGGACTCATTATATACATTCGCATTAATAGAGCATAATAATGGGGAGACATCCACGTTTAAAATTCTGGAAAATAAGGTTTTAGGGCATATATTACCAGAGACAATGTATCTGGCCATGAAATGTCGAGAGTCAACCATAAAAATTCTATTCCACAAACCACATACTGCTTTTTTAATAACTTCGCCAACTGGAGCTACATTCAAAGCACGAATTAATTTTAAATGGTGGCTGTCCACACTCAGGCCATGGGAAGACTTCAAAAGAGTGCCTTGCAGATATTCTAACTTTTTAATTTGAGTATTTGACAGGTACATTGTTTCCAGACCATATTTCAATGTCGACACACACACGCTATCCCATATATATTTTTTAATATCCACATTGAATCCTGGAAAAGACATACCACAGCCACTCAGACTATAAAATGATCATTTCATTATTCTATTGTTACCATGCGGGTTAGAGTGACCGTCGCTAGAGAATAGTACCCCCAACATTTCCAGTGTGATTTCGTTTTCCATAGTTTGCCATCCCAGTCTCCAGTGGGGCTCATTTTTAAATTTGTTTGCACCAACTGTCATACACTTTGATTTGTTAATACCAAAATTAAATCTCCACTTTTTGGAATAGTCATAACATGCATCAACTAAGCTTTGCAGACCTGTTACAGTTGAGCTAAACAAACTTACATCATCTGCATACGCGAATGATTCAAGTTTGCCATCCCCAATGCAAAGACCACTATTTAGATTTTTCAACTCTTCTAGAAGTTTGTTGATAAAAATAGAGAATAAGTGCGTGAAAGTATGCTCCCTTGTCGTGTCCCTTTTGTAACGACAAACGGGTCGCTGAACTAATCATTAAATCGAACAACAGCTTTTAGAGCTGTATACCATCTATATATTAGTAACCAGTGGTTTACTGGTAAGACAGACTGGAGTTTATAGAGCAACCCATCATGCCACACACTATCGAAACACTTTTCAGCATTCTAGCGTACATATATAAGCAGGAGAGCTTTGCTCTTGAAAATAGGCTATTACATCATTTAATAATGCACACCCAAAATAAGTTCCCCGTGTTGTTCTAAATCCGAACTGGGTATTACTTATAACACTGTCAGGGATTAGCGACATTTCAACCATCTTAGCGTGTGCTGAACTTAAGAGTTATCGGTCTATAATTTTCAGGCATACTAGCATTTAAGGTAGGACTAAGGTTCTTCAATACTGGGATAACTGTACCCATTTTAATACCTCTGGTACACAAACGAAACCTAGTATTACATTATATACAGACGCCAATACATCACACAACATAGGACCATTACCATATATAAAATGTTCAGTGGTTACGCCATCATGTCCTGGAGAACAATTTTTACGCAGTTTTTTAATCAGTCTATCAACATCATGAGACATAATGCTTGGAGAACAGTGATGATCAACATGCAAAGAATAGTATTCATCATGTACCTTTTTACTTACTGTAACGTGATCATTTGATAGATCATTATTATCCTGCATGATAGCCTACCTGCATAATATTTACTCATCTGAGTGGCTTCGACCCGTGGAGGGACACGTTTGTGTCTACGACTGTGTATTCTAGACCAGAAATTACTAATTTTACCATTTTTGAATAAGCCAGCTGTCTTGGTATAATAGTTGAGCTGGATACCTTGTACCCTGCTCCTACACATACGACGAAACAATTTATTGACATATTTATAGCATTTAAATACTTGCCCTGTACGCGGACGGTCGTTGTCTACCCACAACCACCACCGGTAGCGCTTTTTGTCTCGTATTTCACTCAGCTCCGGACACCATGGGCGGGGCTTGTAACGGGTCTGAGGCAGATAACCTGATTCAACAGTGGCTAAATGAATTATATTTATCGTACAAAAAACAGACACATCAAATGGGGAAAATTTGTTTATTAAAAATAAACATCAAATTAAACGACTACAAATAAAAAGGGCTTCACTTTAAATGTTGTTAATGTAAACGTGGTTGTAACAGAGTGAAGCCCTAAGACCAAAATAGGTATAAATTTACTTGACAGTCAGTTAACAGGATTAACCAGTGAATATTTATACATGTCTCTAATTGATCTAATCTACTATGAATATTTATACATGTCTCAAATTGATCAAATCTACTAGGACTATTTATACATGTCTCTGATTGATCTAATCTACTATGAATATTTATACATGTCTCTGATTGATCTAATCTACTATTTAAATGTGAACTTTGACTCTTGTATCATTACAAACAAATTAGATAATATCAACCAAACTATCAATAACAATCTAGTAATTGTTCACACAAAACCAAACCTATCAATAACAATCTACTAATTGTTCACATTAATATATTAATGAACATTGACTCTTGTATCATTACATACAAATTACATAATATTGACAAAATCTATCAATAACATTATTAAACAAGATTATCTGTTGTTGAGGAGGGTATGAAAACGGCACACAGACACAAAGTGTCTGACCCCCACAACACAAACTTACGAATGCATCGTAAGAGCACATATGAATTCCTCTCATCTGTCTAATCCACCATTACTTGCGGCATCAGAAACAACACTAATTCTAAATAGTGAAGTGCTATATAGTCTGAAATTTAGTTTTTAAATTGAAATTAGGATGTCTACAGAAGTGAAACTTGAAATTTACATGTAATGAATAGATAACCAAATAATTAAAATTTCCAAATGTAGATAATAAGGGACACATTATCATAACATCTACTGTATTTATAATTCCTGAAGCAAGTCTGAGTAGTGTTTTGACTGGCTGGATTTATATGTCAGTGAAATTTTATTTTCTGTAAGTGTAAAATCTGACCCAGAAGTATACAGACCTCATTTTGAGCTGACCTAGGTATTGCAGACACACTTTGAAAACATAAGAAGATCACAAAACATAGATTTAGAAGGATTTTAAGCAAATTAGGAACATGAGGAAATGGTCCACATCTTGAGTATTGCTGTATTCACTAAAAATGTTGTTTATATATACATTCAAAAGCAAGATCTAAAGAATTCTTAAAAAAAAAAAAAAAAAAAAAAAAAAAAAAAAAAAAATCATAATAATAATTTCTTACTCACGCAGTTATTGACGAAAAAGCAAAATTTTTGCTTTTTCTTCTCTTCTACGGGAGAAGAAAAAGGACATAAATCATTCACATTCAAAGTAATTCCACCTGTAAGAATGAGCTTGTGGATATTGTATCAAAAACAGACTGGCCGAAATCGGGTTGGCAAATCACTCCCCATCATGTTTTCTATTGTTAGAACAGCTGGCGCAAGTCCTGCCGAACTAACAAATGGAAAATCATATATTTGGTTCTTCACAAAGTTTATTGCATCTGGCGCAAGTCCGGATGCATCCTGCCCATCCTTGCTAGCACTGATTTCAGCAGCTGGCGCAAATCCTGATGCTAGATTAAACTAATTCCACCTGTAAGAATGAGCTTGTGGATATTGTATCAAAACCCGACTAGCCGAAATCGGGTTGGCAAATCACTCCCCATCGTGTTTTCCATTGTTAGAACAGCTGGCGCAAGTCCTGCCGAACTAACAAATGGAAAATCATATGTTTGGTTCTTCACAAAGTTTATTGCATCTGGCGCAAGTCCGGATGCATCCTGCCCATCCTTGCTAGCACTGATTTCAGAAGCTGGCGCAAATCCTGATGCTAGATTAAACTATTTCTACCTGTAAGAATGAGCTTGTGGATATTGTATCAAAAACCAACTGGCCCAAATCCAGTTGGCAAATCACTCCCCATCATGTTTGCTATAGTTAGAACAGCTGGCGCAAGTCCTGCCGAACTAGCAAATGAATAATCATATGTTTGGTTTTTCATGAAGTTCATTGCATCTGGCGCAAGTCCGGATGCATCCTGTCTATCATTACTAGCACTGATTTCAGCAGCTGGCGCAAGTCCTGATGCTGGAATTATCAAGCTAGACATAGAGCATCATGTAGTTGGCGTATAAGGCATGCAATAATTACTGCGGCCTGGAACAACTGGCCAAGTCTTGTTGTAACTGACCTTGTATTTATTGACTAATAATATGTTCTTGCAGTAGTTTAATTGAATAATTATATTGCTTTTACCTTACACTCCTACACTTGGATACTCTTCCGAATTATTTCAATTTACAAATTATTTATTATATATATATATATATATATAAGTAAGAATGATGAAAGATTTAATTCTTGTGGCCATTTTTTTTATTATTATTTAATTTCAAAGCAGCTGGATCACTAAGCTTTACAAAACAAGCAACGAAGAAGAAAACTTAGAAAGAAAAAGGTGACCCAAAACATAATTTCATAGGATCCACTTGAAACCTAAGGTCACTTTGGCAAAGCCAGAGAATGGCCTACAGGAAAACCAGCCCCTGGGATTATTCCAGAGTCATCACAAATTGGCATAATTGCATTAATTATATAAAATGAAATCAAGAGATTATCAACTATATCTCTTCTCATTAATTTAAATTATTACTGATGAGAACGTTAAATCTTAACTTCCTAACATGAATTATTTTCAAATATCCTTATGAGCACTAATATTGTATATTTTAATTTGAGATTAAGAGTAGCTGGTATGTATGCTTCATTGACCAAAAGTAACAAAAAAGAAAACTCCAATCAAAGAGGAAAGGTGCCAAAAACATAGTTTTGACAAAGACCTATCTGAAACCGAAAGCTGTACTGGCGAGGCCAGAAAATAGCCCACAGGAAACAAATCCTGACAGGAATCAGTGGGTCCACCACAAATTGGCATCAGCCAATGTGATTATCGCCTCCAGAGTTTATCAATTCTTGCTAAATCAAATCCTAGAAACAACAATTGCTCCTCTTATTTATTTATATTATTTGTAAATTTTTGCCCTACAAATCACACGAAAAAATGTACCCAAAAAACTTAAGTAACAAAGATGAAACTCCAAAAAATGAGGAAAAAAGCCAAAAACATATGTTCCTGACAACAAGACCTATCTGAAACCCCATAAGGCCGCAGTGGCAATGCCAAAGTATGGCCCACAGGAAAAACAGTTCCTGAAAGGAATCAGTGAGTCAACCACAAATTGGCATAAATGCATAAAAGCAGCCAAAGTGGTTATCGCCTCCAGAGTTAATCAATCTTTGTTAAACAAATTCTCTGAGACAATTATCATTGATTTATAAAATTAATATTGTCTATTGCATTAAAGTGAGCGCCATCACAAATGTTTACTCAGCGAATCACAACAAGAATCAATCTTCTTAACAAGATAATTTATAAAGTTGACCAAGCAAATCACACGATAGAATGTACCCAAAAAAATTTAAGTAACAAAGATGAAACTCCTAACCACGAGGAAAAAGGCCAAAAACATATGTTCCTGACATCAAGACCTATCTGAAACCCCATAAGGCCGCAGTGGCAATGCCAGAGAATGGCCCACAGGAAAAACAGTTCCTGAAAGGAATCAGTGAGTCAACCACAAACTAGCATAAATGCATAAAAGCAGCCAAAGTGGTTATCGCCTCAAGAGTTAATCAATCTTTGTTAAACAAATTTTCTGACACAATTATCGTTGATTTATAAAATAAATATTGCCTATAGCATTAAGGTGAACGCCATCTCAAATGATTACTCAGCGAATCACAACAAGTTAACATAGTAATTTTTCAACTGAATGAAACCAAAATTTTTATGTGACAAAATGAAACATTTTCCATCCCCCTTGACTTATTAAAAGTTATCCAAATTTGGATGCAAAAATGCAAATGATTTTTTCGTTATGTCATTCCGCAAATGTTTGATAAATGAGGAACCGACCAGTGTTACTCTGCAGTTATAAGAGTTCTTGTTTTATGCTCAATTTGTTAAATTTGATAATTTAATAACAACGGAAATTAACGATTGAAACGAAGAATGAGTGAACGATAATGTAAGGTTTTGAGACTGACTAGACCACATGAAAAGACAACAATGTCAATGTGACAAAGATAAGGGTCATAATCCAAATAATTGGTCAGACAGATTCAATAATAACCACGTAAAGCTATTATCAAATATATACACAAACTATTAAAATTATTTGTAACATAAATTTCCTTTATAGAATCATATAGTCATATAAAATAAAGTATAGACAGCTGAAAATTTTAAATGTGCGATTGGTTATCGCCCCAATAAGTTCATCGATTCTTGTTATTTTAAATCAAATTTCAAAACAACTATCACCACTCTCATTGATTTAAATTAAATCAAAATCATATGGTCATTGTGCTTTTAACTTAATTTAAAGTTAACACTAGCGCTTAAATTCCTAAGATTGTATATTTTTTATTCTACATTTTATTGAAATCATGAAAGAACAGTCCAAACCAAATTCAATCCGGATGAATTTTGTATTATGAATTTGTCACTCCAAAAATATGTCACTGTCAGAGACTGGAAGTGCTGCCGACTATTACACTAATAATGACGCTGCAACCAGTCTAATGGTAGACTAGTCTACATCGTATATTTTAATTTTTGATTTCATGAAATGAAACAAAAAGCGATTAGACTAGGCCTATATACGTTTTTGTAGACAGCTACAATTTTTTAATGTGCAATGTCTAGAATTAGACTATTAGACTTAAAATTAATTAGACCAAAGTCTAGTCCTAGCCCTGGCCTACTGCGGCTAGGCCAGGAGCCTATGGCAATAATAGAGTATAGTCTATAGAGTATACTAACACTAACAGTAACAGTTAGGAGTAACGGTTAGAGCCGAGACTAGACTATAAATAGACTCGAGTAACTTTGACATTTAATTAACAGCGCGTACTGATAATACTATTATTAATAGTTAACAAAAACACGAATTCAACGTGAGCGATAATATCAGAATTGTTGAAGTTGACCATGTGACTGGACCGATGTCGGCGATGATAAATCGAAGTCAATCTAAAAAACCACTGACATATGGTTGAACATATTCAAAAACAATGCGAAACTATATCTAACATATAAAAGAACTATTGAAACGTATTTAAAATACAAGATTTTCTTGATAGACATAGAATCTGCTATATAAATTTATATTTCTTTCGGATTAATTTTCGGTTTGAACCACCCTCAAGATTTCATTGCTAAAAGAGACTGTTACAAACAAATCGAGATCCGAACAAACCACGAATTACATAGCTTGGGATTCGCCTAAGATTAAAATCTATTTTGTGTCCGATAAAAAGAACTTTCATTTTACGAAAACTCTGTATTATTTACTTGATCTATATAATTATCTAGACTTTCTTGTACACCTTCAACATCATCTTTATTTTTATCAATTTTTAATGTTTCCCAAATTCTCTCTGGAGAATATCATAATACTCATTTTCACATTGTACGTTTCCCCAATACGAGGCACCATGCCTTTTTGTCTGTTTACCTCTAATAGATTCAGCCTTGACAGTTGTAATGACGCTGAAATCCATACGTATTGGTAAGTGATCACTAACATTACCAGACTCTTCAGGTATGATTTGACATGACTTGATACGAGAAAAATTATGGTCAGTGGTTAGAATGTGATCAATCCACGTATACTGATTATTCCAGTGACTAAAATATGTATATTTCACACACTGTGACTCCGCAAAGTCAGTTAGAGTAAGATTGTTTACATAACAAAAAATAAAATCAAACATAATATTCGAATGAGCCCTAAACATGTTAAAACCTTTAGATTTGAACCAATTTTTAGGATTATTACCACGTCTGGGCAAAGCAACATTCAGATCACCATATTGTAATTGGTATTGATGACCCATGTTTATCAACCACACGCTGCAAGGTATCTATAGTTGATAGAAATTGTTCAGTTTGCATCAAATTGTTACTTGAAAAATAGCGTATGTACACATTAATGATGATTTCAATAGTGTTACCACTACTATCACAAACAGAAATTGGCATAATTCTGTGACTTGTAGTTTCTAGTTCACAAAAAGTCACATTAACAAGTTCCGCCGAATGATCGCCCACAATAATCACTGTCTACTGAACACATATCTGACTTAGCGAGCACGCGCCACTGATGGGTATTCAGTACTAGATCCTGTTGTATAACTGTATCAATCAGACAAAGATCTTTACGCCTGAGCCACGTCTCACTGAGGCACATAACATCACAGTTTATTAAACGGCTTTAGTATATAGTCGGATGATCGCATGAATCCTTTACAGTTACATGTCTCTAAGACAACAGTTAGAGATACATCACTATCGTCACTACCACCAACCTTGACCCTCATTGTCTCTCCATTCATGTTGGTCAATGTCTCTTGTCCAGCAATTTTCTCCGCGTTGGTTGTTTTGCCATCTGTTTCGTTCTTCGCTGTCGACACGTCGGGCATTCCATCTCTGATGTCAGACATTCCATCTCTGTGGTTCTTCATGGACGTCGTCTCGATCATTCCATCTCCGGTGTTCGTAGCTGTTGTGGCGGTCGCCATAGTGCTGGTTACGGTGGTGGTTCAGGGACCAGTTAGGGGCTGAGGATGCTTTAATTGGTCTGGTTTCATTGAGCTAAGATTGTCGACGGAGATGTCCCTTCTGTTTACGCTCCTTCTGTGACATATCCTGCTTACGAAAGGGCCGAACTGTAATACCTAGTGACCAGTGACGAGTATTCAAGGCTGTTTTCTCCATATTGTCTCTGATTACTGCTTTGAATGATTTCCAGTTTGGACGATTTGCCAGTTCTGTCACCACAGCGTCGTGGGCACCCATTTTGTGCAGATGGTCACGCACATCGTTAGCCGAGTTTTCAGAATCAACTCCTCCTATGAATATTTCCTTATGACCCTTATCTAATATTTTATCGGCTGATTTCAAACTGCGACCGTTTTTTACAGTGACTCCCGTGTTAGTGGGCCTATATTGTGTCTGCGCTGAGACGTCAGCCTTTGATGTGTTAACTTTCACTTGTAGTTTCACACTCGGATCAGCTTGTTGTAGTTTTCTTCGTTGTTTTCTTCTTTGTCTCTTTTGGAAACTGAATCCATCCTCACTGTCACTACTACTGCTATGTCCATCTGAGGACATGGGTATTCTTCTACTCGGCGAAGTCTTCCTGTTGGGTGTATCACTAGCATGGATATATTATCTTTATCAGTAGACCCAACTTTAGCTCTTCTTTATGGGCCTCCACTGTGACTAGTCGTTTCTCCACCACTCTCATCCGACGTGTGAGGTCAGACACAATCTGTAGCAGCGTACGTGGCCATTTCTGTCTCAGGACAAACCTGACTGTCAACATCGCCATGATCACAATCTTTGCTAGAAAATATTTTATCAAGTTCTCTGGCAGGTTCTCTGTTAACATTACTATATCCTAAATAAACATTGTACATACGCGTTCACAGAGTCATACAAACGTTCTGTGTAGAACTGGTAAGTTGTCCATATCTGTTTTTTGTAGTTCTTCATGGATATCTAAAGCACCATATTGATATATTACAGGCGCGGATCCAGAGGGGGGGGGGGGGGCGCACGCCCGCCCGTTTTTGCGTCAAATTCTTTAAAAAGTCCCCTAAATTGGCCTAAATATGCCCAAAAACTCGCCCCCGAGCCACCTGCGCCCCCTTCTTTTTCAAATCCTGGATCCGCCCCTGATATTGTTTGTAATGAAGTCATGAAAGCACAGGTAAAATTATCCTATTCTATTTTGCTTAGGTCGGTTTTAGTGTTTCACACTGTAGTCCTTATCGGTTGTTTCAGCTGTGTTTGTTGCACCCTTTTGGTCTGGTGTCTCGTTTTGTGTATTGCCAAATCTAGCGTCAGTACATGAAGGGCACAGCATCATATCACCCTGACAAAGGACAACAGTGTGGTCCCGGCAGCTGTGGGGACATCTTGAATCTGGCCCAATGCCGGGTAAGAGAAGTTCCCAAATCATATAAACTCTATATACTTGAGCGACATCTATGAGGAAATAATTCCCCATTTCTCTTATGTGGGCTTTGTGTTGTGACACAAAAGGTTATGTTACCATGGGGGTTTGGAAACAGTTCGACTTTCAGCATATTGACAGTAGGATTTTTCCCAGCCAACACTGCACACTCACCAAATGTTCGTTTAATGTCGGCCAACGTCGCAGACGTTGGTCTAACATTAAAACAGCATTGGGCCAATTTCTCGTTGGAGTAATATCTTGTAATCAGTTCAGTCGCTGATATTAATGCTGTCAAAGTGTACTCTATAGGCTAATGTGGGCCTACACTTGACCGTCCCACACCTGCGCGTTTCAAAGCTGTATGAATCTTTAAAGCCCTTGGTGGCTCTGAAACAAGACAAATTCAAAACAACCTAATTTTTAAATTTCACAAATTAAAGATATGGTCAACTGTCGGGACAATTCGCGGGACAAGGGTCCCCCAGAATGCAATAGTGCCCGTGGGTAGGCCAAGGCCCTATTCCTTAATAATACTAAATATGCGTTTCATACCCAAAGCCTCATCAAAGTTCTCAAATCACAGCAAGTTCATATATACTTGAGCGACATCTATGAGTTAATAATTTCATTGAATCTCAAAGCCCTTAGTCCTGGATCGTAGCAGGTCGTTGGCCTGCAAAGTAACTGACTCTATTACTGCGGGTATCTCAAAACAGGTTGACCCCACGCTTGTACCGACACCCTGGGAACACAAAACATTTGTATGACTTTATACAATGTTAGACCAGCGTTGAAGACATTAGGCTGACGTTGTATAAATGTTATACAAATGTTTTGTGTTGGCTGGGCAGGAGGACTTTCTCTCAAACATTGTACATTTCTCTAATGTTGGTTCAAGGTTGGGCCAGCATTGCAGACGTTGGCCTAACATTAAAACAGCGTCGGGTGAGTGTCTCGTTGGAGTAATATCCAGTCTTGTAATCAGGTTACTGAATCAACCACACTGTACTGTATGCTGAAGGCTTACACGCATGCGAGTTTAGAACATTACTATCTTTAAGATGAGACACTATAGCTTCTAGGAACTTTCTATTTTTCAAATTATTTACTTCAGACACGTTCAGACCACTCCACTCAAATTCAATTAAAACGGCATAACTCTGACGTTTTTTCTCTGGGTATGCTGGAGTATGGCGATGGCACAACGGACAGTCAGGCAAACAACAAAAGGTAAATTGATCACATTTGATTCAAAATTTAACATGTTTAATGAGTAACGAAGCATGGTGACTCTTACTGTTCACATGACACAAATTATGCAAACGGGGCAACAATTGTCGCACTGCAATATAAGTCATAGTGGCTCAAGTGTTGATTTAATTGGACCTTGTTTGACAACCCAAAATTCACATTTTAAAAATCAGCGACGCAGCATGTAGAGGGGCTATACTGTATTGTCTACTCTAGCTTTAGCATGGAGTGTAAGTAAACAGGTCACATGTTGGACAGCCAAGCGCAGAGCGCAATTTTAAGTACTATATATCCCCACTATGCGCTAGAAGGGGCCGGGGGCATACTCCCCCCTCACCAAAATTCTGGATCATATTTCGGCCTGTTTTTTCTTGCCTGTTCACAAAAAGGGACCACTTATTATCTGATTATACATAGATGTAGAATTTAATAAAAAAAATTAGCGCTCTAGGAGTAAGTGCATTGTGTGTAAAACGTATCTGTAAACGTAGGCCAGTCCGCGTGTTTGGTAAGCTCGCGACGATTGTGATGCACACAGTGAACAAGATACACTAACGTAATGCTGGGTCAAAGTTAGGACACTGTCGACAACGCTGATCCAACATTTAAGCAGCATTGGACAGTGAGTCGTGGTACAATGTTGGTCCACCACACAACATTGTTGCAGCATTGGGTGGATGTGTCATGTTTGCTGGAAGCCCCCCGTCTCACGTCCCGCCAAAAGGCAAAGACTCGCGTGGCACCTTTGACAACCACGGGCAGATAAATGACACAGTTAGTCTGCAACCAATTCACACTCCCCTGTTCATTTATATTAATACTGATTTAATCTAAGACCACCTTTCATATGGGAGTATTCTATTGTTTACAACGGGGGCCTATCTGAACATGATATTTTATTAGATGTATTGGATTGAGAGAAATGCGTTCACGAAATATAACAAGATATTGATCACTGATCACATTTCCTATGACAAATTTTAGACGTGTAGGCCTCAGAATGTCCATATTGCTGGGATAGCAATAACGCCTACCGTTATTGCCGCTGTGTAGCATGTGCGCTATCAGTGGTTATTACACCCTGACACCAATATACAGTCACACACTTCTTGTGTCTGGACAATGCGCTAGATCACATTTCATCTTGGAATGTTCTTATTTGAGCACGACGATATCAAAATATGGTATTTCTGATAGATGAATTTAAATAATATAAATTCGCAGGCGAAATATAAATATTTTAAATTCTGACTGATTACATTATATATGTAGCTTATGCAGGCCTCAGAATGATTGCCAAAAAACTGTTGCCGGTGTTCCCGCCATTGTATGCAGATGTCTGTCTTCTGTTGTGTCACAGCGCTATTATTAGTAGAACAAGGTAATATCCATAGTCCTACATCATATTATGATGGCACATGGACACTGCAGACATCCAAAATTTGAGGTCGTATTATCACTGATTATGGGTAGACGTTTTTCCCGTCATCAGAGGCCTCATATCTTATCTTGTATTATACATGACGTCACACTATACTCGGGGATAAATAGTATGTGAACATACTAAGTGAAATTAAATGTGCACGAGACATAAGATTTGATAAAAAAATGTATTAAATGTTTATTTAAAGGATCTGCTAAATTACAACTTTATTGGCCTTTTCATTCAGATTTCGAGAGATAAGACACCAGAGTATCAAGTGCTCAAAACATCATGTCGGCCGGCGCTCATTAGGACACGAAATCGTCATGACTTCACACAAAATGCAATAAACACGTTATTCGGTCGTATTTCACACCAGAAATGTATAAATTACTTAAATTAGCAATGCCTTTCATCACAAAGGCCGAAAATCTATTTTTAATATTATGAAAGTTGATATTTTTGAAGATAAATGTCTTAGCCAAGACTTAAGTTGTATATTGCATAACACTGTAGAGGGCAGCGGTGTAGATGTCAGCGGTGGGAGAGAGGGGGCAGTTATCCCTCCCATGCTACAGACTTGCCCGCTTGCCTTTCAGCTTCGCATGTAGCAGCTCCACGGCAAACACAAGACGTTGACACGGTGCTAGACTAATAATGGCCCACCATCTAAAACGCTGGCCCAGCATTAGCCCAGAATTGGTCCACCCGTACATCGGCCTTAACATGACAAACATTCTACCAATGCTAGCTTAATGCTGGCCCATCGTCTACAACCTTGGCTTAGCAGTAAGACGGCTTTGGCTAAAGGTCGTTTTTGTCGGGAGTCACCATAACATGATGTACTGACCCTATGTTAGATCAATGTTGGAGCAGTGTCATAGATGATGGCACAACATTTAACCAACATTGGTTCAGTGCATTATGTTGACTTACTACAAACAGCAGGGAACCAGCAAACACGAGGCATTGACCCAATGTTGTTCTAATGTTGGCCCGCCGTCTTTAAGGTTGGCACAACATTGAAATAACATTGCCTCGCTGTCAATGCTTCGTGTTAGCTGGGTACATGACACTTCTGCACACAGCCAAAACCAAGTATCTGCTTATCTTACAAGTGTGCAGATACTGTCCATTGAAAGAGCTGTTACAAACAAGAAGGAAAGTATGTACTTTATTCACAAGTGAGCAAATACGGCCTTTTGGCAGCGCTATGGTAGGCCATAATGGCCAATTAAAAAGCAGTAAACGTCTAGTTTACCAGGGATCAGATAATGACGTTTGACTTTGCAAGGCAGTACTGATGTTAAACGGAAGTTAACGACAGACATTTTCTCTGAAAGTCAGCCTAAAAACTTGAGAGACTGTCTCCAAGCTAAAAACCACACATTTTATAGTAATGCTCTACATTTTGTTTTATAGTAATGGTTTAGCTATCTTGAGCAAACTTTTATGATATTCCGCAAAATATTTTAATCGGATATAGGCCTACTGATGTTAATTAGGCCAAAGTGCTGGATCAACATCACGAAAAGGCACAAATAGGGACGTTAGAGAATATGTATGTGCAAATGCCTGTAATCCACCCAGTAGTTTTCGAGATCTGCGGGAGCTAATAAATGTTCCATGTTTATTGGGAGATGAACATCAAATTATAGGTAAAACAAGTAAACCACTTGTAGTGGGCCTATTGCTCAGATCTTGCAGATCGGCTTTTCAAACACTTTTTTATAGTAGGCTACGATATAACGGAACTGATAATAATAACAACAAACAGCCGTGTCTTTGATGCATATTTATATCCTAATAAATGTCTCCGTAACAATGCTGCTTTGCTTAATACTCGCTCATATAATTACAGATATCATGTGAATACACCATATATAACTGAATTGTATATATGACTTATTCGCCCAAATTAAATGATTCATACATGTTGAAAGTAATATGAAGGTGGTGTAATAAGTGAGCCATACATGTATGTGTGATATCAAGGTGCATCTACTGATCCTTAATAGGGAATTATGCCGTGCAAAGCCAAAACACAGTATATGCTTGCTTTACAAGTAGGCCTAGAAGCAGAAACTGCCTTTTGGCTTTGCACGGCAGAACTGTTCAATTACGGGAAAGATGGTAGACCTACACATCACGTGCAGGTAACTCGTGATGACACAAAAATGTTGATATAAAAGGCTGTATCTGCCAATTCACACAGTGGCAGACACACCCTTTTTTAAGGGGACGAAATGTGTGTATCGGGCTAATGCTTGGACCAAACAAAAACAAGAAAACAGGACATCGATGCCGGTTTTAACCTTTATAGTGATAATCATGTCCTTGGCCGATTTAGCCTTTTGATTTGTCTTTCTAATTGGAAAATTAAAAAGAGAAATGGGCATTTAATTTGCTTGCTTGACATGTTTTTAAGAAAAAATGTACACATTTTTACTCACTTGAAGTTGTGGGTCACAGTATCGAGATACAGCTTCCAAGTGGGAGAAAATCAATACATAACTTAGTGCTTTAAATAATAATAATAGCTGGAAAGGTAGGCTATCATGCCACATTATTCTACTCGCATAGAAATTAAGCATTCACATATACATAATTAACATTTACATATATGTATAAATGGCAATGTGGCATATTGATTGTGAAAATGCATAATAGCTGTGCGATGAAAATGTTGAGCAAACTCTTAGGATGGATAAAAGTATTCTGTTATCTGTGTACTCAGCCTACAGTAACTATACTACGGCAACGTAAGTCGAGTAGGTCTTGGGCTACCTTCAAATAACGATCAAATAACGATCAACTGTAGAAATTGTAGTTTCAAAAGAAAAAACTGCTATTTCGTAAACCTACATGTACGAGAGAAGATAATTAGAGACTTTCTATTTTTTGGCATCTGCTACATTTGATATTTTTTTTGAAATGTGTGGATTGGAATCGCTGAGAGACACACATCACAAGAATAAAGACAATTTCCTCCAATCAAACTACTTATGAATGGATGCTCATCAGTCTATTTTTTTATTCACACAGTGAGACAAACTAGCACAAATCCCAACATTTAGGTGTCACAGAATGAAATGGCTTATATTTGACATAATGTGACATGTGTCCATCCCACTAAGACTTGTCTACAACTGACAAGAACATTTGAGGGGAAAATGAGCTTCAAAGCCAGATGACATTGTATATGTGTAAGTAACTGTAGCCACTTTAGGTTGTGGGTCGTAGTAGAGAGACACAATTTGAGTGGCTAAAAAATAATTCTTCAATTTACATGTGGCTCTTTGATGGTTATACTCGTGGTCCAGTGTGGATTTGACATTTGCAAGCCGGTGTCTATAAAGGGACTCGTCCTGAATAATAGGACCCAGATGATGTAAATAAACATGAGTCATGTGTAGGCCTACAGGTTGATTTACGCTGGGTTGACAAATATATTTTCAAATCACCTGTAATCGGCAGGTGAGAGGCCGCGAAACTGTCACGAGTGAACAGATTCTGCCTGCATATTCAAGTGCTGGCCAGAGCCGGGTCCCATGTCAAGACAACAGGCCTACATGCACCGTTTTCAACCAAATGTCGTCTCAGAACCCAACTGAGAACCATATTATCGAATGCTAGCTGATTTGTGATTCAAGACCCTGCCCTCCATACTGCGCTCGATATATTCTTGTTTCATGACTGTTGATCGAGGCTGTGACTTCATTGTGGAATACCTACGGGTCACGCTTTGAATTGTGGGACCCTCCCTGGGTCCAGCATATAACGCACAGTAGCCTACGCCTTTAACTATCTCTCATTTCCATTAGAAAAGTGTTGATGCATCTTCAATTTTATAATAGAAATTAGAGAAAGGTACTCTTAGTTTTCAGAGTTTTAGTGGGATGGGCACCAGACTCTATTTTTGGTGACTTGATAAGCACAATCATACCCATACTTTGTGTAATCAGTTTCAATCAACATCAATACACATGGAGTTAGGACACTTCTACACCATTGTTTTTCTTTCTGTACAATAACATCATAGATATGTCTGATCGGGTCTTTAGTGAATAATAATAATGATAGTAACAACAACAACAATAGTATATAATAAGTAAAAATTGGTTGATCAGGCGTAGGGACCGAAATATCAATATACATCAATATACGGACGTGCAACACAAAAAGACAGTATCGTTTACTTTCCAGGAAAGTACAGAATTACTTGTGATATATAGCATTCATAACCAGAAAATAACAATTATGTAATAAAATAATAGCGACATTGTTTTCCAATATTCATACAAAATGACATTTATCATTTTAACTGCTGCATGATTCCTCAATATTTTTCATTAATTTGGAGCTAATAGTCAGCTGTAAAATAATTGGAAATATCCTTAAAAAATACAAAAATCGCGACCTGTTATGATATACAGTATTTTATTTGAGATACGAGTAAGTCTGCATTTAATAAATGTCAGTCAATAGTTTAGTTTTTATGTATTTCATTCATTAGAAGCTGGAAAATCAAACTTCATTCTCAGCTTGGAATGAAAGTAATTCCATTACATTAATAAAAAAGCAGCATGCTAGAAGTAAAGAAACATACACGGCGTATATTACGGAATTTAAAGGACAATTAGTTGATTTGCCGTCTGGGCAGTAATTAAAGAGACACAATCAGGTCAAAAATCATCCAAAAGCCCAAATTGTATTTTCGCTTCTTTATATGTCAATAATATGTGAGCATATCCATAGATTAAAATTGTGGAAGTCTTTTAATTTTTTGGTTGCTGTGGCAACGTAGCAGGTGTGCCGAAAACCCCATTTATCAGTTGTTCCCGTATTTCTTATAATTTGGACATGCATGTCCGAAATTAAATCCCGTCCTTATTTCTTGCTTATAAACTGGTAAACCCGCAACACAAAATTAAAAAAAAAACTTAAGCAATTCTAGTCTATGGAAATGATGACATTATTGTTTTGTGTCGCTTTAATTGACAAATTGCATAGGCATGTCATTGGTTGAGATGCCGATCTCAGCCAATCAAATGCGTAAAATATCTAAGAATATCAGCTTCACAAAGGTCATAATATAAATAAATCTAAAACTACTCGGGATTGTTCCCTAAGAATTAGTCCGCAAATCTTAGTTATAGCAAACAACCCAACAAACACGATACGTCGGCCCAACGTTGAATTAATGTTGGCTCGCCGTGTTTGCTGGGAATGTATCACACTGTGCATCAACGTAGAATAAACGTAATCACGTGTATTCTACGTTGATACTACATTATGTGCTCTTGGGATGTTACTTGCATTATTAAAGTTACATATAAATGAAATGATGACTGGAAAAGGAAATTACGCATAGATCATTCGATGGTGACTTAATGTTGCATCAGCGTCGTAGACGCTGGACCAACATTAAACCAACGTTGATTTGACATCAGCTATTCATTTACAAACGAGAATGCATGAAAAATTCAATATTAGTACCTACTAGGCTGTAGTTTGATGATGATTCAATAACAATAATGGAATATATATATATAATATATATCAAAAGTACAACCTGCTAGACCACCTCTACGGTACGAAAAGCCGTCTCTGACGACACGATTTTTTTCATCAAAGATTAATTTACAAGACAATGTTTAATCCTTTCGCGGCTATCATTATTATAGCTGTTTTAAATCTGCTTTATTAGCAGGTTCAATCACTGCTACTGGGAATGAGTGTTTGAACACCAAGATTTGCAAAGGCCTGGTCTCAAATTAAGCAAATCTGAGTAATCTTCACCCACTTGAGGAGATACATCACTTCAAGTGGCTGAAATATTCCTCTAGATAACATAGCAGATGAAGGGTTAATTCCAGAATACATTAATTTGCGTCCTTGGTGTTAAAGGGACGCATCTGTCACTTCATAAATACATAGATACGTCCCCTTAACCCTTTAACCGCCGGTGCCGCATATATTCGGGTTTTAATTTTTTATTAGCACATTGACTACCACATTTTAAATATGTTAAAGATAAAATGTGACATCAACCAGCAAGATTTAAAAAGAGTTGACTTCCATTTTGTCAAATCTGAATAATTTTCACTCACTTGAAGTTGTGGATCGCGTCAGCGAGACACAACTTCAAGTGGGTGAAAATTCAAAATGAATAATTGGCGGCTAAAGGGTTAATACCAACACGACAAAGTGGTTTTCTAATCTATGGTTGTCACTCAGAAGGGGGAGGGGGGGTGGTCGATAGTAATGACAAACAGGGTTATGACAAAGCCTTTCCACAACATAATTCATCCGTTGCCATGGTATGTGAAACTCCTTTCAATAGAATAAGTATTCGGTCTGTTGATGTCACAGTGTAGTTTCTCTGTTTGATGTGGTACACTCGCACACAGCTAGTCGCCAAATACCATGCAGCCTTATGTCTGTACATGACACCATGCAGCTTCTGTGCATTCTAATCATATATCTACCATGCTTCTCTCTTTACAAAGGCCCATTAGCATAAACTGCTTATGTAGCAAGTGGACAACTCCTAAATTAGAGTCCCCATATGAGTAATAGTGTTTAATCTGATCCAAAACTAAATTCCATTATAACTAAATAGTAGAAAGAGTAGGTCTAACAATACTGAAAATCCAAAGAGTATATATAGGTACTGCTTAGTTTGACTGAAGCAGCTACTGGTCTTTGGCTTTACATTGCAAAATAGCTGTCGTTATAACAATGACAATTTTTAAGGGATATCTTACATCAACATACTCTACTTGAATATTTAAATTCTGCTGCTGCTTACTGAAACTATGCTGGAAAACAAGAGTGATTAACCCAATGTGGTTTTAAAGTTGGTCAACCGTTGGCCCAACATTAAAACAAGATTTTTCCCAAGACATTGTGTTTCAGCGACTGGCGTAGGCGGCCTACGAGGGCTAGTATCGAGTAGATGATTATAATAAACACAAAATATATTTCAGGCCTATAGCTTAAAATTACCTGACGCATTAAATATGTGACAACTGTCGATAATGGGTCGTTAGATATATTTACTTCAAATGTTCTAGAACTTACGATAACAACAGTTTATATTACCAAATATTATTGGCCTGAAAACTGTTTAAATATTTGATAAAAATAATGCAGGTTCACTCACGGTTCACTCATCATCCCCGATGAATTCTTAATATACAAAGATCATAACTATGCTATATGATTCCTAGTAAACAATGACTTGGTGCTAACGTAATTTACTTTAATCAGGACCATATAAGATAGCACATCAGAAAATTTGATTAATCCTTAATGAGATAAAAACGGTTTGAAAAGCAGCTATACTCATTTCCCTGGGGGGGTGCTGGCCAACCCAAAAAAACAGCGCTGGGGCAGCTTCCATTGCGCAGCTATAAATTATTTACATACTGCCTGGTAAATCGGATTATTTGTTCAACCCGATGGTCTTTAAAAATATCTATGAATACACATCGTACTGTTTATGATTGAAGGGACACTTGCCACATTTATGTTTATTTAATCATAGTGTACGAAATAAGACAGCTTCGTTGACAAGTCACGTCTTCTGAGGACACAAATGACAATAGTTCCAGGAAAGGTGCGCTGAACACACACCTGCCTGACAAGGTTAGCTATGTAATGCCGACAAAGCATTTTTGTGAATTATCAAATAGTGTTGACCGACAAAAGTATCTTTTATTTTGGCCGATGTCTCATTCTGTTATAACTTTGTGTTGGCTGCTCCATCGTTCTGTTAGTTAGTTTACTATGTATAAGTTTTTAGCCCTGTGTTAGTTGACGTGTCAATATGTGAGTTAGTTGAGTTGGCTAACGTGTCATTATGTGAGTAATTTCGCACTGGGTTGGCTGATGTGCCATTCTGGTAGTTATTTCACGCCGTGTTGGCTACATGTCATTATGTGAGTTATTTTACGCTGTGTTGGCTGCGTGTCATTCTGCGAGTTAGTTTACGCTGTGTTGGCTGATGTGTAATTCTGTGAGTCATTTCACTCTAGTATGTTGGTTGAAGTGGCATTCTGTGAGTTTCTTTACTATGTGTTGGTTAACATGTCATTGTGTGAGTTTTTTCCCCTGTGTTGGCTGCCGTGTCATTCTGCGAGTTATTTCACTCTAGTATGTTGTTTGATGTGGCATTATGTGAGTCAGTTTATTCTTTGTTGGTTGACATATCATTCTGTGAGTTTTTTCCTCTGTGTTGTCTGACGTGTCATTATTTGACTTATTTTATGCTGTGTTGGCTACGGTGGCATTCTGCGAGTTATTTCACTCAATGTTGGTTGACATGGCATTCTGTGAGTTCTCCGTGCTGTGTTGGCTGCGGTGGCATTCTGCGAGTTATTTCACTCTATGTTGGCTAACGTGGCATTCTGTGAGTTAACCGCGTTGTGTTGGCTGACGTGGCATTATGTGAGTTATTTTAGTGTGTGTAGGCTTCTGTGGCATTCTGTGAGTTATTCCACTCCATGTTGGTTGACGCTGCATGCTGTGAGTTCTCAGCCTTTTGTTGGGGGACGTAGCATTCTGTTATGTCACTGTGTGCTGACTGACGTGTCATTCTGTGAGTTATTTAGCTACACATGTCATTCTATGACGATCAGGACAGGGCAGCTAATAGCTGAGCATATGGAGAGTCTGGTACAGCTACGGCCTGGAATGTAGAGGAGAAAGCCCTGACCTGACCATTGTCTATAAGATGACGCCTAAAGTTCATGGCAGAGATACAGAACAGATTACGATCAGCAGGATCTAAACGACCCATACGAGAAATCACATGAGGAAATCTGAAATGAGCAGTCAAGGACATAAATAGTATTAAACACAACTAGAGATTAACCCTAATTCTTATGCTGTCGGGACAGTATGCGTTTTCAAAGCAAATTTGAGACGAAACTAGATGTGAGATTAATAAAAGCATCCCTGTTAAATGAAATGAATCAGGCTTTAGGCCACCTTTGTGCACATATAGGCTAAACTGGGCCAGGAGAACCTCCTGAGGATGGCGAGATGATTGAGATGACACTGTCCTCCAGACACAGGATTCGAAATTCGAGCCCTGGCGGTCTGAGGCCGAGCACGCTACCTCTCGGTCACGGAGGCTCCCCACAATACTGACTGCATCCCTGTTAAATAGGCCTATTTCTTAGACTCAAAACCAGCCCTTTCACTCAGCTCAAGGTCTGAAAAGGCCAGGGTCTCAAGTGGATAATGGCAGCTTGCCAACTGTAGGTGTTGCAGGTTGCCATATCCACTCAGCGACCAGCTATGGCGGCATCTGAAAAATTCTGAAAGTTCCCACTTGTGTTTAGTAGAAGGAGAATTCCCACTGACATGGTTTGTGACCACTGCATTATTATCAAAGCCATGCAGACACAAAGGTTAGCAGTGTCTACACATGGCCAGGTGACACTGCTGAAGGAGTGTAGATATTTACAGGTCAGTCCAATGACCACTCAAGTATTAGTCCGAGCTTAACGTGATCAGCATGGTTCAACGTCAGAGATTGACAGCATAGCAAAAGCTGTGGTTTTCTATGCTGGTGGTCAGTGTACGCTGAGACCAAAAATTTCATGAAAAATGTGAGGGCAGCCCTATTTAGATAATAAATTCACCTATAAAGACATGGTTTTAAGTCCCCACGCTAAGGCATTATTCTCATGAGATGTACATCTGTCATTACAGAATGATATGAAAATAATTGATCAAACAATGACGCCGTAAATCATTGCGCAATCGATCGGATGCGCACTGTATTTTTGGGGCACAACTTTACGAGTGGCAATGATTACAGACTCTGTATCGCACACAGAGTCTGGTATTACGGACTATCAAGTATATATATAAAAAAATAATGGCCCATTCTCCAATTTTTTTTTTTAAAGGGACATACCCAGGTCTAAAATCATTCCTGTATTTCTTATTTTTGACATGTTTGTCAATAATTAGAAATCAGGAATTTAGTCTCTAAATCTAGCCCAACTGGTGAATGCGCAACACAAAAATTATAAAACTTTTGCAGTTCTAATCTATGGACATGCTTACATCATATGGTCATATTATTAAGCTAAAATAAAATCACCGATTTTTTTATGATTTTAGACCCCGGCATGTCCCTTTAAATGGCTGCGGTAGCCATTTTTTTATAGGACCCATCCCAAAAGGTAATCAGATCATCAGAAATACCTAGAGAACAACTCAACCAAGTTTGAATGCAATCCAACAAATGGTTCATAAATTATCGCGCCCATAAGCTGTTTAGGCAGCCATCTTGAAAAATGGTCAGTTATGGCTCGGTGCCCCCCCAAAAATATATCTGAAAAATAGCCCAGTCACTTAGGTCACATGTAGAAAATAAATATGTAAAGAATTCATTAGTTAAAATCCGCCAAACCCCTTCCCCCTCCAAAAAATGTCCTCAAAAACTTTTCAAAACTTGGAGAGACTACTCCTATATAAATGAGAAAAAATGAGAAAAAAATGACCCCCATCAAGTCAATTTTTTTTTAAATGACTGCGGCAGCCATTTTGTTTTTATTGGATTCATCCCAAGAGTTAATCAGATCATCAGAAATACCTACAAAACCATACCAAATTTGAATGCAATCCAACCAACGGTTCATAAGTTGTCAAGCCCACAAGCTTTTTAGGCGACCATCTTGGAAAATGGCCCCTTATGGCTTGGTGCCGAAAAAAATATATATGGGATGAATTGCCCAGGCACATAGGTCATTTCTGTAAAAAATAAACAAAATTCATCAGTTAACTTTTTAGTAAGAGCTGAATTCCTGACCGCCCGCCTGCCAGACCGCCCGCCTTTGGTGATCTCTATACCCCATACCACCCAGTCTTAATGGCTAAGGGGTAGCAAACCCATACCTTCCAGACAGACAGTAATCAGGTAATTGTATCATAGAAGGTGTGACATTTTAACCCGTGCTTGCTGGGTTGAATGTGTGAAAAGGATACAGTGCTCTCAGCCACATGTTACTGGAGGCACTAATAAAGAAGCAGGTTAGGCTCCACACCGCCATTGAAGCAGGCGTGCGCTGTGTGAAGTTAGATAATGATAGCATCACCCAGTCATTCACCAGGGCGCGCTGATGTCTTTCCAGTAAACTGTCAAACACCTGAAAAAAATGGCACGGTTTTCCAGATATTAGGCATATTAACGTTAATAATGGCAGCAATTCGGCAATTTACAAATTTTCAGGACATGTCCCTCCCTGAAACTGCACAGTTTGTTTTATAATAAGGGTCTAGCTATCTGGTACAGTTCGCCAAATATAATATGGCATATTAGAGTAATAGTCACTAGTAGTATTAATTTTTATTAACCCTTTCACCACTGATCATGCCTATAAACCTTCAAATTTGTTTTATTAATTGTGCTCAACATGAAGATTTCCAAATATTTTCTGATTTGTTTTAATTTGAGACCGATAGTCCGCCATTTAAAATGTGATTGAGCTGAAATTCTTCATCTTTCCATGAAGTCTCACTTTTTGCTTTGTCATGTAGAAATGGTTTAGCTATATGGCACAGTTTTCCAGTTTTAAATTATGCATACTAAAGTCAGCAATGGCCATAAGTCGGCCATTATAAATTTAATCTAATTGAAATTTTTCAGAGCATATCCCAAGTGAATGGGCATAAACAATAATAATTGTCTTATTAACCCTTTCACCACTGATCAGGACTTCAAACCTTTAAATTCCTTGTTTTACCTCTTTACAACCTTTCAATTTGTTTTATTGATTGTGCTTAACATGAATATTTACAAATGTTCAGTCTGAAATTTGCTTAAGACTAAACATTTACAAATCTTGATGCTTAAACACTTATTTGATTTCCAATAACATTGACCTGATTGGCTAATAAAACAAAAATAATACTATAGTCATAGCAGTTGAACGTTTAAAATACTTCCCTTATTAACTCCAGGAGAAAGACCAGACACAGTGAAAACAACCAACAAGTGTTAATTACACCAGCAAAACTAGAAGTATCAGTGGATGTCTGATTGCTTAGAGAAGCTGAGTGGCGATTTGAAAGTAGATGTTCAGATAAAAAAGAACTAAAAAAGTTTGAATTACACCTTAAAGAGCTGAATTATTTTCGTATAAACCATGAAGACCAAAGGGTTTTTTCGATTTAAAATCATCATAACTGTCTTAGTTAGCTCTTTCTGATTCATTTGAATAGCTATGTTATGGGTCTACAGCCATTATAAATATTTTTTATTATAAATATGTTTACTCTTAGATTCTGTCGACTAAAGTCGATCCCCGCGCTGTAAGGGTTAATACAAGACATTGATGATTATACTGAGAAATGATAACTTTCACAAGCGATATATAACATTACCTGGAAAACCACTTTAGCCATAAGTTGTGGGTGGGGCTGCTGGCTTGACAGAAACTCCCCGATCACTTTGTTCATTATGTCCTGAGGCGGAAAGAAATCGGCAAGGAATGTGGGAAGTATACGAGTGATCACTCTCGCTTCATAAGGAAAGCCTTTCCTGATCCTGTATTGAAAATCACATGTGAAATATTATTAAGGTAAATAATAATGTTTTATCAAAAACTGCATTTCAATGTCAAAAAAAAAAGAATTTGTGGAAGCAGTCTCAACTGAATGGGCTCAAAGAATAATCCTGTTGCTGATTAAAAACATGTCATAAAACTGCTTACATACAGGCATAATAATATGTCAGTAACAGATACATTTTGTTGCAAATATACACTCCCTTGAAGCTGTGGATTGCTCAGACGATCCACAGCTTCAAGGGAGTGAAATTTATTCGAATCTATCAAATTGGAGGCCATGTTTTTTCCAATTTACGCTTGAAGGGGTAATAGTTCAAAACTGTTATTAATTAATCATTTTAACCTGTCAAATAGGACTGTGACTCTCTCCATGGCCACAATAAGAGCTTCAGGATCAGCTGGGGGGTCGATTGAAGTGTGTGATGGCGGCAGTGGGAATGTTATGTGAATCTCTTGTGTTGGTGACCAGCGATCACCGTGCTTACCTAAACAAAAACAAACACATCCTACATTGACAAAATATTTTATCATGAGTTACAATTTTTAATCATATATACCCGGTACATATTTTCTAATTCAGTGAGTGACCATATCTTTTTCTGAACCGTTACATCAAATTTTATCTGAATTCTTTTTAGCTTTAGGTATACATTAACCCTTTCATCTCTAATCACAACTATACTCGTTTTAAATCTGTTTTATAACGAGGTGAATCACAGTGAGTGAGAATAAAATTTATCTTTGAACATCAAGATTTGTAAATGTTTCGTCTGAAATTGAACACGGGCATTTTTTCTGATAAAATTCAGATCAGATAATTTGGCTGGTGAAGGGTTAAGAAAATGCAACTATTATAATGACCCTGGAAAAAAATATCTGTATAGATTAATTTCTAAATTGTCACATTCTTAAATTTGAAAAAATGCGAAGGAGTCTTTTAACCCTTTATCTGCTAATGACACATATCTAAGCAAAAAAAAATTTTCACATTCACCCTTTAAGCACTAAGTACAGCTCTACTCACTTTCCATACATTTTTAGTCATATAAAATACCAGTTTTTGTGACATAAATAAATGCTCAATGGTCACAAATTAGACAAATATGACTAATTTTCACCCACTTGAAGCTATGGCTCACATTAGCTAGCACAGACTCTGTAAACGGTAAAGAATAAGTTATAGTTTTACAGTACATTCATTTCCCGTTGAGTATTTTGAATTCATTAAATACAAAACAACATCTGTGCCATCAGTATTTATTTTAACCCTTTCAAGCCAGAGTTTACCATTGTCATCTTCATCTACTACAAGCCGCAAATTCCTGTCGCAATTCTCGGCTTGTAGTGGATGAAGATGATGTGGGTGAACAATTAAAGAAAATTGCCATGTATTAGTAAACCAGTTTGATGAATATTTTCATTCTTTCTAAAACCCTTTCTTGTAGGAAATTTAGGTCTGTTTTCTGGGGTGTAAAATGATGCTTTAATGCAGCGTGAAGGTTTAAAGGGTTAATCAGCTCTGCTCAGCTCTGGTTACATCATAACCCGAGCTGAGATGAGCTGATGTCAAAATGATAACTATTATGTTATAATTGACACAAATCATACCCACTGTATAGACCCCCAGCAGATACGATACGTTGACCCAATACTGGGTTGATGTTGGACCGACGTCGGAGACGGTGGGCCAACATTAACCCAGTATTGTGTCAATGTATCATGTTTGTATCATATCATTTGCTTTACAACTGTTTTAATATTGCTCTATATTTTAATTGTAAAAAGGTGGGGACACAAACTAAAAGCAGGGTCAACTGGTTTTTAACTACACAGCTACAAGCATGTTGTATATTATAATGTTCTGCTGCAGCCACTGAATGAATGTTGTCTGTGTTACTGATTACAAGATCAACATCGGGTCAACAGCTCGGGTTTGCTGCTCTCTATTTTGATAAAATCAAGTTGAAACATAAAATAATTTTTTAAAATATGCTTGTGACCACACAAGGCAGTGTCTATGCCAGCACCATGCTATGCTAGCTATATGCTGTATGATAGACGTCAAAATGATTAAAAAACAGCCATGACAAAAAAACAGCCATTTTGGACTATTGCAGAAATTTAGTTAAATGCACCAACAGGTAACATGCAATTCTTAAAACTGACAATTTACAGTTCTGTGCTATTACTAGTAAGAACATACAAAAAATTATTTTAAAATAATAGATTTTATTGCTAATTTTTAAGGGTCATCCACATAAGATTCGTTTTAATAATAACACCTTGGCTTTTTACCAAAGACTATTATTTTCTATTTTAGACTCAATGGACCCGTATTTTTCTTCTTCCCAACATATGCTATTTGACACATATACATGTTTTAAAAAAATATTTAAAAGGATGAAATTTAATACATTGTGCCACATCTTCTGATTATTTATAAACTATGAAGTCTGTTCCAGGACTGACCTCCTACTATAGATGGTGAGGATGGTGGGGTGCCAATGACACATATCTTGGCAAATAGCAAGTCACTTGTAGCTGTTTTAATGGAATAAATCAGCTGATAATATATTCATGGTAAAAAAATAAGTAGAAGGATTTCACAATGTGAAAATCCTAAAAAAATAAAGAAAAAATAAAAGTGGGGACATGCATTTAGTGTGGTGGATAACAATGATATTCTTCCATTCTATATTATGTTCATTTTAAAATATATTTGTTGTATAAAAAACAATACAAATACAAGAACAGAGGGTGCCAATATAAAAAATGCAAACAGGGGAACATTTCATACAGCTATTGCTGCCTAAAAAGCGAACAGATTATTTTTGCAGCAAATACTAGATTTATGTTGTATCTAAGTGAATGTTTGAGAATATTATACGCATCCTTCTTTATTTCTTCGGTTATTGTTTTCTTACTTTATTCACCTATCAAGTCAAAGTGCAAATAAAAATGCACCTAAATAATTTTTCTTAAAACATTATGTCTAAAAACAAATTTAGGAAAAATGGGCGTTTGACCCATCAACTAAAATTGATGAAGAGAACCACACTGATGTACCAATTTCAATGCAAGCATAGCTTGAAATGATACCATTAATTGACAAAAACGTTAAATATTTTATCATTATATTACTGGGTACTTTTTGAATTAAAAAACAAACAAACTAAAAAGCATGTGACAATGGGATACATGTATATATACAAGACGTGACTATGTCTAACAGAGTACAAACCTAACTGGAAACGTGCATCTGAAACAAACGTCACATGCAACACTGAACACCTGACTACTCATGGGGAATAGTAAATAACATATCTCGTTCATACTTCTAAACAGATAACTAATGCTAATTTAAATGTTTTAGGATGAGGTACTACAACTCTCATCATGCAATATTTACAAGGTGACAAGAGATGTAGACACTATGTTGGTTTAATGTTGGGCCAGCTTCGCAGATAGTGGGCCAATAATAAAGCAACATTGGTTCAACATCTCATGTCTACTGGGCTTAAATATGGATAAAGCCATTATGGCACTGATTTCTGTGAACCAGTCTAAGCCTAGAAAATGAATCAGGCTTTAGACCTCTCTAGCACACATAGAGGCAAAAACTGGGTGAGGAAAACCTTATGAGGATAGTAAGTTGAATCAGATGGCTCTGCCTTCCGAACACAGAATTTAAGGCTTGGTGGTTTGAGTCCTAGTAACCTAACAGTCGGCCACAATATTAATTCCCTACAAATCCAAAACTATCGGGAAGAGGGCGGCATGTGACAATGTCTGGTCAATCACGATGGATGCGATTGTATGTACCACCATTGAAAATATCCTATCCATCAGTGAGACTACAAGTTGGGTCTACTATGAATGCGAATTATCATTGAATTGTTCGATATTACAAGCAGTTCAATAAGTTGACTAATAATGAGAGAGAGATTTGTACTATTGTCTGAATATTTTGTTATTGTGAGAAGTGTTGAAAAATGAAACCCTTCCAGCGTGGGGACCGTCTTTATATGTCAGAATCTGTAGACGTCAGATTCTGACATATAAATGGTCCCCGCACTGAAAGAATTAAAATATTTATAATGGCCGTAGACCCATAACATAGGTATTCAAATAAAGCAGGAAGAGCTAAATAAGACATGACGATTTCAAATTGAAAAAAACTCTTTGGTCTCCATGGTTTATACAAAAATATTTCAGTGTTGTAAGGGTTTAGTGATTACACAAATCAGTTTATATTATCTAGATTCATTTTGAATCATTCTGAATAAACATTCCTGATATTTGCAGGTCAAATTTGCATATTAACAGTTTGCCCGCTAATCTAAATATTAGTCGTTTTTAATCCATTTCATTAGCTGATTAATCCACTGTTATTGGGAATGAAATGACTGTTTAAACTAGATTTAAATCAAGATTTGTAAATGTTTGGTCTCAAATTAGACAAATATGAGTAATTTTCAACCACTTGAGGTTGTGGATCGCGGTAGCGAGACACAACTTCAAGTGGTTAAAAATTTAAATAAATTATACTGGGCAGGAGAAGGGTCAACAGTCTTCAAAAGTATTTTGAATGATTTCACACATATCATGATATACCTGCTGCTATTAACGTTTTACCAGACTAAATGTTGTGATCTAGATGGAGGGATTTCATCATATTTATTAATTATACATAATTATATTTGTTTGTGTTCCATCAATTACATTATCAAGGAGAAAAGTGGTTTACACAGCAACTGAAGGGCGATACATGTATATACATTTTTTGAACAGAGTTATTAAAAGAGATAAAGCTATTATAGTCAACATGCTTAATTTAAAGCAAGCAGAAAACAACTTATTCACTAATATAATAGGAAATAATAGAGTAGCGTTAAAAATAATTGACTAGCGTTACCAATAAAAGAGATTGTTACTATGGCTGACTACCGGTAGTTACTGTGTAGATCATTTAAAATCATTGTTTATTTATACATACCAGAATACATGCAAGTTAACATTAAACCAAGTGCGGCCAGTGACCTTTGTGCGCTGGGTAAACACAATCTGGAAAAACAAAAGTTAAGGTTAGCACAAAAAATAACTTGTAACTACCAAAACATAATATACTACTTGCTACTGTAACACCTCTGACCCATTCTAAAGATTAAATCTTTTAAGCTCCTCATTGAATTGATGTACCACATGGTATATATATTTTGAATAAATCACATGTAAAATGATATAATTAACAATAAGGATATTCTGAAATATGCTATTGTATGGCTTATGGTTGGGTTTCATATAAGCTATTAATGAAAACTATTGCCCTAATATTGCATCTTTTTCAAGCTATGATATAATAGAAACTGTAGCCCTACCTTGCCCACTTTTCAAGTTATAAACCATTAAAGCGTGAATGACCCCCCATTTGAACCCTCTAGGTCACCCAAGGTCATCAGTTTTTAATGGATTCCTGCCAAAAGTTAATCAGAATATCAAAATAATTTCCTCAAGAACCTATTTTCAATTTGGGGAAACTTCAAAATTATTCGTTTCTTCACAAGAATCATCCCCAATACTATCAAATGCTAAACACAAAAAGCATCCCTAACACTATCAAATGCAAAATGGTATAACACATCACAGTAAGAAGGTTTTGAGCCATCATTTCAGATATCATAATCATAAATCAAGACATTTTTATTGATCTTGAGGTGGGAATAGCGCCAACAATTCACATCTCAAGATCAATAAAAAAGGACGCAAATAACTGAATACTAGGAAAGTTGAGATCTATAGCGAAACACTTCAGAATTTCAGTATGTTTTCAGTGACAGAGGTGAAAATGAGGATCATTTTGAAAAAATTATTACACTTCTAAATATTCTACATAACCCAATAGTGTGAGATATAGATTTTGACGGATAGTTATTCTCTGACCTGTCTACACTGAGTTTGACTAGAGTGTCGGCATCACTGGGTAGTAATACACCTGCTAGCAGCAGTCTCTCCAGTCCTCGTAATATGCACATGTATATGACTAGAGGGGTCGCATCTTCAGGCGCAGAAACAGATACCACAGCAAGCTACAACCATCAATCAGAAAAAAGGTTTCTAGTAGGACACAAATTTATCCTGAAAATATGTCAAGTGGCAATCAAAAGAGACTTCAGGGTCGATAATTATAGAAAATACCTAATACTCATCTAGATCCATATGACTGGGATAGAAAAAGGGCTAACGACCTTATGTGTAGTATTTTGAAAGATTTAACGCAGTATCTACCAATGTCCTTACTTTTATCGTTGCAAGTTTATAATTATATGTATCAGGCTTTTGCAGACTATCTGGGGTGTGTGTGTGTGTGAAGGTGTGTACCGTAACTTCAAGTGGGTGAAAATTACTTATATTTGTGAAATTAGAATCAAAATAATTTTGCAAATTTAATGCTCATTTTTCTTTAAAATTATCTTGTTCGAAGAACAAATAAAAGGGATGAAAACTGCTACAGACATGATTAGCACATGAAGTATTAACCCTTCAAACTCTCACGGTGCATTAAAGCATCGTTATACATCACTGAAAACTTAATTTTCCTACAACAAAGGGTTTTAGAAGGAATATTTCCATTAAACTGGTTCACCAATACATGTCAAATTTCTTTACTTATCACCCACATTGAATCATCTTCATCCACCACAAGTCGAGAATTGCGACAGCAATTCGCGGCTTGTAGTGGATGAAGATGACAATGGTAAATTCAGATTCGAAAGGGTTAACTAACCGCATGATGCATTGTTTATTCCTGTGAACCAGAGGTGATATTGAAGAAAGGGGTTATAAAGATGATACTTCATGTAACCCCTCTATGACTCAAACAACTTCAAAACTACACCTAATTTCTCAGAGCTATTTTGCTTCTTTCTGGATGTTGAAAAGATTAATCTCGGAAACTTTATAAGATTTAAGTACTGTATACCCCATTATATTGGTGTCTTATTTAACTTGGCAACTTAGGCGATTGGACATTTTATCGCTAATATTTATAGTTACATATTTATTACACTATCACATACTAGTACCTACTGTATGAAATTATCTGCGGTCAGATTTGGGCTAGTGTAAAAGAGCGGTTTGGCTGGAAGGCATTTACATTTTTTAATGATCTTTGGTTGTGCTTTATCCCCTTAAGCACTAAATATGACAATAATCATTTTTATTCTGTCTTAGCAGCCGATCTAATCACTGTTCTTGAGAATTATTAGTGCTTAAATGTCTCAAGATTTTCAAATGATTGGTCTCAAATATGAACTCAGCAGAAAAAGGGATATAATACATGCTATCATAACAATAACAAAGCTTTTAATTTAAATAGCTACCTGGAAGATTTTAGCAATGAAGTCACTGTCTCTGACTTCATGCTGGTAATTCTCCATTATATAAAATGATGTAGTCCACATGAGTAACAAATGCTGCTGACTGTGAATGGTAGCCCTGAGAAAAAAACAAATAGTGCTCAAAATTATTTTAATTCATTGTTAACGATCTCGACAACAAGGCCATAGAGGGCATTATTTAACTGTTAAATAGACGTGGTAAACTGATAAATGAACATGGTTAACTACGGGTGACCTTGTTGTTTTGAAACCAGAATGCACAGCGAGTGTGAGAGTATATCAGTCTGCTGTGCAAAGCCAAAAGGCAGTAACTGCTTACTTGAAAAGTAAGCAGTTACTGCCTTTTGATATTGCAGAGTCTACACGACAACAGTGATCAGAGTCCTAGCTTACTGTGTGATGCTGCTGAGCATTTTCACAAGGTAGTCGCTGACCAGAGAGATAACATGCTGAGTGAGTTGAGACATTCCCGCTTCTAGGATGTAGAGGCACCCGTAAAGCCCTCCCAGTTTACACGGCAGGTGGGTGCTTTTCAGGCTGGCTTCCATCACCTTCATTATCCTCTCTGTAGTAGATAACTCCTGCAAAAAATAGTCATTCAATGCGTTACAAGTAGAGTTTATGAGCAGCTAATCATGTCCACAGAATACTGCACGTGGATTTAAAAAAATATATATTTCAATCATTTGCAGCCGGAATTGTTAAGACACTTTACAGCGTCAAATGACGCAAAAAGTTTATTTTTAAGAAAAATAGACACTTCCCAAAATGAAAACGAATATTCTGATAAAATGACAATCTACTTTCAGTTGTATTTTATTTGTTTCAAAAAATGTTAGACAACTTAATCATATGTGGGCCTAAGAGCACAATGGCTAAGTAGATGTGTTTCAAGATAACTTGCAGAGCAGGATTAAGGAATAAGGCCACTATGTTTTTATTCTCTATTTTAGATGAGCGCACGCATTAGATTTAGGCAGCGCATTACCAAAAAATAAAAAGTTAATTTTGGCAAATAAAAAAAATTCCGAAAAACAAACGAGTTTATTTCAGGAGATAAAAACCTTTTACCGTTTTGTTTTTTCTCGCTTGTTTTTTGCGTCGCCCTCATTAACTTTTTTTTCAAAAAGATCAAAATGTTTTTTTTTTGTTGCCCTCATTAACTTTTCTAGAAATTTGTCCAATGTTTTTTTTATTTTGTCGCCCTCATCAACTTTTCCAAAAATAGGTTCAATGTTTTATTTTTCTTAAATGTTTTTTTTTTTACCGCCCTCCCTCATTAGATTTTGAAATTTTTCTTATCTAAAACAGAGAAATTAAACATAGTGGCCTAATGGAGCAATGAAAACAATATAGCTAGAGAAAGAACAATGTATGGGATACATGACATATCCCTATCAGAATGGATTGCTCTCATTTTACATGATGCATTCTGAGTATGAGTAGTCCTGGATTGCCTTCATGTCTACACACTGTATACATTAAGAGTGGAGAAGCCCTAAATTGCACTTATTTCTTCATAATGCATTCCTTTCAGAATGGAGAAGCCATTTAATGCCCTTGGATTGACATCTGTTATCCTTGCTAAAATAAAATAATATCATTGTCACATAAATTTATAATTCTTCACACTTTAATGATTTGTGCTGAAGTAAAAAAAATAGCAATAAAAGTAAATGTAATAGAACTAACCAATCCTACAATTGCGGCAGCTTTACAAATGCCAACGACCAGGTAGTTATTAACTAGCTCGTCTTCTGTTGGATGCGTACGATTCACTTCTAGCAAGGCGTCCAGCATCCATTCAAACTGATGTCTCTCAGTAAACAAGTCAGATAGGGCAACGACCTGATAATACAATCAAACACTCAGGTTTGAAAAAAATCAACATGCATTTTGAGCAAATAATGAGATCAGAGAAAACAATATTTGAAATTTCACCTTTTAACTATCAGGGTACTGGTATATTTTCTAATTTAACCCTTAACCCTTTAAACCCTCACAATGCATTAAAGCATCATTTTGCATCTCTGAAGAATAACTTAATTTCCTGAAACTTTGTGGTTTTAGAACGAAAATTTTCTCGGAACAGTTTTAAAAATAACAGTATATTTTTTTATTTGTCACCCACTTCATCTTCATCCACTACAAGTCGAGAAGTGCAACAGCAATTCGCGATTTGTAGTAGATGAAGATGACAATGGTAAATTCAGGCTTGAAAGGGTAAAAAGTAATAATAAAATGAAGAGGTGTTCCACTACAAACTACAACTTCAAGTGGGTAAAAATTACATGTACTTACATTATTTTGTACAATTTGCATAAAAACATATGCCAATCTAGCAGATGTAATGCTTTAACTTTCACTTTCAAATTATATTCATGTAAGGAAAAAATCCGCTAAAATGGCTGTAGCCGTGATTCTATCTGTAATTCTCACCTCAAAAGTGAATGAAAGTTATATTGTACATCAAAAAAAACCCCTGTTTTTATTCTTTACTAAGTAACCCTTTAACCACCAAGTCATCTTTTTCAAATTTTCACATTTTATTCCCAACAACAGATCTGCTAATAAAATGGATTTAAAACGATTATGGTCGTGCTTAGCACTCAAAGGGTTATACAAATTAAATGATAACATAAGGTGCAAATATCGTCACATAAATTTACAACATGGCATTTTTCCAATAAAATCCATTGAATAAAAATGACTAGTTACTACATGTACTTTATATTATACCGGTAATTAGATTTCATACATACCGACTTGATTGTTTCATTGAGCTGCATCAGCGGCACATGAGGCTCTGCGTTTGGTGCTAAAAACTGCCCGTATAATTCAAGAAGAAATTGCAAGCAGGAGTGTATGTCCAGACCGCTGACTGCCGCTGACCTCTCGTGACTGGACACTGATGGGGATCTGTCGGCTCCCCTCTGTACAGAGCTGGCGGTCAGAGCACCCAGCCGTCCAACGGCGGGTAAAATGGTTGTCGTCTCAGGCGGCCCCTCGTTGCCACCGTTAGCTGCGCTGGCTGCATCACCTGTAGCATTAGGATCCTGGAGAATCTTGGAAGCATCTAGCATTCCGAGAAGACCCCAGATAGCTTCCACGCTTATCTGAAAATAAAACATAATAACCCTTTAGGCGCCGAGAAAGACCACAGTCGTTATTAATTTGTTTTATTAGTCGATCAAATCATTGTTATTAAGAGTGAAATAAGTGTTAAAATATAAAGATTGGCAAATGTTTGGTCTCAAATTAGATAAGTATCAGTAATTTCCACCCAATTAAAGTTGTGGGTCGCTGCAGTGAGACACAACATCAAGTGGGTGAAAATTCAAATGAGACAAATTAGCACGTGAAGGGTTAACCCTTCAAGTGCTAATCATGTCTATAGCCGTTTTCGGCAATTTGTTTGTCCTTCAAAAAAGATAATTTGTAATTAAATGAGCATGATGGGCATATATTATGATTCAACTAGTACAGATATAAGCAATTGTATCCATGTGAAGTTACGGGTTGATGTAGCAAGGCACAAGTTCAACTGGGTAATAATTTGAAGTACCGTTTTTATCCTAATAAACAACCATATTCCAATAAACGCTCACTCCTCTGGTTTGAAAATAAAATCGACAAGCATAAAAAACTCACACCCCTCCAACTTCCAAGTTACTTACCGGTCACAAATTCAGTTTGGCCAAAGCCTTGTTTACTTGAAGGTAGATTTCCTTTTCAAATGCCTTATTCCTAATATGAGATATTCAGTGTCTATTACAAATGAAATTTTTGTAAGCACATTTGTGTTCATGTACCAAAAAAGGGACATGTGTGAAAGCTATGGGTGGATGCTATTTGAATTAATGTTAGATTGAATTAGTGTCCAATACAATAATGCCAGGCCGCCACTAGTCTCTGTATCATTATCTTAATCCTTTAGCTGGGCCTGCGGGCCCAAACAGGCCAAAAACGGCATGGCCAAATTTGTTTAGTCCGGCCCTCATGATTACGTCATGATTAGGTTAACGTAGGTAGGTAACTTAAGCATGCATAGTGAAGGTATGCACACCTGAATGTGCATGTGCTGCCGCTATCTTCCAACTTGTGTGACATGTATTTCTGTTTAGGCTGACAGCCATATTGTGCTTGTGTGGCTTTAGAACATTGTAGACTATCGTCCTGTCATCCAGGATATTTCACAAAACTACTCTAGCTAGCGCCCCCTGTAGCATGATCAGAGGCATCTAAAAAGTTATGCAAATATACATGTTTAAAAGTAGTGGATGCAAAGAATTAACCCTTTATTGCCCAAGTTTGCAATAATACAAATCCCCAGCAGCCACTCAAGTACGCAATAATGTGATTATCATACAATAAAAAAATCAGCTATATAGACACAAAAGGACACAGCACTTCTAAAATAAATCATCAGTCATAATTACACTTTTTACAAATCCATCAATTGACACCGAGCAAGCCAGGCAAGTACTGTATAGTCCTGTTTATTATGCTATGTTTTTTTCTTGGCTATTCATGTCCTAAAAATGCACATTTTATTATACATAGATGTAAAATCTAGTACAATTTTCGAAGGCTCAGTGATTAGTGAACTTACACCTATTGTGACTGAACAAATAACATAACCACTGGTCTAGCAGAAATTTACTCGTGTGTACAACGTATCTATGGTCAGCGCTAGCGGTAAGTAGGCCTATATACTGCAGATATTTTTTCCAAAATATTACACTATCTATTTAACGAACGATATATTGGCGGTCATTCGACAATAACGCAATATGCAGTCAACACCGTCACCATGCACAATACTGGGTTGATATTGACCACAATCATAGACGCTGGCCAGTGGATCAGCATTAGTCAGTGTGTGTGTTTGCAGTTAGTGCTCGTCAACCCCCCTCTCACTCCCCACCTCTTGACATCAGTGTGCCAGGTGTGCACCCTTTACAGGCACGGGCAATAGACAAAGCAGTCAGTCTAAACTAATTCACACTCCTCTGCTCATCTTGTTTAATGATTTAATTCAAGTTCATATGGGAGTGTTTTTATTTGGCTCCAAGTTAAGCCCATCTGAACATGATATTGGAATGATAGGAATGTTCCTACGAAATATAGCAAGGCATTACTGATTACATTTCTTATTGCAAATTCTACTCAAATTCTACTCCAATAACACCTACTGCTGCCAATGTTGGCCCGGTATTGAGCAAATGGTGGTAGGGTTTATGTACCTGGTGTTTTCCCAGAGTTGGACAATGCTATATACTTTATAAAACAATTTTGAAACACTGTCTGAGATGTTGACCTAATAATAAACCATGGTTAGATCAATGTCCCACGTTTTGCAAAGCATGCCCCGTGTCGCTGCTTGTAAAGCAGATAGCATCGTGCCTCAAATATTTGATGTCCTGTCATGGACTGGAGGCTGCCGCTGACTGCCAAAATTTGAGGTCTCATAATACACAGGTGGAGACTTAAAATCTTGATTCGTATTATACATAGCGTCGCATAATACACGGGAAAACACGGTATATAATCGACAAGGATAAAATAGTACACGCATATATACAACTTTATATTAGGGCTCATTCTTGAGACATTTCAACAACACAAGACATTAACAGTGTTGAGATTTGTAGATAGACTGAAACCACGCAAATTGCACAATCCATAATAAATTATTCACATCACATATTATAAAATAAATAACACATTTAATTTATCTATAATGTGATAACATAAAAAGTACAAAATGAAGGGTTCTATAGAAATGCACACGTTTAATAAGAAATGTTGTACTAGATACATTGGTTCAACCCTTTCACCACCCAAGCCGCAGATGTAAGCTGAATGCCACAGCATTCGGCTTACATCAGCGGCTTTGGTGGTTAAAGAGCCTCAAAATTCCCTTACCTGACCAAAGCTGAAACTGCTATCTCCTGGTTCTTTGTCTAGATTTTGAACATAGAGCTGACTTGATCTGGGACTTGCAGATGACTTATGTGAATAGCAATGAGGACTGTCCTGCCGCGAACTGAAAAATATGTCTACTGTTTACAATGGCTCCATATTTCGAGGTAAAACAATATCATTCATCTAGTAAATGTGAAGAAGCAACAGGTGTGTGTCTATTGATAAATACCAGTATTATTATCATGAATGACTGTTTGTTCAGAAAATAGTAATTTTGAAAAAATATGGGAAACCAAAAAACAATCTTCTAACCATTTTTAACCCTTAAACCGCCGGTACCGATTATGTTCGTTTTTTAACATTTTTTCATTAGCACATTGTCTATCAGCTTTTAGACATATTGAAAATAAAACGTGATATCAATCAGCAAGATTTGAAAATAGTAGACTTCCATTTTGTCAAATCTAAATAATTTTCACTCACTTGAAGTTGTGGATCGCTTCAGCCAGACACAACTTCAAGTAGGTGAAAATTCGAATTAAATAATTTGGCGGTTAAAGGGTTAACAGTTCCCGGTCACCTCTGTTAGGGCATATTTTATTTCTAATATTTTATATATTCTAGCATTGAAAGAATTTACAAGATTGTGAAATGCTAAAACACAATATCCAGCTGGAAAAAATAAAAAAGATATGATTGTAAAAATACTGAAGAAGCATAACAAAGCTTCCCGGGATTACAAATACATACTTATTCTTTGTAACATGCTGTATCTCTTTCTCTACAGCTCCTCTGATCCGTGTCAACTTCCTCCCGACTCGAGTCTCAACAAAAGCCAGTGATTTGTCACGAGGTCGGTGATCATACAGGCTGTTGCTCGGGTTACCAGCTTGCGGACTGAGCGAAGACTGCACCAATAGAGCTGTTATACAGCGTGTGGCTAGAACAACACACTGAGCACGATCTACATCTTCCTATGTCAAAAAAAATAAAAAAATTTAAACCTACATCCATTTATTCTTATTCAGATATGCAGTTTAAACAAAATATGTATATTTCTTACTTTTTTAAAGCCAATAATTACTGCACTCTCAATTGAATGCAATTCAATGGTTGAAGATATAATATTCAGCAGACAATGTGTAAACTAAACTAAAAAAAAGTTAACCCTTAAAATGCTAATCACGTCTAGAGGCTCTAAATTGCTGTCACAATTCTCGGCTTGTAGTGGATGAAGATGACTTGAAGTGGGTGACAAATGAAAAATATAAGTACAGTAGTTATTCGTTATAGCACGATTGGTGGGGTCCATTAGTACGAATTGTGTTATAAGCCGATCGTGTTATACAAAATGCCATGATTTGAACTACTAATAGGTCGATATGACGGGAGAAACGCGGGATACGGTATTGGCTTACACGGGATACGATCATAGCGATCATAGCATAACCTGATAACGTTATTTAGGGCCTACTGGACGAGTATCGGAGTTTAGAAGATAATATTATTTATTATTTGTACATATGAATCAGTTGAACTTGACTGATATAAACAGTAGAAGTTAAATTAGTTGAATCTGGGAATACGGAACTCGCGACACCAGATTTAGGCTGTGTAAACGAGGCCGTGTCATGTGCAGTGTTTGATTACGTCATCATTTTGAGGGTAGATGTGTGCTTGTCAAGGTCTCGTGAAATATCACTCTCAATGTGAGATCATACGAGACGGTCAGACCTGTCAATCATACAGACAGCTCTACCGGCCGCTGAGATGGAGGGAGATGGTGACCAATGAGTGTTCGAGCACGCCTGTCAATCAGCCAGACTGTCGGTGAACTGATTGAGGGTGATCTGTGTCAGCATATAAATATAATCATGCAACACCATTAAATCTATTATGCTAAAATAATTTATAAATTATTTACTAAAATGATATGTTTATTATAATCTGATAATCGTGTAATAAAACATTGTAACACGAAATAATAATGTTTTCAAATTGGAAAAAACCCCATCACAACACAAACACAATATTCCATTACATGTTTCTAAATCGCCTAATAAAACATTATAACACAAACATGATGTATTTGCAATTTTGTATATCGTGTAATAAAAAAACCAAGGCTACAACACGAATGTGATGTTTTTCCGAATCGTGTAAGCAAATCAATGATGTTATTATTTATAGAATAACTACCAAGCCTGTAGGCTTGAAATGGTTGACACGCTCATTCAGGCACGGCTTTCATTTTACTAACGGCGCCGAGCATTGCATAACCACCCGCCAATGGTAGATAAACATTTAGGTCCTAGGAGATCGAGTTCATATTAAACTTAGTAGTTTATTTTAAATAATAGGGGAATTACAAACACGCAGATAAATAGAATTCAAGTGTTAACCAGCTTAAATGAAAGGGCTCTAGTCATTGTGTCGTTTTAAATATTAAACTTAGTTGTTTATTTAAAATAATCAGGGAATTACAAACACTTCAAGTGTTAACCAGCTTAAATGAAAGGGCTCTAATCATTGTGTCGTTTTAAATAGTGTACTATGCGTCAGGAAACATGATGTGCTCCACAGTATTGTGCGAACATAACACCTTGCCAATATAAACAAAAACGCTGTTTGACAGTTAAAGCGCTAACAGCGATACAATTGTGAGTTGTGAAGAAGGAGCAATCATCAAACGATCAACATGTCATCACCTCTGGCCATTGACTTATTTTATTACACGATTGAGAAAAAAAAACATATTTGAATGTTAAACCTGCTGAATGAAGTTAATGTCATTGAATAATTAGAATACTAAGATGAATTTCCCCCGTCGTATTCGTGTTATAATATTTTATAACACGATTTTAAAAAAAGATTAAAAAAACATCATATTGGTGCTATTGCACGATTTTAAAAACTTGCAAAGACAGCATACTCGTGCTATAGCCTAATACTTTATTACACGATAAAAAATACATTTAAAAAACACCTCACTCGCGCCATGGATCATTATTATTAGTTATAAAAACATTATTACTCGTGCTACAATGACTGTTTTATTACAGGATTTAAACATGCTGCATTAACTTATACGTGTAGGCATAGTTGCATTTCTGACACAAAATTGTGCACGTCATATTCGTTCCATATTATTCTATTACACAATTCGTGTTATAACTTAGGCCCTGATATTTAAATTGAATTCGTGCTTAGATACGGAATGAAATACTGTTGTTCTGAAAGAGTGTCGTCATGTGCCTTACCACTTGCCGGCGACGTTGCCTGAGCGCCAAGCGTGAAGGATTGCCGCTATTTATAGCACGATTAACATTAGCCGTGGACCAGACGACCGCTTCGTAAGGCCGATCATCGCTAGATTAATGTGTGAAGTTAGCAGAAAATGTCATGCTCAATCGGATGTGGAAATATTTATAGCACAATTTTTCTGGAAAAATTGCAAAAAGATAGTGTAAAATTTTGGGATCCATGGTTGTATCGTGTTATATCCGATTCGTGTAGTAACGATTCGTGCTATAACGGGTAATTACTGTACTGTTATTTTTAAAACAGTTCCATAAAACTTTTTGTTTTAAAACCACTAGGTTTCAGGAAATTGAGTCATTCTTTAGAGATGCGAAATGATGCTTTAATGCATCGTGAGGGCTGAAAGGGTCAACAAAAATACGTTTCGATTCAAACTGTATATATTTAAGAAATTTGTACTCACTTGAATTTGTGCGTAAAAATTTAGGTTCTATAATTTAGCGCTTTTAGGGGAAAAATTTTGTTTTCCATTTTGTCTCCGTGGTATTAAAGTGATATTATTTTCCAAGAATTGTGTGTTACCTCAGGGCTGACCATCGTAGTATCACTGAGTGCCACAGGATTCAGAACACCCAATAAGCTCATCCATGTCTCCTCAAACTGCTGCCGACTCGTCCAACCTATAGAAGATAATAATTACATGTACGTGAATAAAAAGTGACAGAAATACAGCTGCAGTTGGCAGGCATAGGCTTAAACCTTGAGGCGCCAGACTTCAAGTGGGTAATAATACTCACATAAAATTACACACAATTGTAATCAAAACATGCCAAAAATGCCAATCTACCAAATTTAATGCTCATTTTCCCTTTGAATTTTCTTGCTTGGAGGGTAAATAGAAAAGCCGAAAACGGCTGTAGATGTGATTAGCACCTTAACCCTTTAAGCCCTCACGATGTATTAAAGCATCATTTTACATTTTACATTGGCCTAGCCATCATACAACATTGGATCCATATCTCATATTTGCTGGGTTCTCACAGATAATGATGATAAAATTTGCTTTTATGACAACAGTTTTCTCAGTGAACTCACCCAGCATATTGACACGAAATATGAAATCTCTCAAAATATCCTTCTCAATCAGGAAGTCTAAGGGCAGTGGAGGCAGTCTTGTTTTCAGGTCCCCACTGGGTGATGGCATCCAGCCAAGTCTCCAAACTAATGGTGGGGTGCGTGCATAGCTGTTGACTAGAGGGAGTCTAGCGAGACCTAGATGGAAGGGCGTAATCATTTTTAGGAAAAAAAAAAAAATCACAGTTAATTACGGTAATACAGTATTTTTTGGCATGTTATACAACCAACAATAAATATTAAACATAAAGAAACCAGACTGAACAATGCCACCAAGGGGAATCGCTGTAGCGATATTGGGTTGTGAGCAGTGCAATAAATGTTGAAAAATTCAACAACTAACAACTTTGTTATTATCACTAATATATATCATACACATGTACTTATATTTTTGATAAAGAAGAAACCTGAGGAAGCAATATGATAAATAAAACAATAAGCCCACCTATAACAATGTTGCGTAAAGGTTTCGACAAGAAAGGTGGGACTTGAGGTGATGGTTGTTGATGATCTAGATGTGTTCTCAAACAGTTAACAAGGTCAGACATTTGGTCACAGGCTCGTACAGAATGCTGCAGATCTAAACATACAAAACACTCACATTATTACATACACAAATATGTGACCCAAACTCAGTCACATTGTGCATTTTTTAGAAAATGAGGGAATTAAATAATATGCACGAGAACGAATGTGTTATTTCTGGTCCCAACCATTAAAAATGATTGTCAATTTAAAATAATAGATATTGATATATTTATTCTGAATCCACCCATTTCTTGTAAACAGTTGCTGAAATTTTTTTTTTGCTGATTTACATGATTAGGTAAATATTTTTATTCTCACTTATAATTCCCATGTTCTTGTAAATTAACTATTTAGACCACCGGGCATCTATCCCCCATTGTCAAGGGCCCAAGTTCAACCCTTAGAGCTATGACCAATAAAATTTATATTTCCACCCACTGAAAGCTGTGTCTCGCAACTGCATCCCACAACATCAAATTTGATTTGTGATAATTAATGCACAATGTATACCAGTGTTTGACATCGAAGACATCTTCCACGTTTTGCTAGAAATAAAACATGGAAATATATTACCAAAGTGCTCTAGGTAATAAGAAATAATGATAGGAAAGCTATACCATCCAGACTTGGTTCAGGGGAATCTTCTTGCAGGTCATGATGTGGAAGCGTAACCAAACGGTCACCGGGTGCAACAACCACTGTTAAAAACAAGATAATTATTTTAACAAAACATCACAAACAATTTACATAGCAATTGTGATTTCAGAAAAAATACTGTACCAGATTTTTTCTTAAGATAGACCATTATTTTTTTAAATGAGATATTTGGACATATCTCTAAAACATACCGGGTAATTATTAAGTTAAAAACTTCCCAGTCAGCCTGTTACATCTTTAAAAAAACATATTTGAAAAATTCAGAATGGAAAACTTACATGTGACGAGAAGTTGGTGAATAGCTCGTATCGCAGCACAGACCCATGATGTTTGTTCTTTCTGACCGACCACGCTACATAACATTCTATTCTGCAGGACAAGTGAATAACACTCAACTGCCATTTGTAGCTGCGTGGAAGAAGGCAAGTGATCATGTTCCATGGTCCAGTGAATGAGCTAAATATAAAAAAGATGATTAAGTGTTATAGTACTACATGTATTGCCTATTGTTGTCATAAACATTTAAATTTGGCTTGAAATGAGTTTTCAAAAGTATTCATGCTGTAATATAGCCAAAAACTTAACAAATATATATATACAAAATTACAAGTGATTCAGACGAACAGTTCTTGAGATAGCACATTCATGAGAACTCGAACATGAAAATTAGTAAAATCTTTCCATCTCGTGGCCAGGAGTAATTCAGACTTACGGTTCTCAAGATAATGCATTCACAAGAACCAAAATAATAGCCTCAATATCTCTAAAAATCACTGAACTGTGACCAAAACCTTCTCATTTCGTGGCCAGTTAGGTAGTGTTTACATAAAAATGATGTAGATTATCAGTTCTAGAAATATCATGCGCACAAGAAATACAATTGTTTAATTAGAAATGGGAGCCATTTTCTTGAAAATTGATGAACTATGACCAAAACCATTATTGTCATTTTACAGACACGCAAGTGTCTACATACAAAATCATAAATGATTAGCATAGTGGTTCGTGAGATATTGCATTCTGATTCACAAAATCCCTGTGGCTATCTTATGAACAAATCCATCCTGCTAAGTTATTCTATTTAAATTTTCAACTTCAAGTATGAACAATTTTTCTAATGTAGTGCTTTCTCAGAACACAGACGCAAACAAGATTAAAGAAAACAGTAGTGATACGCAATTTTGCAGATACCAAAATATATACTGCTCTGCAAAGCCAAAAGACAGCATATGCTTACGTAAAGTAAGCAGATACTGCCTTTTGGCTTTGCAGACTCAAAAAGAACCAAAAGACAGTATCTGCCTACTTGTAAAGTAAGCAGATACTTCCTGTTGGCTTTGCAGAGCAGTACATGTATATGATTTATACAGTGGTTAATGTCACCTCCAAACAGAGCACGCTGAACCTGCAGATATCCTTTGCAGACTCTTCTGGAACGAACGATTGCCAGGGAAGTTGCGGCAAACACACCAAATAATGTACCAGCGATGACACTAAATGATAAAAGTCCTGACACCAAGACACGTCTGAAAACATGTCGTCCATTTTCTCCCGGTACTGCTCTTCAGCCGTATGAATGCGACAGTCATCATTGTTCATTGCTGTAGAGGTGGAAGTCCATGTGAGTAATTGATGAGGAACAGGTATCTGGTTGATGATATTGTTTATGTGGCGGAATAAGGTGAGTTGTGCTGCCTGTAATAAAGGGTCCAGGGATCTACCTCTGGAAGGACTATTAGTAGCCTGGGCGGCCGCTGTCGGACCGGCGTCTTTCAGATTCTCTGCCATCTGCAATGTTCTGGCTAATCCAAGGGCAAGGCATTCCTTAATTACCATCAAATTACACTCCTAAAAACATTAAGTCAGTAGAGTAGAAATACTTGACTTCCTACGATAAACTAAGTACTAGCATACTAACATTAGAAAATAAATATACCACTATATTGCTTTATTTTTAACATTTAATATGTTTATGAAAATAACAGATCAATTGCAGGTTATATGGCACTTCAGTTTTAAATTTTCTCACATAATATATACAATTCCTCTCTTTAACACTATAGCCATATACAAACTATGTTTTTACCTTAGTCATAATGATACTGAGTATGGAAGAGTAGTCTAGATATTGTAAAAGCTTAGCACATTGACGTGTGTCCGCCACATTATTATAACACTGCTCACGAGCAACCCGTATAAAAAGCTCCTGCAACAACAATTATTTTATTGAATAATATACAAAATTAAATATGCAGTAGACAACGAGTTACATCAGGTCATTAAATCTTTTCAGTTCCCTATCAACCTTTATCAGATAGTGAAGCTCCCGTATGTACAATGAAAATATTTCACATTACCATGCACTGGTGAGCTGAGGAGATATGGAAAAAACTATAATGCAATAAAAAACCACAAATTTTAGCTAGTGTATCTAAATGATACCCTTCACAATTTTAATCTAAAAAAACATGCCAACTTCCGCTTAGAAAATCATACCCTTGGTTTAATGTTAATTATGCTATTTCTGGTACCTTAGGACCCATGTAATTTTTCTTCTATTTTGTCTAATTAATTACCCTGGGGTACCCAAAAATAAATAATATCATTTTATGACTGAAGTGAATAAATCAACCAAAAGAGAGAATAATGACCCAGTTGCTTTCTTTTATTCAGCTAAATTAGAAACGCAATAAGAGTAAATCAAATTATAAAAAAAACCTGGTGATGCGTTGGAAACTATGCTGCATGGAAAAACACAACACATGGCATCACACCATCGCGACGCTACTTATTTGAATCTCCCATTCACCAAAGGCACTGCAGATAGTTTTTACTTACTAGGAAGCATTGCAAAATTGTTGGTGCCTGTTAGTCCCATATATAAATGATTCAACCTTTTTTGGCCCAAGTTCACAATAATGTGAATACTTCATACATTAAAATGTCATCTTACAACTAGGACACATTGAAGCCCCTGAGGGTTATATAGTTATGTTTCAAGTTGCACTGTTTTATGCTGCATCTAATGGTTGCTTATGAAGGTCTTACTGAAATATTACATCAAATGTTTAGTCATTTGAAACTGGAAATCAGGTTGGCTATTCCAGCTTCAAATGAATGAGAAATACTGGTTACTAATTCAGCAGCACAATGTTTAAGTACCGCTTAATATTTACTAGATCGTCGCCAAGGAGCTAAAGGATCCTATCTAACACTCGTTAGAGTGGCAGATAGGATCGTTTAGCTCCGAGGCGACGTGATTATATTTTACCTTATCTATCTCAAAGTCTGCAACACTGGATGTGAGAGTGGCAAGAGGGTGCAAGTCATCTCCTCTGGCACCTTTACGACTAGACGGCTCTATTAACTTTCTCAACTTGTGAAGTAAACTGGAAAGACGTGCATGCCTAAAAAAGGGCAAATATTATGTGTGAATGCGCAGCTATATTTAGAGCACTGATGCCCACCACAACAGCCTTTCTGTGTTTTATTTAGCACTTCTTCCACGAGTTGCTCAAAATTAAAATATGTCATAAATCTAAAAAATCATAAATCCAAGTAAGTTTTAGTGATTTTATGTTGCAGATTGTGGCAGAGGGACACAATTTTAGCATTGAGAAAATTGATAAGCAAAATGTAATATATTTTATTATAAAGAAAAATAAATCATGTTAAAAAATAACATTTATACTAGGTATCTCAAGAGCAAACACCAGTAAATAAATAAATAAACTGACTTCTGAGTAAGTTTGTTTGCATCCATGAACTGTAGCAGCTTTTTTAGATCCTCTAGCGGCAGCTGTTGTTGACTTTCATCAGCTGTTTCTGCCAAAAGCATTTCTACCCGACGACAAGCGATTGTGTCACATAGACGTGCCACCGCAAGATGTGAGGTCATCAAAAATTTATCAACCAATAATGTGAGCAGTGCACCACTTTGTGTTGAGTGTATCGCTTCCAGACAGTGCAAGGTTTTCTTTACTAAGGACGGCTGCAAAATAGGTAAATAAATATATACAACTTGCAAAAATAATGTGCTGAGAAGATTTGGAAACACTTCTTCCTGAAATTAAATCCTTAAGGTGGGTTAAAAATATGCATATCTTAAGTGAACACATTTTAAATAAAATAATCTAAGGATAAAATTCCTCAGGGACTTCATAATTCGTAAATTTATGTCAATTTTACGATAAGTGTTTAGAAAAAGTTCGGTTCAGACGATTGTGATATATGAAGACAAATGAAATGAGACCAAGTCAGTAATTACTCAAACTACAGTTTATTCATTATATTACAATTGGCTTTTTGGGAGTTCTCCAGCATCATAATGAGGGTGTAATTCTCTGGGTCATGAGGAAGCATTAGTGCTGTGTCTCATGAGTGAGGCTACCCTGCCGCGTATCATGATGCTGCTGAGGCCGCTTGAGAGCACGATTGGGGGCCAAGATGGCAATCGAATGCCCACTTATGTTGCTGGAGAAGCTCCCTATATAACTTGAATATGTTAGTATGACATAAGAAGAGAGGATGGATGAGGGAGGAGGTGGGTAGAAAAAAGTATAGAAAAATAACTGCACCCCAACTAGCTCCAGGCCGGCAAACAAAGGACTGATTTGGGAATCCAGATTGAGACTACAGCAATGGATTCAAGAGCTCTTTGATTGGTCATATGAGAGAGTACTCTTATGCAGCCAATCATAAAACAGCTGCTCTATGATTGGGCAGAAAACTTAGTATGTGATTGGATACTTTTGGATCCCTGTTTTGCACAGGAAAGCAGCTAAGAGTACTGTGGAAATTTTTGTCCACAGCTTATAGTGTGAAAGGATAAAACCAACAGCCAAGCCTACAGCCTAATCATATACATTCAGTGAACTAGACAAATCCTGTTTCATTTTGTCTGCACTGACTGCAATGAGAAGCTGAGGGGAATGACACAGTAAATAAAGCTACAAACAAAACATAAACCCACCTATATGGATCTCAATCCAAATAGGTAACATGAAATTTCAACTACTATTAGTATTACATAGTATTGAAAGCGACTTCAGGTTCTGGTGACTCATATTAGGGCAAGTTATATCATTAAGAAAACTATTGCCACAGTTGACAGCCCTATGATAAAAAATGTGCTTTTGAAAAAACAAAATTGTTATAATTTATAATAGGTTTTGAAAAGTAGTTTAAAAACAACTGAAAAAGATATCAACTGATCACCGAGCTATTCAATTTAAATTTTCAGTCACTCGAAGTTGTGTCTCGCTAATGCGACACACAACTTCAAGTCACTGAAAATGTATGCTATTTCTGAAATTTAAGTCCCGATATGTATAAATGTTTCAAGATTGAAGGCATATTTTACTGTGAACATCTCGTTATCAAGGGTTATACAGGTCCTAATAAACACGAAGAATGTCCACTGCAGTCGACATCAGTGTTTTAAGGTTTAAGCACTCTGAGAGGGATAATTCAAACAGAGACTTACCCTGGAGAAGTTTTCACATCGTGAATGTATGGCTTGAATCAGCAGTCCACTGGCTGCTGAGTTTCTGTGTATGGCACTGAAGAATATAATAATACAGTGATTACTAAATATGTTACATTGTCCCACTTAGTTTATTCAACATAACACATCACAGCTCCGTGTTACGCTGTGCTGTCCTACTGTATCCATTTTTTTCTAGACTGTACGTCAGACTAATTGGCCAAAAGTAATTTTCACTTGATAGCAAATATTCCTTTGTGCACTGCATTGTGTTTTCACTTCAACCACAAAAATGAAATACCCCGGTGCATTTTATTATTTAAAAAGTGCCCTAAAATACATTACAGTCATGATCAGAACTGAATCAGAACAGGTTCAAATTCACAAGTGGAGAAAAATAAAACACAAAATGGCGATGTACCTGGTAGTAGTAAAAGCTACAAGAATTTGCGAATATATAATAAACATATTTTATTATCACTTAGAACAATACAAATTAATGAGATGGCTTTAAATGAGTTAGTGTGATAAAGGGTTACTGACCTGACGATATCTTGTACTGGTGGTTCCAGTGATTGATGAATAAGATCACTTACATGGTTTATTATCACCCATGTCATATGCTCAGCATCATTCAAATTTTCACACTGTCAACAGAGAGTAGTCATTACAGTAGACAATTATAGTGACACTGAGTTGAAAATGTGTATCAATTCATTGGGATTTAAATTTAATCCAAGTAATTTTCATTGATTGAAGTTGTGGATCGCTGTAGCGAGACACAGCTTCAAGGTACTGGAAATATAAATTCGATAGCTCAGAGCTCTAAGGGTTAAATTTTGTCCTACTAGGCCTGTATAAAAATATTTTCAATAAATTTTAAAAGCAAAAAACCTACTGAAATTGATAGTCTTATAATTCAATTTGGGAGATTTTTTTCATTAATATAAATATTTCTCTTCATTTGACGCTGCAAATAGGCCTACTAACAGACACAGTAAAAGTAGTAATTAAATTTAGTATAAATAAAACAAAATAAAAACAAACCATATTTATGGTAATTAAAAAACTACAGAACATATATTTAATATTTTCCCTTAAAATGCGCTTTAAGTGTCACTTACCACATAATCACAGAAAAGGATGAGTCCTCCACGTCGGACAATTTCCAGGTTACAACTTCTATTCTGCTGCAGAGAAGACTCTGATTGTTCAAAGCCAGGAATCCTTAAATTTTAAGATATTTTATTATGTGATAAGATTTATTATATATATTGAAGAATTTTCAAATTTATTATTGTATTATTTATTAAAAAAAACATACAAAAAGTTTGAAATCACTTTTAACTGGTTTAGAAAAGTGGATAATATAATTCCCCCAGAAAATAATCCACTTTCAATAGATTTAGAATAAGTGTAATTAGTTATTAACCCTTTACTCCCTAAGTTATCTAATTTTCATCCACTTGAAGTTGTCTCGCTAGCCCGAGTCACAACTTAAAGTGGATGAAAATTAGTCATATTTGCTTGATTTTAGTCAATTAAGACCAAAGACCACAGAATTACAAATTTTACTACTGATTTAATCTGCTGATAAAATGGATTAACAAGAGGACTGAAGTCCTATATCATCCTAGTGCAGTAGAAGTAGTGGTTCAACCTGGAATAAATTGTTAACAGAGGTATTTTTTGTCTCAGAGGGGCCTGCTGAACAAATTCTGAGCAGCAACCACCTGGCAACCATTTTGACCATATACTAATTAGCATAATTAGCTTAATTTGCATAAATTATTAGGAAAAACTTGAAAGTGCTATAACTTTTTAAATAATTAACTTCGAAAGGTAATTTTTGTGTCTAGACCCATGTTTTCCACCCCGTAGAATTCTAATAAGTCGGTATTTAATTCTCCAGACCTTTCTAATTGGCATAAATTAGCATAAATTTCCATAATTAATCATGAAAATGCTAAAAAAATCGTAATTTATTAAGTATTTCACCTAAAATGTTGATTTTGTTGTCTGAACCGATATTTCTCACACGCTTGAATTATGTAAAAAAACAATTTGAATACCCTGATTAGCATAAATTAGCATTTTGAACATATGCTAATTAGCATAATTAGCCTAATTTGCATTATTAATTGTGAAAAAAACTTGAAAATGCTTTAATTTTTGAAATAATAAACTTAGAAAGCTAATATTTGTATCTACATCCATGTTTTCTACCCCGTAGAATTCGAATAAGTCTGTATTGAATACTCCAGACCTAGTTGATTAGCATAAATAAGCATATATTTACATAATTAATCATGAAATTCCTAAAAATTTGATAATTTATTAAATTGTTCACTTCAATATAGATTTTGTTGTCTGCACTCTATATTTCATTCCCGCTTGAGTTCTGTAAAAAGTTTTTTTTAATACATTGGAACTGCCTAATTAGCATGAATTAGCATTTTAATCATATATGCTAATTAGCATAATCAGCCTAATTTGCATAAATTATTAGTAAAAACTTGAAAATGCTAACTTTTGAAATAATTACCTCAGAAAGTTATTTTTTGTGTCTACTCTCATGTTTTCCACCACGTAGAATTCAAATAAGCAGATAAGTGGGTATTGAATACTAGACCTTTCTAATTAACATAATTAGCATAAATTTTCATAATTAATCATGAAATTGCTACAAAATATATACTTTATTAAATATTTCACTTCAAATGTTGATTTTGTTGTCTGGATCAATATTTCTTACCTGCTTAAATTCTGTAAAAGAATATTTTGAATACCCTGGAACTGTCTGATTAGCAAAAATGAGCATTTTCATTATGCTAATTAGCATAATTAGCCTAATTTGCATTATAAATTATGGAAAACTATGCTAACATTCAGCCAATCAATCAGAGCTTGACTTGCGTTTCGCCGTACAGACAATGGCAGGGAGGCCGGATCTGCGAGGCACTGGAATGTGGATGCGGCCCTCAGGCGATGTGTCTGGTATGTGACGCGGACAGAGAAAGACAAGTAGTGCGGCCTTAGCCAGTCAGTGTCGTGCTATCCGTCGATCCGGCCGCTGTCAGAAACGGCTACTCACAGAGATTGAGACATATGACTTTTTGTATTTATTAAATAGGACTACCTCACTAAGACTATCATCATCATGTTTACCATCTATACTATCAGAAATACATAATGGTTATGTATTTCTGATACTATACATGAGACTGAATGCTGTGAAATATGAATCATCAATAAAGAAGCTTGAAACTGTATTCTTATTCAGACTTCTCATAAGATAAACGATCCTATATTTAATATACTTTTGAAATAATTAACTTAGAAAGGTAATATTTGTGTCTACATCTATGTTTTCCATAAATTTGCAGAATTAATCAACAAACTGCCAGAAAATCGATAATTTATCAAATAGTTCACTTCATTTGTTCCACGTTCACTTGGAAAGGTTTATAAGCCTACAGCCATGTATTCCATCCGGCTAAGTTCGTTTACGTTCATGATGAACTTCCCAAGGTATTTTAACCTTATATGGCATCACATGAGCAAATTCTGAGCAGTGGGCTCATAATTCGCCTAATTTGTACAATTAATTAGGAAAAACTTGAAAGTGCTGTAACATTAGAAATTCTGAGCAGCAGGCTTCTTGTATCAATCTGATATACAAATTAGCGGGATGTGTCTAATTTGCATAATTAATTAAAAACAACTTGAAAAAGCCCTAACTTTGCTCATTTGCTAACTTGTCCACCCCGTATAATACACAATCAAGTTGATATTAAATACTCTTGATGCTAAATAATCATTCTAATTAGTATACATGTGCATAATTAATACATTGTGCATAATTAAGACATTGTGCATAATTTAGACATTGTTAACAATTCTATGATATTTTAAATAAGTTCACTTTAAATGTTGATTTTGATGTCTTGACCTATATTTATCACTCCGCTAAATTCCTTCAAAGTAATATTTAACTACCCTGTCTAATCATAATAAACTAGCTTTAACCTATGCTCTGCACGTGCAAAGCTAGTAAGTAGGCCTCACTGATATACTTGGAACAATGCAGCCTGCGCACAAATAGTAGTAGCAAATTATTGCTTTACGTCACTTTATGACACAAATGGTCATTTAAGTGAAATTGTAATAAGATAAAAACGTTGTAGTCAATTGATGAAATGAATGATGTACAGATGATGATGTGAGGGTGGGGATGATGGGGCATGGAGGGTTATTGAGAGCATTTTCCTTCGCTCTCCCGATAAGGGGTTCTGGGCATGTCTAGGGGAGTTATTTCCAGACATGCCAAGACAGCCAAAGACTTTCGCTATGCAATTCAATGCTGAAACTCCGTAGCATTTCGAACAGTTCCGCTATCCTTAAGTCGGATAGTCCACAGAGTAACAATAGCAAGGGTAATTTTATTCATCCCACTTGAAAGACCTCATTATGCCGGTTATTTAAAGCTACCACAGCCTACACAAGTGTCTGCATTGATGCGGGTGCTGCATTGGCTCCGCTGTTGAGCAGAGAAACAAAGGTACGCCACTAGTAATCCGTCCGAAGATTATGGCCAGATACGAGGACGCTGCAGTTTCCCTGGATGATTGCTTTAGACTAGTGCTTCCATACCATGCCGTACAGCATGCAACAGACAAAACAGATCCCTGATGACCTGATGGCACAAATAACTTAAATCTTCCGAAGGGTCATAACAGAAATGCATAAAATACTAAAAAAACTAATTCTATGCGTTTTACAATGAAACCTCCACAAAGGTTGATTTCACTACAGTCACGCCTGTTCTTCACCACATTAAATAGAAATATAGATATTGACAATGGAACTGACAATGGAACTGAATCAGTGAGTAAGTAACATGTTTTCCATCCGATGTAAATATTTTTGCCACGTCCCATAGGCCACTGTGTGAATAATTAAACACTGACATATAAACGTGTGTAGCTAGGGCCTGATACAGGGAAGTTTATGATTATAAACATGAAAATAGAGCCTATAGGCCTACCTGATAACCATACTAACGTTTTTTTCTGTTGTAGACAAAAACATGTGTATAGGCCTACAGCGACATGCATGTGCAAGGTGTGAATTGCGAAAAAATACATTTAGCGTGCCAAAAATTCACTTGAAAACATATAAATTGTAATTGCAGGGTAGTCGAAAACATTACACTCTATCCTTATAAATTAATTAATTCACTTAGAACCTGAACCAGGTAATTTAATCGAATTCAATTTGAGGCCTTTAAAAATGACATTTCAAATTCTGATTTACTAAATAAGCCGTAGCATGATCTGAATTGCTTACGTGAGTAATTTTAATTCGGTGGTGTTTCAAGACATGCTCCTATTCAAACAAAAAGGGTAAAACATGTCTATGGCATAGGCTTATACACTGGGAATTAAAATGGCTAAAAAACTTAGGCATGCTCTTGAAATAATCTGGCATAAACCCACAACACGTGTAGTTCACGGTACAGGACACATGGTAATTTATTTTTTTAGAGGATATATAAAACCATATAAATTACAGCATAACACCCTTTCATCAATAGGCCCCCTTCGGAACAATAGTAGACAAATTTATTTGGCTGGTGCTTTCCAACCTAGTATTAGTTAATCAGACATTAGGCTGCTTATCAAGTGACGACTTCTGACTGGCAATGGAGAATATAATGTTTGTGGAAAGGGTTTGGGGTGCCTATCAGATACATCAGACCAGAAAATTGGCTAGGAATTTGAATATGATCTATTGCCTTTAATTAAGTCATGTCCACTCTCACTTCTATGTCATATCAGATTCCCTAGTTCACAAATATATAGAGACAATTTTGGGATATTTCATACACACGAAAAACCGACCAGCCTATGGATCAGTTCTGGTATTGCTTTATCTAGTACTGCTTTATAGATGTGAACACTTCCGAAAGCATAGATATACATGTAGACACAAAAATTAACATTCCAATTTTTTGAAGTTTTAGCTATTTTACTTTTTCCTCATTAAATATGTAAATTAGGCTAAGTAGGCCCCTATGCTAATTGGCATATTATCAAAATGGTTGACAGGTGGTTGCTGCTGAGAATTTGATAAATATACGCTTACTACAGACGAATAAAGAGGCGTAGAAAATATATGTTCAGACGCAATATTCAACTTCTCAAGTAAACTGATTCAAAAGCTATGGCAATTTTTTTACATTTTTTATTTATTATGCAAATTTATGCTAATTAGGACGATTTGAGGTATTCAATATCAACTTAATCTAATTCTACGGGGTGGAAAACATGGGTGTATACACAAAAATTAACCATCTAGCTTAATTATTTTTGAAGGTATAGCGATTTTACTTTATCCTCATTAATTATGCAAATTATGCTAACTAATTAGCATATGACCAAAATGGTTGTCAGGTGGCTGCTGCTCAGAATTTGATAAAGATACTTCAAACGAATAAAGAGGGGTAGAAAATGCAGCTTCTACGGTGTGGAAAACATGGGTGTAGACACAAAAAATAACTTTCTAAGCTAATTATTTAAAAAGTTATGGCTATTTTGGTTCATTTTACTTTTTCCTCATTAATTGTGCAAATTATGCTAAGTATGCTAATTAGCATATGCTTAACATTGCTGCCAGGTGGTTCCTGCTCAGAAATCAACTTCTTCAGTAAACTGATTCAAAATCTATGTCATTTTTTAATTTTTTGCATTAATTATGCAAATTTATGCTAATTAGGAAACTTTGAGGAATTTAATATCAATTTAATCTAATTCTATGGGGTCGAAAACATATGTGGAGACACAAAAATTAACTTTCTAGCTTGATTATTTTTAAAGTTATAGCGATTTTACTTTTTCCTCATTAATTATGCAAATTATGCTAATTACCATATGACCAAAATGGTTGCCAGGTGGCTGCTGCTCAGAATTGAATGAAGATACTTCAAACGAATAAAGAGGGGTAGAAATACAGCTTCAGACGCAAAAATCAACTTCTCAAGTAAATTGATTCAAAAGCTAGGTATTTTTTCATTTTTTTTAAATAATTTTGCAAATTTATGCTAATTAGGGAGCCTCAAATGATTTAATAACAACTTGATCAAATTCTACGGTGTGGAAAACATGGGTGTAGAAACAAAAATTAATTTTCTAAGTTAATTATTTAAAGAGTTATGGCGATTTTAGTCCATTTTAGTTTTTCAAAATTAATTATGCAAATTATGCTAAGTATGCTAATTAGTATATATTTAACATTGCTGCCATGTGGTTTCTGCTCGGAATTTGCTAAAGATACTTCAATAAAATAAATTTTTTGCATTAATTATGCAAATTTATGCTAATTAGGAAGCTTTAAGGGATTTAATATCAACTTAATCGAATTCTATGGGGTCGAAAACATAGGTGTAGACACAAAAATTACCTTTTTAGCTTGATTATTTTTGAAGTTATTGCGATTTTACATTTTCCTTATTAATTATTCAAATTATGCTAATTAGCATATGATTAAAATGGTTGCCAGGTGGTTGCTGCTCAGAATTGATGCACCAGGGTCTTCTGAACCATAAAAGCCCAAAATACCTCTGTTAACAATTTAATCCAGGTTGAGCTAATTTTGAGGCTAGATTTCCTGGACTATCCCCAGCCATAAATTAGGTTAGACTTTTTGCAGTCACAAATATTTAAAAAGCCGATTTGTGGTGGCGATTTCAAATTTCAGTAAAATCACATGCACATTTCCAGATGGTGAGTAATAAGATTGTACAATGTGAATTATTACTGATTTCAATTTTTCAGTTTTTGCGCCCACAAAAAAAATATAAAGTATACCCATGGCGGCCATTTTGAATTTCAGTAAAACCTTAAAAAAACACTTGCAGTATCTCCATATCGTGGGGAAAGTGATAGTAAAATTTGAATTATTTCAGACTTTAAGTTTTTGAGTTTTTGTGCCCACAAAAAAATTTGGAGTTGACCTCTGGCGGCCATTTTGAAATTTGGTAACATCTTTGAAAAATCACTTGCACATCTCCATGTTGCTAGGAATGTGATGTTAAAATTTCAAAAAAATTAACCAAACAAATTTTTTAAGTTTCTACGCCCCCCAAAAAATTAAAGTTGATCTCTGGAGGCCATTTTGAATTTCAGTAAAACCTTGAAAAAATCACCTGCACATCTCCATATTCATGGGGGATGTGATAGTAAAATTGATTAATCTCTGACTTTAAGTTTAGGAGTTTTTGCGCCCACAAAATTTTTTAGAGTTGACCTCTGGCGGCCATTTTAAATTTTGGTAGCATCTCTAAAAAATCAATCGCACATCCTCATGTTGCTAGGAATGTGATGTTAAAATTTCAAAACAAATTGACAGTAGGTTTTGAGTTTTTGTGCCCACAAGAAAACGTGACGCTGGACGCCAGACGCCGGACAGAATCCTGGCGCGACTAAAATCCCCCTTCCCCTACGGGCGGAGGATAAAAACGATTAGTCGCGCTTAGCAGTGAAAAGATTAAGATTGTGTAAATGAATACTAACGCTTGGTTGGACATGCGGTATTTACGTGGAGTTTGTAACACAGAGCTCCACCAGTTCTGGTCATCGTAATTCAGCAGTATGAGGATATAGCACCACTGTAGTGTAAGCAGAGGATGGACACTGCTCAACTTTAAAAAAGCTGCATTTATTTCAGTGATGTCATACATGCCTTCAGGTACAGCCTGCTCTATCATACCCATACAAATATTAGCAACCCGACGATAAACACCTACAAATACCAATAGATACATTAGGAGGAGAGGAAATTGTATACTATTCTGAAAAAATATCATAAACTTTAACCCTTACAGTGCGGAGATACTCTTTAGAGGTCAGAATCTGACATCTAAAGTCGATCCCCGCACAGTAAGAGAGAAAAATACTTATAATGATCGTAGACTCATAACATAGGTATTCAAATGAATCAGAAAGAGCTAACTAAAACATTTATGAGGCTTTCGAAGTGAATAAAACCCTTTGGTTTCCAAATATTCAGCGCTTTAAGGGTTAAACCATGATGTATTGCAATCCATTTTACATTGGCAGTTTGATAAAAAAAGCCAAAGTTTCTTTACGCCATAAAAAAGTGTTCATATTCAGGGTTTATAAAGAGGTAAATCCGGCAATATTAATCTCTGCGATTTTTCTCATTCTCAAAATCGCCAAAGTAAGAGCCGTAAATATTTCCCGGTTTGCAGCAGACAATTTTCAATCACTTAATTTGGGATATTAGAGTATGTAATATTTATTGATTGAAATGAATCATTGGCTCCCAGTGTGGGGTCATGCACATATATATGTCGCGCAATTTGAAGAAACATTTAATGTAGAAGAGATTTACAATAAGCATATAACAATAACGGTCAGAACAAATAATTAATATTCTGATTTGAGATCAGAAATCACTTTGTCAGATTGCAAAGAAAAATTATGCATCTACTTAAAAAACAAAATAAGAAATTAAAATATTTCTGTATGTAACGGTTAGAAGATGGAAGATGCAAAGATATTCTGGTTCTCACCGGATTGAAACATGTGAGTTATGTAGAGCAAGAGTCTAGCCAGCTGTTGACATATAAAATCATAAGAGTTGGGATCAGTTGTCAGTACGGTGGTGCCTATTTTGATCTTTTCCACTATGACCCCTACTACTTGCAGAAGGAACCTAAAAAACAAGTCATCTATTAAAACACTCCAAGCAATAAAACCACATCCTAGTAATGGATGTACCTAAGCGGCCACAAGGAGTTACAACCAGGGTTCGAAAATGTTGCCAATCACAAAATTCAAGGACTTTCAAGAACCCCGAGAACATGCCTATGGGTAGGTAGTACCTAGCTTGATATTATGAAAAATACATAGTTAATAATAGAGATCACTGTTGTATATTTGATGTTGGATCCCAAGACAATTGTTGCGAAATATCTCAGTGTTCTAGTATTTAGAGGCCTGGAAAGTTTTTTGTAGCATTCAAGGACTTCTAAAGTTTTCAAGCTCCCATTGAATCCTACGAATCAACAAATGTTTAATTCAATGCTAAACCAAAATCTAAAACTTGGGTGCTGCATTATATTATAACCACATAGGCCCTACATAGCCAACAGCAACCCTCAGCTAACCCCTCAGACTGCTGTTGACCATGGCGCACGGTTAGACATTGATGGAGGGCCCCTAGAAAAGCACAACTCCCTCTTAAATCATGTTATTGTTCTATTCTATCATGGCAAATTGTTTGCTGTGTTTACCTGGACATGGTTTGCTCTGGAGTAGAGCATACATATGGTTGAGCGTGACTAGAGGAAGAAGATACAGAGCAATCATCATTATCGGTATTAGATAAGGAAGTACTGAAGACAGTGATGCCAAGTCCAAGCTCCTGCATCCGAGACAACACAACTTCCTCTTTAGATTGGGCGATAATCACTTGCAGAACTAGTAACACCAGACATGCCCATCTCTGTAAACCTTTATCATGTGCCTAAAAATAGTCAGAAAAATAAATGATATGAGATAACAGTGTTCATGTTCATTACTGAAAATAATAATATAATAAATTACATTAAAACAGATTTTTGATTACAGATTTCTATGTCATGGGTTTGAAAATGACACATTTTTCAAACGTCATGTAGTGTCATCATTGAATCATATAATGTCCTTTTCGACTACTCAGCAGCATCACTCCTCCACCATAGTTATATTTATCTACTCAGCAGTCTGAAGCAAATGGATCCTACCACTCTTCATCCACACATGTCATGGTTATCTTTTCCTAATTTTAGCCCTTAACCCTTACAAGACTTTAGTCGTCGTCAGAATCTGACGTCTGTAGACGTCAGATTCTGACTTCTAGTCTATCCCCGCACTGTAAGAGTCAAACTATTTATAATGGCCGTAGACCCTGAACATAGGTATTCAAATGAATCAGAAAGACCTGACTAAGAGGTTTATATGATTTCAAATTGAAAAAAACACTTTGGTTTCCATGGTTTATACTAGAGTATTTTAGCGCTTTAAGAGTTTTTAAGTATTTTTTTTTTGAAAAAGACATGACCATTAAATTTGCTAGATTGGCTTATAAATTTTGAGTTATATTGTACATATATAAGTAATTTCAACCCACATAAATTTGTTGGTTGCGGCAGCGGGACACAACTTCAAGTGGGTAAAAAGATAAATCTTGTAGGATGTAGGGCCTAATTTGTCCTAAAACTTAATGTGCCTGAGAATTTTATGAAATTTCACTCTTGGTTAGTCAAGACAAATTTAAGTTTAGGAAAAGCTCAATTAAACAGGGAAGATAATAGGTAATGGGGGAAAAAACAAAAACCACAAATCCGAGGGAAATTCATGACAAAAAAGGTACACATATCTATTCATAAATGAACAACAGTACAGACCAGCAAAGTATTTTTTTATGAAAACTATTACAAATCATTAAATAAAACGTACCGGTAGAACTTTTTTTTTCAAAAATTGATATGCCTGTACATTTGATGACACTCACCAAATCAAGAGGCTCTGCAAAAAGTGCCTTTAACAAAATATCAACTGGACGAAATACACTCGGTGCAACTGCTTCAAACAACCGATGAACTACATCCAACGCAACTTGACTATCCAAATTCACCTTTTCCAGATAGAAAACAATAAAAACAATACAATCAATAAATTAGTCATTAATGAAACAGATAAATTAGAACAAGTTCACACAATATCTCAAACTACCTATGACTAAATATAAAAGCATCCATATTTATTCATGAGAGTAAAGGTTTGAAATATACATTAGAACCACTGATACAAAAGTGTTTCCAGAAAATAATATACATTTGAATTTTGTTCAAATGGCCTTAGTAATTCCAGTTTAAATAAACAGAAATTATATCAAACAATTCAACAAGGGTTATAACACTGTAGTTTTACAATAACTGTAGAGACCTGTTGTTTTGACAGCAGGGGGAGGACTGTGTCTGTGACTTGCCGTGATAGTTTCTTCCATCTGTCTTCTCCTTCTTTGTGACATTGATGTAAAATAATGATGAACAGTTCAAGGACCTGAAAATGGATTAATAATTTTTTTCCCATTTGAATTAAAGTTTACAAAATAGGCCTATAAGCTGCTATACTCGACTTTCAGACCCTATTAAATGTCTTATTACGACTCTTGTTAAAATATAGAATAGATGGCACAACAAACACACAACCTACAATTGATATACTGTAATATACTCTAATTTAGCGGGTATGAATTTTCGCGTAAACCCAATTTTTGACCATTTGGCGGTCTTTTAATTTCTCGTAAAAATAATTTTTAAAGTTGATTTTTTTGGTCTGGAGACATGCAATTGTTATCGCGCTGACGACTGTCACGACCCTTCGCGACTAGTAATCACTATGACGCAACGTCGTCAGTAAACATAATGTATGGTCACCAATTAACTGGAGGGGGGTGACTGACCGTTGAGAAAAATGCACTTGACACGCAATGCTCATTAACCCTATCAAACCAACAGGTTATCATTTAATTATTATTCTGCTGCTGATTTACTACATGTGTCGTTTCAGTGAAATATGTCTATATATATTTGACTTTAATTTATTTGTAAAAAAAGCGCATCGTATCTGTTTGATTGTGGGAATTTAAAATAGCTATATCTGAGCACATATCTGTCTAATATTTGCATAAATTTGGGAGTAACTACTGTCACTTAACTCAGAAACTTAGAAAATCACATGACAAGAAACGCGTCTACAGCTCCCTAACAAGATTGAGTCTGTCCCTGGTGAACACAACGCGCTGATCCAGTGTTGGGAAAATGCTAGACCCACTGTCTTCGACGCTAGCCCAGTATCACGCCAGCACTAGATCAATGTGTCGGTTTAAAATAAAATAAAAAATATTGGCAATGGTGTCAAGTTATGTTTTTTGTCATAATAAAAATATATTTCATATGTTGTCATTCAGCCGTTGTCATTCAGTCATTTAAATAGAAGTCCTAGGACTTAAACTTTCACTAGTTAGCGTGACCATCGCACCAATGGATTTCATAACCACGGTCGACTGCACAGCGTCAGTCACACCCTTTAAAACCCACTCCCAAAGTTTACTAAACACTAATGTGGTGACCAATATTTCGCTTGGAATATGATTTCGCGCTCACGGGCCTTGCGCGAAATGCGCTAAAATTAATTCCACACGAAATAAAAGTATATTACAGTATATCGCAGTATAGACTTTAGATTTTTCAGTAAATATTGGTGCTAAAATAAGTGTAGTAGGTGATCAGATTTAACTTCAGAGCCTGTTTCACAGCTTCTCATTCAAACAGTAACTTTAAAACTAGAAAATGAACAGTCCCAAAGCAGTCATCCTCTGTCATAACCTACAACCTCTATTTATTATTAATATTTGAGAATCATTTTCACCTGATAGTATTGTATAAGTCTTAGTAGCATTGAGACAACCACTTCCCTTTGCGTGTCCAGATCTTTACCGGACTCCATCTTATTTCCAGCTCGTTGAACAAAAAGGTCTTGCACGATGCATTCTAACGCAGGGATGGCTGAAAAAGAGGATAAATAACATGAATAATATTCAACTATTGGGTTTCTACAATAATTCTCCTTGGTGGGATATGTAACCTTAATATCATAGTGATAATTGCCTTAGGGATTTCACATATGAATAGATACAAAATTCATCTATTTAAATTTGAAATAGTCACTATTGCTATTTCCACGAACTGTCTCATTCTACAAGACATTCTAAGGCCAGCACGCATGAAATTTGACATGGGAAATGTAATCACATCAAGTGGGTGAAAATTCACCCTTAAAACGCTGATTTTTTATAATGAAAAACTTTTAGGACAAAATGTTTTTTTCAATTTGAAATCATCATAACTGTCCTAGTTAGCTCTTTCTAATTCATTTGAATAAAAGTTATAGGTCTAGGGCCATTACAAAAGTTTTTTACTCTTACAGTAAGTGGATCGACTTTAGTCATCAGAATCTGACGGACGTCAGATTCTGATGACTAAAGTCAATCCCCGCGCTGTAAGGGTTCAATTGTATAACTTTAATGGTAAATATAGAGTGTTGGTTGTCATCTCACCATGAGAATCAGGCTGCTGGCCACTGGCCATTATACCATCACACAGCTGGATTATCTTTGGCATTCCAATAATCAACTTGGAGTGGTATTTCTCATATGAGAGCAGAACGAGAAAATTAAAAATCGGTGTAATTAACTTCTCTGAATTTCTGAAAAAAAAAATATATATTGTCATTGACAACCAAAACATGACACAAAAATCACAGTAATTATAAAGCTGCTGAAGATTTTCTTTTTAAAATTGGTCATGATTTGATGTATTTATAAATACATAAAATCATAACCAAATTATAAAATAGGGCAGCTTTATCATTTTTACAATAATAGCTGTACAATGATTATGTAATTTAGTCAAATAAAACCTGTATTTAATTTTATATTTAATTTAAACTTTTAACTAATATTATCAATTTCGGTGAGCTTATCGTCTTCCAGTCATTCTCTCATATCAATTTCCTATTACATAATTTAATGTAAGTCAAGAGTTTAAAAAAATACTTTTCTAGAAAGAGTATTAATCACAAAAAAAATATACCTGATTTGACCTTCTTCAATATATTCAAATTGCTTAATGACAAATCCAATAAATATCTGAAAAGATAGGCAAAATATAACCAGGAAATATCAGTCTTGATTGATAATCAAACAAAAGAATGGAGGAGTGTAGCGTGACTCTAGGATAACTATGCAGTCCTTTTTAAATTTTCTTTCTCTGTGTCATTGTCAGTCAATAATAAGAAAGGCAGTTTATTTCTGAGCTACTTTCTCACTAACCTGGTCTGAATCAAGTAGACAGTAGTTAACTCTCAGTTGGACTAGCTCTGTTAGTAAGTTAAGCACCTGCTCTTGTAGCTCCAAAGAACTCGTTATTGTGTACTGCTTTAATGCTTTGATTACTAGAGGTTCGAAAAGACGAATGAATGAAGCAATGGACGACTGCAAAAAATAAATAGTTATAAACTAAACAGTTGTACAAATCAACAGAACAAATTTCATACAATTAATTCCAATTAAATAATATTATTTTAACCCGTCTAATATTTCACTGAGATAAGATACTCTAAGCTACTTCACTTCACACAACAAGAGGAATCATATCTTATTAAACTTGAGAGTGCTAAGTGATAGAATTTAAATTGTAATTGTCTTGAAATTCTGTCTCGCTAACACAACTTGCACAATGCATCACTAGGATCAGTGTTAAAGAATATTTTAATCGACTCTGAAAAAAATAATTGATAAAAAAACTACCCAAAAAATTGTAATTATTTTTTTGTTAAAAATGTCTCCCGGATACCCTAAAAACAAAGCAAGCTCTGCCACTTAGACCACCCCACTTGTGATACTGAGAAGAAATGACTGTAGACTACAACCATTTCTTCTTGTAGAACACATTTCATGATTGGGTTTTAGGCGTAGAAGTTTTTACATTGATTTTATCTTATGTTAGCAATGTTTGTTTCATGTTAGTCCAGCATCATAGATGGTGGACCAATATTAAACCAGCATGCTCCTATATCATTTCAGTAGACAGCTTCCCCAGAATGAAATCATCACCGTATGAAGAAATAAGATAATTAAGCTGTTCAATGCACCTTGTCAGTCTTACTCCCAGGTTTTAAAATTGCTGGAATTTTTCTCTCAGCTTTCTTTTTCAACCAGCCTAGCATCCTGTAAGCAGAAAAATATGAAATGAATGCAAAAGAATAAAGGGAGTACATACTATACATAATATTTATAAGAATGTATTTCACATACGTTGTAGTGTCTTCTTGTTCAAAATGAGTAGCAGTGCGAAGTGTGGCTGTCGCCAGACACTGTGTAAACTGTGTGTATGGAGCAGTAAAACAGCTGTGGTAAATTCCCGGCTTCATACTTGATGTCAGACGTGTAGCTTTGCCTGGTTTTCGGCTCATGTTTGTCCCTGATGATGACTCACCCCACTGACTCATCAGGTTTGTGCCAAACAAGGCCTTCAACAACTGAATAAATAGAACATATAAATTAACAGTTTACAAAAAATTTAAAATAAAAATATAAAATATATAAATAAATAAAATATATAAATATTTCAGCGCTTTAAGGGGTAATTCCTGAGAAATGCCCTAGAAATTACGCAGGTGGCATATTTTGAATCAAATTCATTGAACAAATTGTGGCATAGGGCGTCACAACAAATATGTTCCAAGTTTTTGTTTGAGAGATCATATTAGGGTATTTTATAAAATAGATAAAATGTATACTCACGATGAAAGAAATCAACTTAATTTCCTGTTGTAATTTACATTTTAACTCTTTAACCTCAAAGGACGATAACAGTGGTTTTTGATCTGTTTTATCAGCAGTTATGGATCGAGGTAGCGAGACACAACTTCAAGTGGGTGAAATTAGATAAAGTGGTGCTCTAATACTTTTAACGCGGGACTGACTTAAGAATTTGACATCTATATAAATCAGATTCTAACGTCTAAAGTGGATCATCGCACTGAAAGAGTACCATATTTGGGTATTTTACAAAATATGACTATTGTCATTGCTCTAGAGGCGTGAATTACAGCAATTCACACCTCGAGACCAAGAAGGGTCTATGAATCAATATTTCACCTACTGGAACAACATTGAATATATATAGGTAACCTTTAAAGCACTAAGTTATTGAATTTTCAAAGATTTGAATTTGTGACTCTCTCCTGCAACCCACAAATGCAAGTGGGTGAAAATCACTCATATTTGTTTTATTTGAGACTAAATATCTGCAAATGCTTAAACACCAATTTCATTCTCAATAACAGTGATTTGATCAGCTAATACAATAGAATACAAAAACGACAATTGTCCTGCCTAGCGCTTCAAGGGTTAATGTCCCGTGTATATTACCTGTTGTACACAGAGTATTGAGGCTGCAGATTCTAAGGTGACAGTAGAACGTAAGTAATGTAATAACTCTTCAGCATGTCGCCCAACTTCAACCAGCCCTGCAACTTCCAGTAGCTGTGATAATACTTGTAACACAGTCCGCAGTAGAGTGCCAAATTTATCAGAATTGCCAAGATCTAGGGATATCTGAAAATAAATCAAAAGCAGTGAAATTATTAACCATTGTGCTGCAGAATTGTTTGTTCCCATTTTTCATTATTTTGAAGCTATCACAATTTCCAGCTTCAAATGACGAAAAAAAATTACTATAAGGAATGATTGACTGATTTTTGTCTAATCTGAAATTAACTCCCAATTAACCTTCTGAAACTGACATAAATAAATCTCTTAGTCTTTCAAAATGTGTTATTGTTGATAAAAGGGAACCATCCTCTTTTTCTACGTTATACTAAAATATTTTGCATATAGTTTCCACAGCAGCATTATGGCTCAAATGTACACTCAAGGACACTCACAAGTAGCATCACAATTATGAATATAGGGGCAGCCTCACTCATGAGACAGCTCTACAGCCCCTCATGACTCATATCAAAAATATATATTACCCTTATAATAGTAGCGAACTCTTTAAATTGATATAAACTGATCTTTAAGCTTAAGGCAACCAAATTATTATGCAACAGCCTTCTTCCTCAAACTTTTTAGGACTATTGATGAATTGAACACATGGTGAAAAAAAAGTTAAATATTGAAGACTGAAGGAAAAACAGATAAAGGGTAATTCAAAGTCGCACTGCCACTTCCGAAAGGACAGGAGACAAAGGAGAGCAGGACAAACTAGGGCCAAAGGCCTCATGTGGTTGGGGCTGAGGGATGTGGCATATTATATGTGACCATTTCGATACAAAGACGAGGCCTTGAGCTAATGTTCCTTCAATGATGGGTCAGCGTCATACACAGTGGACCAATATTGAAATTAGCCGAATATAAGGCCCTACTAGTAGTGTAGGGCTTCCACCATAGGGCTCATATCCCGAATTACAAAACAGGCACCTATGCTATAGGTGACCTTGAAGGCCTACAGGTAAAGACACTACTTTGCAGGGGGTAAGCATGTGAAAATTTAAAGATTATGAATTCAGTGTCGGAAACCTGCGCTGTGGCGGCATCAAAGCCAACACACGCGCTGACACGTGAAATTCACTCAATGCAGTCTCAATACTGGACCAGCATCTCAACAGCTGGTACAACATTAAAATGACGTTAGGGTAAAGTAACCTGTCTGCACAGTGATGCTTTGACTTGCAAACGCCGCACGCTTTTCGGATAGGCCTATAGACATGATAGACCTGTGACACAAAATATATCATGCCCTATTCATGACATTCATTGATGTAGGGCCTATAAATAACAAAGAGACAAATTGGGCCTACACGATTAGGCCCTATAGACAAGAATTTACATATTTTCAACTTCTCGGGTTCGAGGGGGTAATTCAGATCTGTTGTGGGTCTAGGGGGTTGTGGGTCGAGGGGCTATGGGTCAAGGGTTGTGGGTCGAGGGGGATATGAAGGTAACCCTAAGTATTACACAATATCAGCTAAGGCCTATGCTACATTGTGACAATGTAGTGGTAGTATACCAGCAAACACGATCGAGATGTTGAACCAATGTTGGGTTAAAGTTGTGCCAGCCTTGTAGACATTGAACCAACGATAATCTGTCATTGGATCTCGTGTCTTCTGGTATTTGTCCAATATGCCGTAGGCTGCGATAGCTGTCTGACGTAACCGCAATGATATTGCAGCTTCCATACATAGATGATCTTGTCATCCCGGTGTAAAGTCTGAAAATATACCCCCTCTCCTCCCAGATTATACCCGGGTAGATTGTGGGCACCCCGGAATCTACCCCGGGGTAGATCTTGAACTATACCCCCGGGTAGATTACGGTGGCTCCCAGAATCTACCCCCCCCCCCAGGATCTACCCCCCTTTATTGTGATTATGTGAAGTGTATTCGGCTCCCAGAATTTACCACTCCCTCCCAGAATATACCCCACTTTTCAACAACTATATGCGACCCTCCCAGAATCTACCCCTCCCTCCCAGAATATACCCCTCCTTTCAACAACTATATGCGACCCTCCCAGAATCTACCCCTCCCTCACAGAATATACCCCCCTTTTCAACAAATATAATATTATGCGACCCTCCCAGAATCTATCCCTCCCTCCCAGAATATACCCCCCTTTTCAACAACTCTATGCAACGCTCCCAGAATCTACCCCTCCTTCCCAGAATATACCGGTAACCCGCCTTTTCAACAAACACAGCACATTTTCCATGTGTCGTGTGAGCGCTGACCCAGCGTCCACAACCCTGGCCCAACATTAAACCATCACATGCTAAATGTGTTGTTTTCCCAGTAGTCAGCAGCATGATGTAGACCTGTTGTGAGGATACAGTAGGCATATGCACGGCAGTCTGGCGGCAAAGAGTGCTTGAGCACATGGTGTGTATGTATAATAATGTGGCCTACGTCTCCAACAGACTCATAACATGATTTCATGTCAGCCAATTGTCTGTGACATTGGCATAGCATTGTATTGGCATTGGGTCAACACATCGTACTTGCTGGGTATGTATTCAGTGTTGTCTTAGCCCGTGCGGCAAGAACACCACCCCCTGGTCAGTTTCTTAGCAAGAGAGCGTGTTGACCCAATGCTGTTTAAATGTTGGCACAGCGTCTTCAGCAGCGGCCAAAATATATTAAAACATTATTGGATCAATGATTCTTGTTTGCTGGCCCAATGTCGGGATTACGTTGGCCCAACTACGCTGACCCAACATTGGGCCAACGCCTCGTGTCTGATGGGATTGTGGGCTCGTGGAGGGGTGGTGAGACTGACCTCATTCTCCAAGGCTAATTAATATTCATCATCAACCAGCCCTCTCACACATAACCAAATATGGCACGGGTCTACTATAGATAACAATGGACCATTTCAAAAGTCCATACAGTCAGATGTGAAATCGTGTGAAGATGCTCATTGTATCAGGAATATTTGAGGCCACCCCCAGAAATGGTCTTTTCATGAATGAAATATGCCTGTCTACAGGTTTTATGAATGACTTGACGTCACTTTTTGTCCCCAAGTTGTGTTTAGACAACAATAACAAGGTGTCTGTGGCCAATGGCACCACCCACAAAAAGGTAATGCCAACCCTGACAACTTAAAAAACAAACAAACCTTATAAATAGAGTAAGCACCTCTCAAGACTTCAAATAACTTCATGTAGTGAGGCAGGTTGTAGAACAAACCAAGACCGTCTTTCTTATTTTTCTTCTCCTCACTGTCTTTGGGATTATCTGTCAAATTTTAACATGTTATAATAATACCAGACAAAGAATACAAGCGCTAAGTCACAATTATTCTTTTTGGCAGCCAGAACAGAAACAATTTTTTATTATACATGCAGTGTGAGTGCTATGTCAGTGTAGCCTGTATGTTAACACAGCATGGGACTACATATCATGGCTGTGAGACCAAATTCCTGTCACTCGGTCTGGATGTAATCAGCCTGAGTTATATCTTATATCCTCTGAGTTGCCTGGGTTCGGCCATCACAAGCACCCGCGAACCCCTGGGTAGATTATATAAATTGATACCCATAAGGCTAATACCGCATACAGTATAACCAAATACTGGCATATGATAGCATGTACATTGCAAGATTCAACAGCAATTCCTGTAAAAGTATACACATGTTATCATCTCAGCTTCTCATTGGTGTTAACCCCTAAAAGCGCAAAGTTATAGCATTAAAATTTTTACCAACTTGAAGCTGTGTGTCGCTACTGCGACCCACAAATTCAGTACAATTTTAAGATGAGACTGATGTGAACCCACCAGAAAAAAAAGGTGGAGAACATACGCAACAGTAAACATACGTGAACTATTGGTGATGAGTTACCTTTATTTGGTGTTTTGCCCTGCGTCTTTTCTGACTGGCCGGCTTGCGCAGCAGATCCACCACCTGAATCATCCTTCATTTTGGCCTTTCTTTTAATTGGGCTCAGGGAAGGGGCATTGGGAAGAGATGGAAGAGACGTCTTGCTGGCAGGAGGCCCAGGACTTTGATCTTCTATTACATGCGTGCAGATGTTCAACATTCTGAAAAACAAATTGATGGAAATAGACCAAACAATCGGCAAATTGTTCAATAATTTTGCTATTCAATTCAAATCTGGAATTGCTGATCTAATTTTCTATTTCAAATACTGTCTGAAAACCATGTGACTAAGTAACGACACACAATGTTTCTGGAAATATGCTATTTTTCATTAGAATTTGGGGAAGTCTCATTGTGTGGAGCAAGTAGAAAAATTTTAAGCTTGTCACTAACTTTTTTATCTACTCAAGATGCATATAATATCTGCCGAGTGCTGACGTAGAAAATAATACTACACATCAAAATCAGGACATTTCTAGTCTTAACCCTTCAGGTGCGGAGCACGAGTAAAATTGTTTTTAATCTGTGTTATTAGCAGGTTAAAACATCAAAATTTTCACCCACTTGAAAATGTGGGTTGCCGTAGCTAGAAACAACTTAAAGTTGTTAAAAGGTGATTGAAAATGTAAATAATATCACTTAGCGGTAGAGGGTAATTTTGATATAGTAAATTTCAGTATTTTACAAAACAAGATATTTAACTTTTTTTAGTCAAGGGAACAATACCCATGGATGATAGTCAATAAGAGAACATTTACATGATATTATATGGTGTACTAACCTTGCTAAATGCAGCATTAGACTTTCAGCTGTGGGTACCAAGAAACGATCACCCAAGCTTGACCATTGAGTATCCTCTGGTGTACCCGAGCCTCCTTCTTCAGGCGTTCTTAAACACTTATAGGCAGCGCCTGTAACATTACATAAGTTCATAATATATTTGAGTAAAGACATATACTACTCTAGATCTGGTAATTTCTGCGTGTTTCAATTTTCACGAATTTCTGATTTTGGGACTTTTCACGAAGTTTAAAATTCACTAATTTTCCTTTTTCTTTAGTAGCGCTATCATAAAAAAAAGTTTCGCGAATTGATCCTCCTCGCGAAAAATAACAGATTTTTTACCAGATGTACAGTATATCTATCCAGTCATACTAATGTGATAACTCATACCTCAATATTAAACAAATACATGATTAAAATAACCTTCAGTATAAAACTAGAAAGAACTGGTTCTTTAAAACCTCAAACCTCACCCACCTAGTTGGAACAGTCCAGTAAACACCTGATAGTGACCCTATGGCAGCTTAATGTTGGTTCACTGGCTGCGACAACGGCCCAACATTAACCCAGCATAGGGTCATGTTTTGTGAGAGTTCACAGATTACCAGTCCTGTTGATAATAGTACAGTATTATCAGATACTGTAATTTTAACCTCCAACATCATAAATTCCATATTTAAATTCATTATAACCTTACCCCCCATAAATGTTGGCCATATATAATCCATTTCAAGCTAATTTGAGTCACATATCCAGAAAATAAAATACATAAATTCCAAGTTGGGTTAATGCTGGGACACAATGTGCGACGCTGTCCCAACATTGAGTCAACTTTGAATACATGTATAGTGTTTGCTGTATAGGGAATATGTTGTTGTGAGAAGCTAATTATATCTTGCGACAAAGGCTGTATCCTTAGCTGACACAAAACATCGAGCTAACAATGAGATGATGGAATGATACCAACCGGCAAACAGATTTCCCGTCAGGTGTAACGCATCTTGATGAGCTGTGAGATCCAGTGCCAAAGAAGATGATGTTAGGAGAGAGAGAACTATAGGCAGCGGACCACTACCACTGCCTGCTCCCAACTCCTCCACACTTAGTCCACTTAGAGTGCTTCCTATACTTGTGACACTAGAAAGCATGAAAAAATAGATGGCATGAGCAGAAGTTTAGTGATTTCCTGTCATCTATATATCTCAATCAAGGTAAATTGTATTAAAGTGACTCAGATAATCAGGTGTGAACCACCACTGATCACTTAACCCTCATCGTTTTAAATTTTCATTTTTAAGTGGGTGAAAATCACTAGTACTTGTTTAAATTGAGACCTAACATTTGGAAATCTTGAAGTTTAAACACACATTTAATTTCCAATAATGGTGAATAAACTTGCTGATAAAACAGAATAAAAACAATAATATAGTCACGTTTAGTGGTTAAAGGGCCAATCTTTCAAGCCTGAATTTACCATTGTGATCTTCATCCACTACAAGCTGTGAATTGCTGTCACAACTCTCAACTTGAAGTGGATAAAGATGACTTGAAGCAGGTGACAAATGAAGAAATATATAGTTTTCATGATGTCTGATGTAAAACATCAAACCTCATCAAAATGATGCCTTGGTGCATTGTGAGGGTTTAAAGAATGCAAATTTATAAAACTAACCATTTTTCAGTGCTGAGATATGTTAACTCGCTAAATCCGCAAAAAATTGTAATTCACTTTGAAAAGATCATAAACAGCGTAATTTATTTCTTCCTGTTTGGTTTGAAAACCTACGTGATCATAAATATTTAACTTATTATTATAATTAGACCACTTCATTCCAAGGACCGGCTTTTTGATATAGAAAGCCCATCTACTGGTGTGAAAGCGTCATTTTATTCAAATCGCCCTGCTGTGTTTTACATACTGTGTAGTTTACTGTGTTGTTTATGTGATAAAGGAGAGTAGCGGTACATCTGATAAACCACCTTACATCATCATAATTAGACAAATTAATTAACCCTACTAAGCACGACAGTAGTCGTTCCTAATCTGTTTTATCAGCAGGCATTGGGAATGAAACAAGTGTTTAAACATTTGATTTTTGGTTTCAAATTAAACAGAAATTTTCACCCTTTTGAAGTTTGTGGGTCGCGTTTGCGAGACACAACTTCAAGTGGGTGAAAATTTTAATTATACAACTCAGTGCTTTAAGGGTTAACAAATCAAACAAACCTATATTTATATATTTAAAAGTATGAATTTCAAATTGAAAACTAAATTACCAAGGCCGTTCAGTGACAGAATTAGGCCTCTAATCATCGTTTTAAAATAAAACTCATTTGATAAAAACTTATAACTTTCTAGACTATAACTTCCAAAATTTTGACTGTATCTCATGACCATTTATTTCAAATTAGTCATGTTCCCGGATATTAAGCATATTGAAGTCAACAATAGCAAAATAAGGTATAGCGTTAAAAGTAGCCAATTTGGCTGAGCCCTAAAATCCGAAGTGGACATATCACAGTGAAGATACCTGTCTACAAACCTCGCAGCACTTCCTGTGCTGAGGTTACGTCTGTGGTGGGAGATGGATGCACCGCGACTTGATCCCCCGACAGGCATACAGCCCCAGGCTCCGGGATACATGGTCACCTGGTACTCCGCGGACAACTCACTCAAAGCACGAATACATCCATACTGAAATGTAATGACCCTTAAAACGTTACATACATTATAAATCTAAATTTTCACCCACTTGTTGAAGTTCTGTCTCACCAGTGAGTAAGAAGTACTATACCAAAATATAAGCACATTTTACAAATTTAATGCACAGTTGTCTTACAGTGCGGGGATCGACTTTAGACGTCAGAATCAGACTTCTACAGACGTCATATTTTGATGACTAAAGCGCTCCCCGCACTGTAAGAGTTAACAGCTATCTCGCAGCAAACAAGAGATGTTTACCCGATACTGGCTTATTGTCGCACCAGCGCGGTAGACAATGGGCCAACATTAAGACAACATTGGGGCATTTGCTCATATTGGGCTTACAGAGTATAGCACTAATACTGCAAAGATCTAGTTTTTAATCTTGAGGTACTTTTCATTCAGTTGAAGCAGGTAACAGCCTAGAAATATCAGCTTTGGGAGGCAACACAAGACTTACCATAAGGTACTTCGAATTTGAGTGATTCAGCTTACTGCATATTACAGATACAACTCTCATCAGACTGGCCTCAGTGGTGGGCAGTGGCTGGTAAGTCGGGTGTAAATGGTAGGGAGCCACCAACCCGTGCACCAGTGGCTGGGGCATTTGTGACCATTCATGAAGCATTGGCTCAAAATACTGCATTGCATACGCTTTGGCTTTGGCAACAACTGGGTCGTGTTGAGGGTTATCAACAACGTGGAATAACTGTGGTATCATTCTGAAACATTTTATTTGGCAAATATAAGTTATTTAGTAAGATGGATATAAAACGCTGAATTATAAAGCGCTGAATTATAAGATTTAAATCATTACCCACTTGAAATTGTTTGTCGCTACCGCGACCCACAACTTCATGTGGGTCAAAATTATACATATCTGTACAAATTATATCAAAACCTTTGCATTTGCAAAGAAATTTAAAGTCATTTCTCCTACAAATTTGCGATATTAGCATATTTTGATTAAAATTGTACAGATACAAACATTTTATACCCACTTGAAAAAGTGGGTCGTGGCAGCGAGACAACTCCAAGGGGGGGTAAAACATGTAATTTTACAATGTAGGCTTAGCCATTAAAATGCAACTAAAATTGATGAATTATGTCGCAGTAAATGCTCAATTTAAAATCAAATTTGATTAGTAAATAAGCATGAATTGAATAGATTTTTCCTATTCATTATTAAACAAAATATTCTCAGATTTTCTGTGATCATACAGATTGGAAACATTGTGTGTGCATAATAGTGCAGAGACCCTTGGTTGGAACGAAGAAAAAATATATATCAAGATGACAGAAGATATCCTTTCCACTGCCATAGCGTATTAAACCGGATCATTTTTGCGGCCCTCTCAGAAACAGTACCATACAGCATAGGCCTGTCACAGCGTACTGGATCGTAGCGAAAAAACGGCCTTCTGACAAGCACCATCGTATGTCGTAGACCTGTCAGTAGTTTTCATCCTCATTCCATTTTATTCAGTATTAAAACTAGTTTTGCTAAGCTGGTAAATAACGCACACTTGTAATCTTTGATATACAGAGAGTATTTCCCCATTTCTTCCCAGTAAACTTAGCGGCATGCTTCTAACTTATCATGATGTTTACTAATTAGCAATTATAAATGGATAGTTATAAGATTATGTGAAATAAGCTATTTCGTCACTTTTACATGCTTTAAATATTATGACATAGATATTAAATATACCCGATTTTACACCTGCAACCCTTAGTTTGATTTCTTGTGAAGACATTTTGGTTTCCATAACATTTAATTTTCAATTAATTCTTCACTAATTATCTTGATAATGAACAGGGGGGTCAATAACAGAACATTACACTATGGCTGTTCCACGGCATTTCGTCTGGTTACGATTTAATACGTTGTAGCGTAGCTATGCCCCAGCCGCCCCGTAGCACTTAATGTGTACCCATCACCACGGCACAGTACGTTACAGCGTTGATACATGCCAACCATTCACAGCGCACACGATACATTGTCGCAATGTTGGTTTAATGCTGGGTCAGCGTCGCTTATGCTGGACCAATATTAATCTAGTAGTATCGTGTTTGCTGGGCACGTTGTCATCTCCGTGTGTATTTTCTCGGCCGTGACATGTTGACTTTTCTGTTATCTTAGTAGGCCTACATTCCACGATTACGATGTTGGAATTTTTTCCGGTTCATCAGAAGAACTGTTAGGCTGTTAGTATTTTTGTCTTTATTCCGTTTTCTTTATTAGAACAATTCAATTTCCCAATGTGGTAAACAACTCATACTTGTAAAATGAGGTGGTGGAATTATTATGATGCTCCTTAAACTTTGAATGAATAACGATAATAATGTGCAAAGATGTATTTTTCTGTTCACATTTAACTTGAAACATTCCACAAGAAATACACTCACCCAGAATATTAAATATTACACAAAGCCTACGTTAATACGTAACCATTTTTCTCAGAGGACACAGACACCCTTATGATTTTTACTAGGCACCTACAAAAATTAATAAAATTATAGAAATGTTTCCAACATAAAAATATCGTAGTAATGACTATAAATTGGGTTTAGTTTGAATTATGTGTTCATCTGGTTTGTTCTGAACTGATATTTACTTGTGTATTCCATTCATTACTAGACAGTCAGTCGCAGACTGCACTCCCCTGTCTCGTTGTCTGGGCCCGTATTCTCAACCTATATAGTTGGATACCTTGTCAGGAAATATTAGGTTTAAATTCTTTAAACTCCTTGCTAATTATCTTAATCGTAGCCATGTGGATTCATGAAGACTACACTTGGTGCCATACACCATATTACTTTCCCATCAAGCGGAATATGTTGGCAAAATACCTTTTCAATGGTGGGCCAGCGTCACAGGCGCTCCAGATGCATTATGTAGAGTAACCCTAGACGCTGTGTAGACGAAAACCCATAGCGTACCAATTCGTTATATCTCACCTCGCACGTCTGCTGTAGCGTAAAAATACGTAATAGCGGCAGCAGCTCTATACATGAATAAGAGAGATTTTGAGATAAATTACGTATTTTTACGCTATGCGTGAGAGAAGGCCACTTTTTGGATAGGGATTAGAACGCTGTGGTGTGAGTGCGGTATATCATAGTGTTTGTGAGAGGGCCGATTTTTCCATCCGTTTTGATACGCTGTGGTAGAGCTGTGGTATATCTACCCGGCAGTGGAAAGGATATGCCGCGACTCGGCTAAACGGGCACATGGAATTTTTTATAATTATAGACCTCCTGAGGGACTTTTGACTGAAATTTATAACTGCACACCTATGGAAAATGGTGATTTTATTATAAGTTTAAAGTGAGAGGAAATGTGAAAAATTCAGAAGATTTGAAAACAGGTGAAAAATTGAGAGAACTCAAGAAGTATGCCAAGTACAGTTGCAACAGCTAGTCTAGCACCCTCAGATAAAATTTGTGAATGATTTGAGACAAATCAACCAAGTATTTTATGTGATGCATCTCGAAAAAATATTCTGTATTGATGCTCATGATGGACTGATACAGCAAGTAGGCTCAAAAACAGTTACGGCAAGAAAACATCTAGGACCCCACACATCATTGTGAGTGATATGGAAATCGGCCATAATATCGAAAAGAAAATAGATAGATTTATTTCAGCAATAGACAATACAGTCTTTGTGCATACATATAAACAAGGTATTGGTTGAAAAGAAGATCAGGTATATCCTCACAGTAATGCAAAAGAGGCTAGAAAGTCAGTAAATGTGATGACCACATGATGCAAAATACAATAATTTGCATACTTAACAATAGCAGATGCAGCTCCCTGTCTCACTCTTTGATCTTCATCTCCAAGAAGTGGTATGATCACATCTTTGATCACATGGTCCTGTAAATTCAGATGCTGAAACAAATACCAAAAATGTACATGAAATAACCATAAATTTTTTGTACAATATAAAATATCATAAATGCTACATAATATTACCATGCATATTGTGAAAAGATTGTTACTTTATTACTCACGTGGGTGTGAGAGGAGTGAAATTATAATAGTGAAAAAAAATGTTTTAGTGCAGCAGAACAACTAGCAATTTGTGGATAAAAGGTATTTTTGATTAGGGAAATAATTTATACATCAATGAAATGAACGTCAAATAATGAGGACAAAATCTATAATTATTAATTTCAAATACATTAAATATGATTATCGTTCCATGTTGGAAAAAAGATCATGCACAAAAAGATGTTTTTGTTGACTTTCGCCAGGATGTGAAATGACTCAGTGCTGCTTTCCGGTTTTGGGGATTTGAACTATGGCTTTGCTACTCTATCCAGTATGATTTTACCATATTACGATGCGTATTTATGACATTGATGCTATGAAAACTATTTAAATCAGAAAAAAATATATTGACGGTGATTAACTTTCATTTTTTAATCAATAACTTGTTGTTTAGTTATAATTAGTTTTAAGTCTTCATCTCCCATTTAGTGCTTCAAAAGTTAAGACAAAGCCTGCCTATTCTTTGCTAACACATAGCAGGTGACATCCAGCTAACAAAAGATCAAGACATTGCCCCAAATGCTGGGTAATGCTGGACTGACTCAACATTACACCAACATTGGTTCAAGTCTCATGTTTGCTTGGCAAGTGACGATACGGGCAATGGTTGATACTATGTTTGATGACATACGGTCACTCCCCCTCCCGTTTTGCGCCCAGATAGCTCTTTTGTTATGAAATACATTTTGATAAAAAAAAATCATTTTTAATAAGATCACTTATCTGCTGTAAAAGTGGTGAATTTAATTCCAAAAAGAAAAATTGCAAACCTAGAAAAACATCATTGTATATTTGGAGGTTTAAGGGGTAAAATGGTCCTTTGTTTTATATAATGATTCATAGGCAAAGTTCCAGCCCCTGTCAATAGCTGACACCACTGTATATATACTAGCTTAATGTAGTTTGCGAAATGTGCGCAAAATCTAAGGATTTTACCCTCTGAAAGGTGATTGTTACGTTATACAACAAGACGTGTTATTTTCCAGATTTTACAGTACTGTAAATTAAAAAAACCCCATTAACATACCCCTGCATAATGGTGTTTTCCTCGTCTTGTTTCTAAGCAGACATTCTCAAGATAGTGCACTACAGCAAAATCCACTTCGGACAACAATTCCAAAAGACCAACCTTAAAATGTTATATAAAAATGATATATAAACAAGAAATGCAGTCAGCATTTGATAAGGAAAAGTATCATAGAACTTTTTTAATTTGATTGATATAATTAATAATATAATTTTTAAATATTAAAAGATTTTTAATAAAATAAAATTGCTATTTTTTAATTATTTGTATACAAAATAATAATACAATTATGGCGGCTCCATGCTACAGCTCAATATAAACAAATAGTGTTCTTTATTTAAAACAGTACCTTTACAAGCCAGTAAGGATTTTGTTTCAGCTGCAAAACAGCCAGTAAAACCCGTAATCCTAGTGCACTGTCAGTACTGTTGATAACAGGCACAAGACATGCTCGTAAAGCAGTGAGACCAAGCCGGCATGCAACTGATGAATCATCTTCCAGAACTGACGTGAGAACACAGACTAGCTCTTCCAGCAACACGTTCTCTTCATCTTTAGCTGAAAAAAGGAATTAGCATTGTTGTAAATTTACATTTTGGCTCTATAAACTTCAGTATATCTCTGTCAATTGGGCATTTACTAAAAGTGCAATAAACATTTAAATTATTTGCAATAGTAGCTAAAATACATGCAAGATTAGGAAGAAGTGCAAATCATTGGGTTTAAAAAATACAATTACAAATTGGCAGCTGGTAAAAAAACCATACAGAAATAAAGTGCTCATTATCAACATCCAAGAAATTCTTATCTTACCCAAGTTTGAGCGGATCCACTTGGAGAAGCTACCAGTGCTTTTGCGCAGAACAGCTTGTATAAAGCTACCAAGAAGAAGGGCTGAAGTGCCCTTTAATTGCGGGTCAGAATGATTGGCATAAAGTAGCACATCTCTCATTGATTGAAGTTCACCTGTTAAATAATAAGACTTATTATTCACCACAGATATATTTTCTCCCAATAAAATTCGCAGATTCATATAGTGAACACAATGCAGCAATGTGAATGTAGAAATTTAAAAATTCCTTTAAAAAGTATAATATATGTTGAATGTTATTCAAGTAAAATGCAACGGGTTTTTTAAAACTCTGCTGTTTCGACTTGCTACGGGAAGCCTTGTTCACATACTGTAAGTATATGAACAAACCTTGCCATAGCATACAATATTATATGCACAATAAATTGGAATGGCTATGAAATATCAAAGATAATAATAGCAGGGTTGACATATCCAGCTGTAGAAAGTGACTGTGGGTATGTGAACAATGCTTGTTTCTTTTATGGAAGATTAACAATGAAAATAACTGGGATGTTTTGTAAAAAAAATGATTTTAAAAATAGAAAATAAATACATAATTTCAGAATGTCAAAACAGTATTTAATCACATCTAGTAATAAAGGTTTACCTTTAGCTTGACTTGACTTGTGGACTTTGGCGAGGAATGTTTTAGGACAAATGGAAATGATAGAGCTGACACAGGCTAAGGCTAAAGATTTAACACTAACACGAACTTGCTTATCAGGTATAAGTCCCCTGGGATAACCTGTTAAGAGGAATCGTGTACAAAGCAGTCGAGCACAGTGTACGAGAGGGATATCTCTGTCTAATAAATCACCTATATCTCCCTCTCTCACAACACCCGCACTTGTTATTGTACCAGATTGTATGGACTCTGATACATCTATCCCCATAGAATTAGTATCTTCACCACTGGGTGTTCTACTATGTAGTTTGTCATCGCTTGCTCCAATACGAAAAAGCGATTTGTGTTTGGGACTAGTCCTGGAATCTGAAAGTGTGTCAGTGCTGCTGCTATGTGACATAGCCTTTTCACTGTCTTCTTCGATGTAGCCTATCTCTATATTAGCATAGTCTCCATCGGTTGTGAACTTAACATCATCTGCTGCACCACTCAACTCCTCGTTTTCCGTCTCGGCTTCATTATCTTCGAGATCATCTCCAATGTCATTCAATGTATCAACGCTAGATCTTCTGTTATCTGAATCCACTCCTAACGGTTCTAGATCGGACATCAGAGGTTGATCATCTACGCCAACATCAGATCCTGTCACGCTGGCTTCTGACCCGTCCAGATCTTCCTCTGACCCATCCTCACCCATGAACGGCAAGCGGGTTGTACCTGTAACATATTACATGTTAACCCTTATCCTGCTGATCACAACTTTTGTCGCTTTCAACCTATTTTATTAGTCGACCAAATCACTGTTATTGGGAATGGAATGTGTGTCTAAACATCAATATTTGCGCTCAGAGTAATTTTCAGCCACTTGAAGTTGTGAGTCGGGGTAGCGAGACACAACTTCAAGTGGCTGAAAGTTCAAATAAATTAACTTAGCAGGATAAGGGTTAATTAGCAAATCACTAAGATGTATATCAATGTTCAAAGTGTAAATGAGCAGGGGAAAAAAGGTCTTTAACCTTTTCACAACCAAAACTAATTTTTATACAAAAAGGTGGGGCACGGGACAGCTATTTTGGCTGACAATCGACAACACAGATGTCAATTCGATCAAGTCATTTGTAGACAGCAAAGATAAAATCTGAGTTTTACAAATTTGTTGTTTTTAACCAGTTTTATTTACCTGTGCATACAGCATGTACAGGTTCTCAGTGTATGAGGACATTTCTATGTAGACCTATATAGAGGTCTGTACTGTTGACTGCTCAATGGGAAAGGATCTACATTTCTAAATTGAAGCCGAAAGTTCTCCCAATTTCATAGAGATTAACACATCAAACACGAGATGCTGACCAAATGTTGGTTCAATGTTGAGCGTCGGTGGCAATGGAACACAATAAAACAAAATTGGGTCAGCATCTCGTGTTTGATGGGATATCTCTTTTAATCCATAAGTACTCAAATTCATAAAATAAAAGTTTAGAGCTTGAATTCACTTTCAAATTTTGCATAAGACTTATCTTTAATTGATCAGTATATAAAAGTATGGTACAATATTAAGTTTCAGTACATTGGTTTATTTAAAATTACATCCACAACTTACTTCCCTGCTTGGATTGGAGACCCAATTCCTGTGCTCTTTGAAAAATGGTATGCCTTTTAATACCAGCTTTTGACAAAAGAACAGGTTGTAACTGCTCTGGCATAGTACGCAGAAGTTGTTGTAGTGTTTCTAGAGCAGCAGTCACCAAGTTATGGTCAGCATCACCGGTGTGATAGAGTAGTAGCTCAAACACCTGATAGAACAAGTACCTACCATTAAAAATTTCCTAATCAAGCATTGCTGACTTTAGCCTCCCCGATTATAGATAGTGCTCAAAATATTTTATGCTCAAAGTAGTTTAAACAAATAATTGATGAAAAAAATTTAGAATGCAGCTGAGTAAAGAAATAATGTTCAAGGAATCAACTTTTAACCACTGCACCAGACTCTCATCCCCTCTCCGTAGGCGAGTTCTTTCTTTTCCAATAATCAAACAAATTTTGTATTGATAAAGATAATGATCAGCAAACATGTTGAACATATTGAAGACACAATTCAGCAAACACTAAAGGTTGACACGGGACTGGTTAAATGTTGGGCCACAGTCACATACAGTGGGCCAATATTAAAGCAACACTGGATCAACATATTGTGTTTGCTGGCAAGTACAAAAGATACTGGACAATTAATATAATTTTAGAGAAACTGGTGACAATAACTAGAAGAAAAGGCTTTAGTTTTTTAAGGTGTGTGGATTCAATGAGCTGAAGATCAAATTGGCATGGCAAAATACATGTTTTTGCACTCCCATTGTGATTTGTCTAATTGAGACTATGTATTAAATATTTTACATTTTATTTTCCACAAAATTTTCTTTTCTTAATGTTCTCACCTGCACCAACTGTTCTCTGCCTATTTTTACTTCCCTTTCGGATGTCTTAACTCCGAAACTTCCCCTTAATGTGCGATCAGAAGTATCCCCTTTTCCGAGGTATGGCAAAAGATTTCTGAGAGTGAGTAACACTCCAAGCACAGTGTGTGCATCATGGTCTTCTTGAACAGGAATAACCCGATCTAAACAAAAAACATCAATTTCATTTTATCATGTTGCTAAAAAATAGACAACTCGCGATCTGAACGACTCGATTAACTCTTATGCTGCTGAATTATTTGTCTCTCTTATTCATTCATTTAAAGCTGAAACTGCTATGCAATTTCCAACTTTAAATGACTAAAAATATGTCTATTTAGGAAAAGTGGTCATATGCAAAATGTAATTATTTGAATAACTGAGCATCTATTACAAACTATTTGGGGTATTTCATTTGGTTGTAAAACCGAATAAAGACCTAAATGAATAGTTCTGAGTTCAAAGGGTTAAGAGTTACCTAATAGACCAGTGAGCATCCACGAGAAGAAGAGCTGAGGTTTTCTTGAGCTTTGACAAATCAAAGTAATTGATGTAGCTGAAGTACGCCTCATAGTAGCAGAGCTCGAGGCAAGGTTTGGTAAAAATGCTTTCAGGAGCACCTGGAAAAATTAAAAGTACAATTTACCATCTGTTCTCATCAAACAATCTAAATCGTGACAAAACTGCATTCCAATTGTGATAGTTAGTAAGGCCTAATAAATGGCAAGGACATAGTGTGTATAACTGTTACATTGAAATCAAAACATCACCCAATAAAGAGCAGTAATGTTTTCATTGTAATATCTAAAAGCAGATGATTTGTCTTTTTTTACAATAAACATGTAAATTACAGTGCTTATCAAGCACACTCAAACTAAAAGAGCAATAAGATAGATGATATTATTTTTTTTTTTAGCTTTAGTTTTACATGTATTGTTGATGTTGCTCACCCTAACTTCCAAATCAGTTGCAAAACTCATCAATATAGGACATATTTTCATCATGACGATTGCAAGTGTTTCTTGTATAGATTCCTCTGGACGTCTGCATATTCTGGCCAAACACGGAAGCAGGTTCACTATGTAAGGCCTGAAAAAACGTGCATAAACATAGTTTACCATAGACAGCATTATTATTGTTAGAAAACAAACACAAAGAAGATTGCCATTAAATAAAATTAGTGATAATGTAATTTTAACTGGAAACTTCAAAGAAAATACATCCACCAATCTTTCTTTATGATTTTATTTTATCACTCCTATCAGGCTATGTAAGTGCTTGGCACTGAGTTAGAATGAGATGTGTGTGCATGTAGAGCTTAGAACAACAAATATCCAGTACTTTTGAATAGCCAGAAAAAGATATACTATATACAGTGCAATATGTACATACCAGACCATGGGTTCAGAATTATTTACATTCGAAACAATACTAATTAACCCTTTCCAAACCAGAACCTGTCTACTCTGAAAACTACTCATTTTTTCCCCAAATGGATAAATGGCATTGTATTTCACCTGTCCAAACTGGAGTCGGATATTTCTTTTTAGAGAAATTCAAAAGATTGCATGTGGTGCAATAAGGGTTAAACTGAGGGGTGACAAGGTGATGTAACATCCTGCCTGTGATGCAATGGTAAAGGTGCTAAGTGTTGTTAGCACCTTTTGTCTTCGAGAAATGTCAACACCTTTAAATTGAGATTTGAAAGTTTTTTTAACAATAAAAGGGATTAACAAAAATAATTGGTCAAAAAATATTTCTTAAGCAAATTATGTTTCAAAAAATAATTCTAAAGCAAATTATGTTTTGGGGTTCAATATTTTTGACAGACATGGTGATGAAAATATCACCCGCCCCTACTTCGTGGGCGGGGGATAAAAATAAAACTGTGGCAATATAATTTCCACCAATATAACAAAAATCTTGTTATGCCGTTGTTAGCAAATTGTTCTGTGTCTGGAATGTGTGATGGACGATTACAAGAATATAATGTTATTTTAGGCTAGGCGCTAAAAATTCAATGTTCATAAAAACACAAATGCGCTACGGGTGTGAAATATGTGCCATACAGTTACAAAAATGTGTTATTTTAAGTTCTAATATTAAAAAGGCGATACTTATAATAAAACTGGAAATACATGTAGAAATTATCACGGACACACTATATATACCCAAATTATAACCCACATGTCATTTAAATTCTCTAAAAGGAAAAACCCTGTCCAAAAAAACCGAATCCTGTCTAGTCAAGAATAAAACTTTGTCGCCAAGCCATTCTGGTATTTACACGTTGCACTTTATATTATAAGAAACTTGGATAATCTCTGATTATTAAATTGTAACTCAGGCTTGACCCAAACCTCCAGTATGCAGGGGGTATGTACAAGTTGCACTGTATATTATAAATATTATAAATAACTTGGATAATCATTCATTGCTAAATAGTACCTCAGTTTTGACCCAAACCTCCAGCAAAAGTAACTATTTTCATGGTTCATTGCACTTCTCATAGTGATCGCCAAGTCAAACAGTTACTGCTCCAGTAATAAATATCATAATCACACACATGTTAACAATACTGAGCACTATGCAATGTCTTGCAAAGTAAGCAGATACTGTCATTTTTGCCTTGCATGGCAGAAAAGCTCAGTGCCTACGGTATTCCAATAATTAACTCACCTGCATTTCTGGGGTCTGATAAGATGACAAAGGTCGGCAAATCTCCAGAGTGCTGCCCTTAAACTGCGTGGGGAACCGTTTTTCTTGATTTCCTTGTACAATTCTACTTGTAGGCGTCCAAGATTTGTTTCGAGTAAGCTCTGTTAATGTAAATAAATAATTGTGTATTGACAAAAACTTAATTGCAGTCTGGTAAAACAGTCATGAAATACTCTGTATATCTGTTGAAAACAGAGATGTAATATTGCGTATACATATTGTGTAGATTTTGGATAATTAGTAATAAGTACTGTGCATGTGTCATGTTTTATTCAGTCTGTAATTTTAAACACATCTTTGTGTTACCAAGGTTATAAAATAATTGATATTATCCCAAAAAACTATTTCTTGTCAAAGTTTTTGTCACTATCTCTCAAATACCAAATTCCACATATTATTTATGCAATATAAATTACCTGTACATTGACAATGAAATACTACAATGTGGAGTGGACAGGACAAAAAGGGGCCATTTGACATCATTTAAATGATTAAATACATTTAAAAATTGAAGGTTGTATGTTAGAATAAAAAAATACTACACTTAAATTAACCCTCAAAACTTTGAGCTACCGTATTTAACCCTCACACTGCTGCATAAATTTAAAAGCTTTTGTGGCTGCCTACTACGTAATTTATCGCATGTTTTTTCTTCATAAAAACATCCGATACTAATAACCATTACATGTATATTTAAAAATCAGTCAGTTAGCAATATGCAATATGCAAAACGCAAATTAAAAAGACACCACAAAACAAAACAATTTTTTTTTTGTTTAGAAATCACTGGGCAGCCAGGGTTAATTGCATTTTTCAACCACTTAACAATTGTATCTCGCAAAATTAAACTGTTATGTCTAAAATTATACCAATAATTTATAAATCTTGCTGATTGAAAACACATTTCAGGCTGCTACATAAAATACTAATTAAAAGCTATTATAGTTGTAATTGCCCATTTCTAAACAGTTAAAATTGAAATATTCACCTTCATTGTAATGTTGAGACATTCATCTGAAGCCATTCGTACATCTGCTTCAGGATCATCACACAAAGCCAAGAATGTCTCCATAGCGATCCCAAGAAACTTAGGGAAGTCCCCAACATTTCTAAAATATATAAAAAACTACTGTATATCCCCGAGTGTGATGCAAAATGTCCCAAAAATGCACCTCGTATTATATACAGGTGTAGCATTCAGTAAAACAATTAAGAGGTCAACAAGCAGTGAACTTCACACTCAGTGTCAACAAAAACTAGGATCAGTGACCTGGCGGTAAGTATACAACACGGACAAGAGTTTGGCAAAAGTTTTAATGTCTATGTCATACCGACAGTCAAACACAACCATTGGAAATATTGGCAAAAATTATATGGTTTGCTGTTTTTAATATAACTGTAATAATTATTTTTTTATAACAAGAAAATGTTCATCTATAATTCACAGACGAATTACAGGCTGCGGCTCCACCACTAAGCTATGCGACGTTGGTGGGAGCACACTGCAGGTGCGAAAGTGCAAGACTCCTCCACCTCCTCTCGTGAACGCTGGCAGAGTGTTAATACAGTCTGACACCTTGTACAGCCACCGCCCGCTAGACGAAGCAGTTAGCCTACAAATAATTTATTATCACATTTCTTTTTGGAATGTTTTTTTAGGTACGACGATATCTATATATGGTCTTTGTGCTTAGATAAATTAGAATAATAATGATAATAGGAATGCATCGGCGACATATGAATGCTTTAAAAAGACATACATGTAACTGATTAAATTTCCTATGTCAAATTTTACACAGTATACATGTAGGTTTCAGAAGGTGTGCCAAAACAAGACAGTCCTGATGACGTCATCTACTCTTGTCGATGTTAGCCCAGCATTGATTAAATGGTGGTATATCATCTGTAGGGACATTGTATATGCGTACTAGCATTGGTTCAATGCTGGACCATCAACTTATAGTCAACAAATCATTAATACAACAATGAGCTAATGCAAATATCCCGATTTAATTAAATACTCAAGAATAATATGTCAAATACATGTAAGAGCTCAGAATGTCCTTATTGTGATGGACTATGCCATCTATTACCTTATTATCTTAAATTAAACATATATCAATATGAATAAATTTCACCCACGGCAGGGAGACACAACCTGAAGTGGGTAAAAATGTCAATTAGGAAACTTTAGAGGTGAAGGGTTAAGAAATTATACCTCATGTTAGATGAAATGATGCAATCAGTGATAACATGGCAATGTGCAATCTTCTCCTTTTTACTCAAAGTGACATCCTTTTTCCTGTGAGAACAAAGAAGATTTAAATACATTCATGTCTTATAGCATACAATTTATAAAAGTGAAAATACTACATGTACAGAGGAGAAACATCCACATAAATGCTGCTATGCCCATTACGACACCTGAATGTAATGAAAACAAATTAATTGGCTTTGCAGCGATGGCGCTGGCCTCTTGCCATGTCACCAAATGCGAAGATATTTCCATGTGGTAAAAGATTTGTAATGTCTGTTAGGAACAGGGTTCCAGATACCCAGTCGGCCACTCGCCATTGGCCCCTTGCTTTTGCTGTGGGTTAACAAAGTTCACATCAAAGGTAGCCATCTTTATGATATGTTCAATTTTATTATCTATAGGCATTAATCATGTTATTCTGGGCTCCTAGAAATTGGTGTTGGTGACCAAAATTAGCATCTGAAGGGCCCACATACAATTTTTGTGGGTATCTTGTCCCCTAAAAAACAGCCATCTAAATACCACAAATCCCATGCAAGGCTGATATGATGCAGTGGTTGTGTAGCAACCTGTCTTTGTTGACTAAATATTTTAACATTTCACCAGTGTTTACTTTGAATAGTAAGACCATTGTGGTCCCGCCATCAGGGGAAAAAATTCATAATTTTTATCCACTCGCCAGCCGGGCTAGAAATCCACTAGCCCTTATGATTTTTTAATCGCCCTTACTAGTTTAATGTTCTTATAAAAAAAAATTGCCGGATTATGCGCGATATGGCTGAATCACTGGTTAATGTTTTTTTCCCCTTTTGACCCATCTTCCGTAAGCTTAGCCTGAGCATTTTTGCTGCAGGTGGACATTTTAGCTTTAATTAGCACATCTGCAGCTGTTTGAGCTCCAGTGAAGTCAGAGTAAATGGGCCAGTGAAATATGTCCAGCCACCCCACCTGAAAAATGTCTCTGTCCACCTTTATCTTTATATAAAGTCACGTTATTGAACCAGCATTTCTCTATTATAGTTTTCTTTATTTTATTAGCCGGTGGCACCCCACCTTCCATTATTCATTTAGATTTAATTGACTATTCATAATTATTACATGTACAGAAAATTAATTTAATCCGACATTGGCTCACTAGTGTTCATTCCAACGTGGAGAAAGAAGGGGCTATGTTGCCCACTTCGATGAAAAAAGGGGGCCATCTCAAAAAAACATAAACCGTTCTGCAAATATAATAAAGTCAGTCATTTTAAACATAAAAATGATGTCAAATAAGCGTACCTGAAAAAATATATATATATCTTCTTTCATATAGTTTAGGGGCTATTCGAGGTAACTGAACTTGATATGTAGTCCTATCAACAAAGAAGTAGGGAAGTCTATGGAGCTATAGCCTCTATGGCATCATAACACAGCAAGGCACAAAATAACTGGGATGAAAAGGTTATCTCAGGTGTATTTTTTAGGCCTTTTCTGGGGATGTAATTTAGTTTGTGTTAGGCCTATTAGCATGGTTAGACCTTCTTAGTCTCAACACCCTTATGTCCATTTATTCACATCGTTTCTGCGCCGATATACATGCGCCAGCGGCAGCCCTATGTGCGACTGAAACTGGAGTTTTAGCCACAGCTTGTGTTCACACAAAATTGCAAGACGTTTTTGCAGACGTTTTTTATGTAAGATTAATGCTTGATTTATCAGGCCAATAATGCATGAGTCTTTTAGAATCAGCAACAATTAAAGACAGCATCTATTCACCCACAGCTCGTTGGGCAATAAAATGTTGTCAGCATGCATGTATGTCAGCGAACTAGATAAATGATCTTCTTGATCAGCGCCATTTTGAACTGTGAAATATCAGGTGAAACGAATGTTGGGAACCACGACGCAATAAGTGACGCTGTGGGCTGTCATGGCTACCGCAGATCGGGCCACATGTAATACACGCGCCCACGCACCGCTGATTGACCAGGCCGTAGGCCTACTGGTCAGTAGTTTGTTTAACAACTTGGTGAACGTGATTTTTATGTCCACGTGTGTCAGCATCAAACATGATTCAGTTGCTCACTTTTTAGTGTACCAAATCTTGAATTATGTGCGCTTCAGTGCTCCTTAAACGTAATGGTCTCTGATACACATAATCACATGTGAGCCGAAACAACGCTCTGTAGCGTGCCACGACGACGACGCCTGTACATGCTGTGCGGCGCTCTGCAGTTACGCGTAAATAGCCACACATGACCTGCGGATCGCACAGGGAATCAGTCGCCAGCAGGGCTAGTGACATGCTGATTCACAATCGCCCTTACATAATTCTTGTCGCCACGGGCGACCGGGCGTATGTGAATTTGCACCCCTGCGCCATGCATCCCGTAAGATGACCACTGTGTCTGCGTTACTTATGAAGATCCGACTTCGGTGACGCTGTCTCAAGGGTGGCCAACGATGTCGCATTTGAGTCATAATGCAGCAAACCTAAGGATTTGATCTGGTAACAATGTACATTGCATGTTGGCCCAGTATCGCTGACGGTGTTGCATCAACAATGGCAAATTCCTTGTGCTTGATGGGTAAGCATGCCGACCGCATGGTATCGGTGATCACAACTTCAAACAGATCATATCAGTGATCAGTCATAAATATGATCTACTATTGTTTATACGTCATGGGCGCTAACTAAAAAAAAAAGTAGCTTGGTATAGTCAAAGCAATTATAGTAGGTATTGTGGAAATGTGTGGATTAAAAAAAATTATAACCCATGTGATAGGTCTTAGGTATTTTAAGTAATTGAATTCTGGGATGAAGTTGATGGGTTTATAGAGGGGTGACATTTAGTACATGGTACAGTAGATCCTGTCACCAACGACCTTGCTTCTGCCAGACAAAAAAAGTAGTTGGTGACAAAAAGTCGCTGGTCACAGGAATGAGTTTCTGCTGTAAAATTTGTGGGTGCGGCGGCTGGTTCAATGTCGGGCTAATGACGTCGACATTCACCCACCATTGACTGGTAGTCATTGTGGATCAAAGCACGTGGTTGCGGCAACATTTCAATGCTTGTTCTAATACCACTGATTATGACGGTGTTTTACTGAATGGCCGCTAGCTATGCTAATCACGCTAACAGAGCACACGTTATATAAGCCCAGGTAGCTTCTGACCCTTTACAGGCATGAGGCATTGTATATTCACAATAAATGTGTCACTATAGGACAGAAGATCCACACAGTCAGATCTGACATGCAGTGGTTTGCTCATGAATGTTTCCAAAAATTGTATGACGAAAAAAGTTGAGGTCATTCGACACAAGTAATATGATGACCTTCTGCCACATATTTGAGGTCGCAAGTCGCGTTAGACAGAAAGTCGTTGATCACAGGTCGTTAACTATAGAAAAATGTTCCGTGCAAGAAAAAAAGTCGTTGAAGACAAAAGGTCGTTGATGGCAGAGTCGTTGATGACAGGATCTACTGTATAGTGACTAACTTTTAAACTGTGAAATATCTTTAAATAAAACTCACAGCAGTCGCCGCATCACTAGAAAAAAGTGCTTGTAAAATTTTATGAAAATTGGGTGAGAATTGAGTCAGTAATGTTTACAATGTGAACTATCCCAAGAAGTGGAAAAACAGAAGTAAAACCATATATCTTCATGCGTTTTGATTACCATGATTACAGTTGAATAATAATAAAAGTATTGTGCCTGATATTAATTTGCACACTTTCAGCATTTTCATGCAGTTTGCGCTTAAAAAACATAGAAATAAGCCAGAAAGTTACCATACTACCCAATGAATGAATAAACAGCCGCCCATTGGCCCAAGGCCAGAATAAGTCAATAAGGGCCAGTAAATCATCTAAGAAATTGGCAGTTTGGGCTGATAAATACCTGATGTTTACATGTACATCTATGGCTGAACAAGTCAAAATTTAACAATTGGCTGGTGTTAATAAACCCATTGGTTATTACAATTTGCTGTAACTGTACCATACAGTTATATCATTTTTTTGTGATACAGTAAACGTTTTATAAGGACTACCAGACAAGGCTAAGGGTCAGTAATTATCTGAAGTTACTCCTGTTAGTCCTGTAGGCTACTACCTCAGAGCAGAACTTGATCCCTGGTTTTAGGCCAGCTTTGTGCATACAGGCCAAACTGGGCCAGGATAATGATGAGAATGATGAGATGAATCAGATACCAATGCTCTCAAGATACAGAATTCAAAATTCAACCCTTGGTAGTTTGAGCACGTTACCTCTCGGTCACAGAGGCCCCCATAATACTGAATCTTTATGAGGGGGAGGAGGAAACAATAGATTCAATAGATACCTGAATACCATAGCATAAGACAAATCAGTAAGCTCTGATGTGCTGATGTACCTTTTCATTTTCTAAATATTGCATTACTGGTGATATATGTAGACGTTAATGGTGAAAATAATTTGATCGACATGTTTTGATGTACATGTATATACTATATTTTTTAAATATTCAACATACATTCAAATTAAGCAGATATATTTTTTGTCTTGACCTTTGAAGCGCTGAAATATTTTTATACCAAGCAAGAGACCAAATATTTTTTCGATTTGAAATTATTATAAATGTCTCAGTTAGCTCAAGATTTCCGCTTTATTTGAATACCTATGTTATGGGTCTACAAACAGTATTAATATTTTACTATTTCAGAGAGGGGATCGACTTTACAGACATCAGATTCCGATGTCTAAAGTGAGAGAAGTTTTCAAACCTAAATATAGTTAAACAAGCGCTAAGCATGACCACTGATGACTATGGTCATTTTCTCTTTGTTTTACTAGCCAATTAAAGCAATGTTATTGGAAATGATATGCTTATATATCAAGATTCGCAAATGTTTGGTATCAAATGAAACACAAATATGGGCAATATTTGCGCCCAGCGAGACACAAATTCAAGTAGGTGAAAATTTAAATTGTTTAATTCAGAGCTTTAAGGGTTAATTCTAGTGAAAAAGAATAACACTTACTTTGGTGTTTCATCAGGAGCACCAGGCTGGAAAACCTTCAAAGCCTCAAATGCTTTCACAAGCTTCTCCAAACTTGCCATTATGACTTCTAAATAAGATCACTGCAGCAAAGATAAGGAAAACATTAAAACAAAAATTACAATTTTTTGAAAAAAGAAATTGTCTGTTTTTTAGAGATAGAAAAACCTAAATGAAATTCTTATTTCGGGCATTTCAGCTACTTCATTTCAGCCATTTTATTCATCACAACTTCCATCTTCAACATGTTGAAGTGAATAAGACGTACTGTATACCGGTACCCTATTATAGCTGCGTCCAATTTAATTTGGCCACTTTCACAATTGGGTATTCAGGGTTTTGCCCACTGTGATCAGCAGCCATCGTGCGGACAAAGACAAGAATATCCTGCGAAATGATAATGTTGAATCATGAGTGTCATAATATAAACATATTTTTCTGCGCTAAAATTTCTGACCATATACACTCGATATCATTACCTGTATTCTCAATATCATGTCTTCTACATGCTGAAAATTGAGGTTTGCACAGTATACAGTGACACCTCCACCACTCATAATCTCCAGGGGTAGTTTTTAGTGAAAATGTGTGGTGTTCATACGGAACACCAGAAAAATAATCTGGCGCTCCGTACCTGAAAATTATGTTCCATTTAAAAAACAACTACATCTTACAAAGTTATAATGAAAAACAAGCCAACCGTGAACTGATAAAAATCGCATTAAATGTCAATTAGCCTATCAAAAATTTCGATGTCACCGTACCAGGCGTCGTTTTGTAGATCACGATATTTCAGCCGTTGATTTATTAATTTCAACCTGTAAATTTGTACAGCGTTCCTACGTATTGTGATTTACCACTGTATAAGTTTTTAGGAAGATAGCATCAGAAATGAGCCAAATAGAAGCCAATAAAAATCACCCATTAAATGCCAATTAGCCAATCAAAAACTATGATGTTTTGTAGCTCGCGATATCTCAGCCGCTCATTTATTCTTTTCAGATTAGATTTGAAAAGCCCTTAGAATACTAATAGCGATTTCCCAATATCTGAATTTTTAGAGAGATAGAATGAGAAATGAGCCAACTATGAGCCGATAAAAATTGGCGATTAAATGATAATTGGCCAATCAAAAATTACGGTGCCGTCGCTTTATAGATCGCGCTATCTCAGCTGTTCATTTCTTAATTTTGCTAATTTGTAAAGCCCTTCTACTAATAGCGATTTCTGAATATTTTGATTTTTAGAAAGATAGGATTAGAAATGAGTCAACTACGAGCGGATAAACATCGCCGATTAAATGCCAATTGGCCACTGGAAAATTAAGATGTCGGCGCATCAGGTGTCGCTTTGTAGATCTTGATATCTTGGTCATTCATTTCTTAATTTTGCTGACAATTTGTAAAGCCCTTCTACTAATACTGGTGTTCCATTATCTTCACTTTTAGAAAAATACAATGAGAAATGATCTAACCACGAGCCGATAAAAATAGCCGATCAAATGCCAATTGGTAAATACTAAATTATGACGTCAGCGCAGCGGACGTCTCTATGTCAATCACGATATCTCAGCCGTTTAATTATGGATTCCGCTCAAAATTTGCGGAGTCCTTCTACAAATACTGATTGCCCACTGTTACAATTTTTAGAAAGATAGTTTGAGAAATAAGCAAACCACGAACCAAAACATATCGATCCGTATTAACGTATCGGCCCGAAATGCTGAACAATGCTGGTGAGAGCCATGCATCTAGACTGCCGTTCATTACAAAATGTCGCTGGTCAAACCAATCGATCCGCTTTGAAAAGTGCCGTTCATTGAACGCCAGAACGGCCTAAAATCGACTCCTGATCACTCTGTTTTTAAAAAAAAAGTTTTTGAAAGCCAGTTAAGGTTAATAATGCCTCAGGTTATTTAGCCATGTTTGCAAAAGTGATAAAACATCAATTTTATGCTCTGTGGTCATAAGTTATAGCTCAGCTATTTTTTTCGTCAGATCTTTTGGTTTCTGACATTACTGTGAGAAAATATTAAATTGTTAATTATTGTAGGGTCTGCATTTGTCTCTGTATCTCCACACTCTAGAGGGATGAGAAAGAGAACAGTAATAACGTTTAGGTTTCAGCAATTGAGCGTATTTTTTATAATGATATGGAACACTCAGGCTAAAAAGGTCACCCAGCATGTCTGGTTATTGTACAGTGGATTATATAACCGGAATGTAAGGCTATGTAAACATACAGATTGATACCACGCTATTGCTGCTCTATATTGATTTATGTCACACCCAAATATTTACGATATGATATTAGTATAAATAATCGGCTAAAAGTGACATTCCTTAATATGACATATATATCTATTGGCGTCGTAACCTAGATGTAGATAACAAATGACACAATAAACACATGAAAAATAAACAGTAACATTTAAACACAAGTGTTGATATGTCAGGACGCCAGTCAATTGTACTGAAAATGTATGACTTAGTGTTTATGTGGCGGCAAGTAATGTTTGTTAGTACTTGCAAAATAAACAAATATATGTGAATGTACACCTGTACATGCATGGTGCGGTATGCGAGTGTCAAGAAATTTACATCAAGAGAAGTAATTATAAAACAGTCCTATTAGTAACAATATTAACAGTACAGCGTGTAGCGTGAGGAGGCTAAATGAACACAGTAATTTTTAATACAGTATAGTATATGACAAACTGACCTTAAATAAACAAGGTTTCTGCTGAGTATTCAGATTAAAATACATTTTTTCTATATGATATATATTTTTCTGGATATATAAATATCATATTTTTGTTGAGGACATTTTTATAACATTCATTACATGCACATTAGTGCAGTGAAAACCCGTATATATATATATTTTATATATATATAAAACCCATATATACATATATATGCAGCGAAACGAAGAGGATAAAAATGAATTCCTTCAGATAAAATAATAACCATGTCTTTATGATTAAAATGACATACGGCAATGATCATTATTATCAGTAATGTCTAAATGTCTGCCTGTGAAATGAGAAAGTTATATTCCTGGTAAAATGCGAGTATGCACATGCATGTCAAGCACCTGTCATGAATACCCGGGAAATCTGTGTTGGTCAGGGCCTGAAGTCGGTAGCATGCAGCCTGCATCGGCAGTTTCGGTCGGCAAGACTTAGTGTGATACTTTTGTAAATCACCCCAGAGTTCTTGTGGAATTCATTCACCCTGGGCTTGGTTAATGAATTTAGTGTGAATCTGACTACACCTTAGGGCACAACTAACCAGTAGCGCATGTTTTTCATTGATTTCTATCAATTATCTATCAAATATCCCTGAAAATTGCATTTTTTATCAATTACAGGTAAGCATTTTTATAACACGATCGCTGGGGTCCAAAAACTCAAATCGTGTTAGAAGTGAATCGTGCTATACAGGACTCAATGGATCGTATACCGATCGAAAATGATCATAGTGGTCATATTTGCATGTTTCTAAGATGTATTACAGTCATATTGATTAATTATTTATAGCATGACTTTATTAAAATACCGGTAATAAAACAACTAGGGCCAAAGGCCTCATGTGTTTGGGCAAAGGGATTGACTAGCGATTCACTGACTACAGCCATCTCTGACAGTGCCCCCCGGCAGGCCGCTAGCAGCTTAGCACCATCTCATCCACTACCATATACATCAGTTGGCGGGTCAGATATTCAGGGGTGGGAGTGGGGAAAACATTGCAAGTAATCAGCCGAGACGAAACCCGCGGGAAACACATTGATTTTTTTAATCTGATTTTTCAAAAAGACGGAAATCCGTCTGTAGACCAAAATTTCTGGCTGTCCACTAATGATCCACTAGCGGCAGCAGCTGTAGTCAGTGGGTTGGTAGTGGCCCACCAGATAAACCCCCAGAGGTCTGCTGAAGGCTTCACTAGTGGACAGCCGACAGCTCACTGAATTTCTGCTATTTGGTCCGATGGTAAACTGCCAAAACATAGGAAAATTCTACTCGTTACTAACACTGGATAAGTTTAGCTTGAACAGTAAGAAATTATTATAGGTGATCATGAGAAGGGAGTGAGCACCTCTCCCCTGAGTGAACCATAGCACCCGAAGGGTGCTGAGAGTGATAAATAAGGCGAAGAAACTTAATGGAGCACCATGCAGCATCCTTTAATTATCCATTTATATCAGTAGTGATATTGATAGAATAAACACAATAAATTCAAAAAACATCTCTTGTTCAGCTACTGTTGCCGCCGTTGCATGACGTTTGTCGCGATCAACACAAAACATCATCATTTTACCAAAATCACAGATTTGATACACATAGGCCTATAGATAAGGCACGGAGCCCTCTATGGAATGCTTTTGAACTGTTCTTTTAAAGCAGAAAAAATGGTGGTGATACCTCAAGGCATGTCTAAGCTATCAAATCAAATCCTATTTATTCAAAATTGTTTTTTTGTGAACAATACAAACATCAGGGTATAACCTGGGTGAAGTTTTGTTTGCTGTCCTGCACTGCCTCATGGGGAGCACCGAGAGTAAAAATGGAAGTTTCATAGCTATAAGGATGAGAATCCATCAAAATTTTTCTTCTTTCATGACCCCCTCTTGGACAATTTTAAATTCTATTGAATCTACCTATCTAAGAGAACGCCTAAATAGAAATAACTAAAGGCCGCCCATATGGGTCTCACACAATCCGTAGGTATGAAAAGCGAGGGTGACGTATAAAGCGAGAGAGGATCAATAAGAGGCTTTGTATGGCAGTATAATGCATGTATTTGATGTATTTATCGATGTCACAATAAAATATATGCTTGTATTGTTGTTATATATGCAATTCTTATTTTCTATTTTTTTTATTTGGGAGACAATACAGGTCCAGTTTTGTGATCGAAAGAGAGTCCGCTTCATTTGAAAGTCTCTTTCCCTTTGACAGGCGGCTGTGAGCGACACCTGGTGTGTACCCGGTAATCACTTAGCCTCTCGCGCTCCTGCTAAAACACGAACATCACGTATGTCTAACCTTACCACTGGCACATGAATCGCTAGTAATCAGCCAAAATTAAAAAATAAAAATAAAGAGTTATAGGGTACCTTTTAATTACAAAATTAAGACTAATATATTTTATATGTAAATGCAATGAAAATAATATTTAAATCTCCTTAGTCTCCTACCTTTTCATCACAATTAAACAAATAGGCCTACATGTTATTAATATAAATCACACACAATAACAAGAAATATTTAATAAATGTCACACTAATAAAATTTGACAAATGCATATAGATATTTTTGGTTATTTTATTATCTGATAGATAGGTATACCGCGTTGCCTGCATACACTTGTAAGTAGGCCTACCGCGATTGAAAGTAACATTCATAGTAGAACGATAACATAGCTTTTACGTTTATCCAGGCTTCTGATACAATAAAGGATATATTTTATTCTTCAAATTCCTAAACCGAGTTTATTTAAGAGAACTATCAAGTACTGAAAACCATTTAAATATTCTTGCTACAATTGTAAGTAACATGATTTTTACCGTTACTTTCTTTTTTAAATGATTTAAACGCCAACCCTATGCAGCTGTGATTTGATCAAGTTTGATCTCACTTGTCATCACTGAGATCACGACAGCTTTGTGTGTTCGCCGGTAAATGTGTGATATATTGCCACTCAAGGCGATTTGATGTCATCACTCAGATCTCAACAGCTTGAGTCAGTAAATGTGTGATAACTTGTCACTCAAGGCGTTCAGAAAATCGTTTGGCATGTTTCACTATTAAACGGTCACTTCTGCTTTGTTCGAATCAAAGATGTCAAAGGGCTTTACGTATATAATAGGGATGGTGATGTCTCTCTCACATAACTTCCTCAAAAGACCTATGCACGTCACGTCTCATCACTATTATTTGCAAAAAGCCTATTCTTTTGTAACATTACTCATTTATTTTATAATTATTGCTTTGAATCATGGCACCTAATTATCCGTTGGGTGTGTGTAATATTGGATGTCGCGGGGACGTCGTCAAATGTTCAGGGTGTAATATGTGGATACACAGGCGATTTGTGCCTGTAACTGTTGCAATGTTAGGAGTGTGGGGCAGCAAAGGATTACCCTTTGTTTGTCCTTGTTGTTCATTCCTTGATACTACGAAACCCAGAAAGAAGTCAGTATACGACATTAAAGGAGCACTGCAGAGGTAATTATTTGACTTATTTCGTTATTAACATGTTGTTATTTATGTTTCAATACAATCTATACTAATGTGCTCTTATTTCTGCTTGTAGACTTTTTGAAGCAATTGACACTGATCATTTGCTTGTTACAGCTCGGAGTGAACAGCTACTGCTAGATACATACAACATCACGCTTCCTGGATTCTCCACCCACACCTCTCAACCAGGATCACGCTGTGCAGCCGCAACGAGTATCCTCAACATCATGCATCCTGCCATGATACCTATAGTGTATGTGCCACTTGATGTACTTGGTGACGGAAATTGTCACAACTGTGAGCAAACAGTAATTAAAAATGTGGATCATTAACTCTTTTGAGACTGCCCCATAGGAAATCGATCACTGGTGAACGATCAATAAATACTTAAAATATTATAAAAAAAACTTTTATGGACAGTCTCGAAAGAGTTAATGTATGAACATATGATATCATATGTCATATATACACAGGACTAGCTACGAATTGGGTTCATGTCGGACCTATGCCATGTCGGACCTACCAAGTCGGCCTCACTTATGTGTCATGTCGGACCTACCATGTCGGAACTGTCAACCATGTCGGACCTATATGCATCTACCAGGTCGGACCTATCTAGCCTCAAGTATATATTAAAACAAATAACAACACTTTTTAGGTATTATAAAAAAAACACTTTTTAAGAATACACAACTTTTTATTCACAGTAATTCACAGTCCAGTGGAAGACACAGCCTTGGATCGGAATATCCTCCATCACTTCTGCCATGGCCTGCCACAAAGCTGTTACAAAATTAGCCACTACTGCTTCAATGGCGATTTCTTGTGGTAGCAAGTCCAGGATGGCTTGTAGCACTTTCTTGTAGTCACGTCGCCTCTTTCCGACATCAGTGCGTGAGCTAGAGGCAACAGCTTGATGTCTTCATCTTGTTTCACAAAGGCGTGTATGGAGAACAGCTGTGTGAATGGTGACTTCACAGCCTTGAACGTAGCGTCCATATACCAGGTTTTAGCCTTGGCAAGTAAGTTCAGTTGGGAGGGAGTTGCAAACACAAGGTGGCAACGTTCTCCAACACGCACATCAGCTTGCAAGAAAAAACAAAAAGTTTCCTGGTGAGAATTATTTCCACGGCGGTCTCTTGATATTTATCCATGATGGCGATGACAAAAAATAATTTAGTCATATTACCCAAATATCAAATGTTTTAGAATAAACTCATTGCAGCGTTTATAAAATATTTTACAAAATGAAAATATTGAACATACAACCATGTGAGCGACTATTATCATAATAATTACTTTGTCAATGTTTGAGGCATTCAGTGCCTTTAAAATCCAAGTATGTTTTAAATTGATTAAATAACAGGAGCCCGAAATAAGTTTATTGACATACAATCTAATAAGTAGCTTAATTTGATAAGAAGACATACAATGAGTTGTGAAGGAAGTTACACTCCGGAGAAGGTGAGCATTACTCGGGAGCAGATGACACAAGTTGAGCTGTTAACAGAGCAATACCTCGGAGAAGGCGAGTGTTGCTACGAGCAGATGACAGCTGGTGAGTTGTGAAGGCTGGCGTGAAAGCTTGCAGTGAAGCTGTAAGTGATCAATTGGTGAGCTGTGAACTCGCGATGAACTGGGTATTTCAACTCTATTATTTTTTTGTTATAATATACCGTAAGAGCGTGCTGTTATATTTGAAATTACTGGTTTAAAAATGATAATTATGAAATGATGATAATCGCGGCAATCATCAATGTCTAAATTCCCGCTAATCTCATGCTCAAGCTTGATGATATTACCATGCTGCTTGGACAGACATAATTATGGTGGATCTCATTCGTGAGGAAATGGCTGATTATTTATTATTTTTTTGTCTATTTTAACTATTTTAGTTGGAATAAATATATACATAAATATACATGGAATATTTATTACCATGAGGCCTATATAACATAATGTTTTAAATATACAGTAACAGGATACACATATTATGATAGGCTACAATGATAGCATTTTAGTATAATTATATAAACATTACAACTCGATCATGGTGCAATTAGCGACATTAGCGTGATTGTCATAGCGTTATCACAGCTTACCTAGTTATTTTAATTGCTAAAAAATGAAGCACAATCTGAGCTAACAACTCTTATCGTCGCACCTTCCAGAAATTAAATTTGTGGTGATTGTCATTTGCAGCTTCAATATTATTCAAAAATGAAATTAAACTTAATTTAACAAATTAACGAATTAAACAAATAATTATTTTGTGCATTAAAATTAAATTGATATCTTCAGTTGAACTCTTGAGTGGATCAGGTCGTCAATGCTATATCTAGCAGTCATCTTACTTTTCTTCAAGGGTAAAAGAAAATGAAATTAAACTTATCAAAAACATTACAAATAATTATTTCGCGCATTCAAATTACATTATTTCAAATTCATATCTTCAGTTGAATTATTAAGGGGATCATGTCGTCAAGGCTAAATCTATCGGTCTTCTCACAATAAAAAATTATTAGAAAGGGTCTACATTAAAAATAGTAGTTTTGTGCATTCAAATTAATAATATATTAAACAGGTTAGATTACGTTCGTATATAGGTCTAGTAGGTCCAACTTGGTAACCAATGAGAGGTCCGACATGGTTGTGTCCCAGTATTAGGGCCGACATGGTTGACCAATGCAGTCCGACTTGGTATGTAATACGGGGGTCTGACATGGCATAGGCCCGACATGACCGGACACCACTAGCTACGGCTTTCAATTTTGTATTATATTGTATTTTATGCATTTGCGTACATAACCTATATTGTATGAATGTTGTATGTCAATAAAATATATATTATATTTACGCATAATATGTGTTAAATTGTGATTTTTATCTAATTAAAATAATATACTACGCTGCTATCAAGGCTATCCTGATTGCTTCAGTACTGTACCTGTGACTTGTCACAACCCGTTCTATTCACCAGATTCACTGTTGGCTGACTGGGCAATGTGACAAAATGGCAGCCGGCAATCTTAATAATGTCTCCCTCTTGTTGTTATAAATCCTTCATTTTCTCAACTGTTTCAATAACTATAGCCGACTCAATACAGTTATATGTATATTTTGATGTTTATAACATATATTTGTATATTAGTGATAAATTGCCATCTCATATACACACATTCAGCCTTTTATTGATCCTCTCTCGCTTTAGGCCTATAGGTCTCCCTCGCTATTCATACCAACCCCACACAATAGTCAATACCACAAAAAAAACAAGTAATGAAAACTGTAACATTATAATTTATAGCATAGGAGTAAAAGTATTTTACTAAGAAGACAGGCTACACACTGTAAACACACAGTAGATCTACTCAGTAGCCTGAGTAGGCCCACATTACTACAACTTCAGAACTTGAAGATGTTTGTTAGTATGACTAGTATAGTCTAGTCTACGTTATGAGTAGATCTATGAACTATGTCTATGGATGATGTCATTCGTTTCACCATGTCATGACTGTCCATGTTCACTTGTCAGAAGCGGTAGATATGAAAAGTGAGGGAGACCTATAAAGCGAGAGAGGATCAATAAGAGGCTTTGTATGGCAGTGTAATGCATGTATATGATATATTTATCGATGTCACCATAAAATATATGCTTGTATTGTTCGTATACAATTATGATTTTATATTTTTTTTATTTGGGAGACAATACAGGTCCAGTTTTGTGATCAAAAGAGACTTCGCTTCGTTTGAAAGTCTCTTTCGCTTTGGCAGGTGGTTGTGAGCGACACCTGGTGTGTACCCGGTAATCACTTAGCCGCTCGCGTTCCTGCTAATACACGAACATAAAAGATGTATGTACATGTATCTAACGTTACTACTGGCTCACCTACACGAATCGTTATTAGTAATCAGCCAAAATATGGATTTGTATGTCATTCAGATATATATACATCAAAGCTCTCTGTGTATATAAGAGTCGGTCTAGGTGAAATGCAAATGAAAAGAAAACCGCCTAAAACACAATTAACTTAACAGTAGATAAAACACCACCAGTAGATACAACACGTCTAAAATGCAATTGATGATAACAGTGGGTAGAATACCAGCTGCATCTCACACCTCCGTTCGTGATCAACTGATAAGCCTAATCCCCCCAGGCAAGACCAATTAACCGTCTTCATCCTAAAGACCACTTTCACATAAGTATTTAATAAATGTCACACTAATAAAATTTAACAAATGCATATAGGCTAGATATTTTGGGTTAATTTATTATCTGATAGATAGGTAGCTATAGGTATACCGTGTTGCCTACATATACGAGTAGGCCTACCGCGATTGAAAGAAACATTCATAGTAGAACAATAACATAAACTTTTACGTTTATTCAGGATTCTGATACAAAAATGGATTTATTTTATTCCTCAAATTCCTAAACCGATCATATTTAAGAGAACTATCAATTACTGAAAACCCTTTTAATAATCTCTAAACATTTGTAAGTAACAGGTATGGACTATATCTACAGTACTAAAACCTAATATAAATGATAGCCTACATAGGCCTTATTGTATAGTGTACTTAAATTTGATTGTTTAACGTTACTTTCTTTTAATGATATTAACGCCAACCTATCCAGCGGTGATTTGATCTTCAATTGATCTTCAATTGTAGTCCACTTGTCATCACTAAGATCACGACAGCTTCTTGCATTCGCCGGTAAATGTGTGATATATGTAGGCCTACGTGACACTCAAGGCGTTTTGATGTCATCACTCAGATCACGACAGCTTGAGTCAGCCATGGATTAATAAAACTAAAGAACAAAGAGATCGCCATCTACTTAAATTTCTCAAAACACACAAACCCCGACAACATCGTTCAAGTGACGCTGCATTAACGATTCTACGCTCCACCACCAATGGTACCAAGCCTGGCCAAAAGAAACGCAAAAGAACGACGAAGACCACAACTGTGAACAAACAGTAATTGAGAATGTGGATCATGAATGTATGATCTTATTGTAACAGTGTTGAAACTTCCCAGCCCGGGGATCGAACCACCAACCCTGACATCGTGATGCCTGAGTGCTACGCATCTAGCCAAAGAGTCGACTTATTGGCCAGAGTAGTAATCACTCCAGTCCACCATACACACACCCGGCTACATACTCCCCTCTCAAATATATGCTCGTCCCCGAGCAGCCTTCAACACACTCGTGGGTTAACTTCTCCTGCCTGCCTTTTACCGCAACCCTATCCCCAGTGTTCTGTACTGAGGTCAGGCCTATTGGTACTGCATTACCGGTAAGGAGAACCGTTATTGGGCGCCAATGTAACAGTGTTGAAACTGCCGAGCCCGGGGACCGAACCACCAACCCTGACATCGTGATGCCTGAGTGCTACGCATCTAGCCAAAGAGTCGACTTATTGGCCAGAGTAGTAATCACTCCAGTCCACCATACACACACCCGGCTGCATTATGATGATATTATATATATATGTCATATATATACTCAGGACTATATTGTATATTATGCATTTGTGTACATTACCTATGTTGAATGATTGTTGTATGAATGTTGTATGTCAATAAAATATATATTATATTTACGCATAATAATTGTGTGTTATTGTGTGTTATTGTGCCAGCGATCTTATAATTGTAGGTACATTCAAACAGTCATTATAATGGGGTTTTTCATGTTTTTTCCGGATTTATGTGAATTTGTGATACACTGCAATAAAAGACATATTTTTCTCTGTTTGTTTGTTCTTCTTGCTCACTTTTACTGGTAGAAATGAAGCCATTATTGTAGAATTAAAAAGTCATTTTCTTTGAATGACACTTTTATCACCTTTTCCGAGGGTTCCCATCATTAGATTTCTCGCAATTATGAAAAATGGTGCCAGCTCTCGCCTTAAATTCCATAATTGTTGCAACAAGTGCTTGAAGAGGTAAGTGGAACAGGCATGCTGTGGTCCCTTCTGATAATTTTTTTTACGCAGGTGCCATTTTGAAATGTTTGAAAAAAAATGCAATGCACTGCCCTATGAGGAAGTTCTGGAGGACATCATTAAGACCGGTTGGACAGAACAATGTGGGCATCTCGAAGAATTGAGATGCCTGGGGAAGGCTGCACTAGTTTGCCCATGGTAAAACTTGGGTGAAGTTTTGTTTGCCTACCCTGCACTTCCTCATGGGGCGCACTGAGGGTAAAAATGGAAGTTTCATGGCTATAAGGAAGAGAATCCATCAAAAAAAAATTCTTCCATGACCCCCTCGTGGATTTAAAAAAAACTGGGGTCGGAGGCTATGCCCAAATTTCTGATTGTTGTGTGACCTATTTGCTCTGTTACAGTATTGCGGGGCACTCATTGGGTGCCCTGATGTATCTTAAAACCTGATATATACGGATACAACATCTCAGTAGTTTTATTCAGCTGCTTCAAAATGTTCAAGTGTCTGAGTGATGTTTTGGATTCTGTATCCCTGCCGGAATTTGCAAAATTAAGCCTTTAAGGTCACACTCACAGCTTTTGCCTTTGGATGTTTTTATAATTAGCTCAGATTTTGATCTGGCACAGCATTTTTCTTGCTCAGTGAAAACTGTGGAATGTGGTCAATTATTTATTCTAGCATGTGGGCAGTTACGAAAAAAGGCTCAGCATTATTTTATTGGACAATTTTAAAATTTATTGAAAGTACCTATATTAGTGTCCCAAGGACTTAAAAGGTCCGCATTTTGATTTAAATATAATAATATAAAAGTAAATGGTTCAACTTCACGTTTAAGCATTATTGCTTAATAATGTTTAAATTATTTGTGAAAACAATATATAAATATGGTTTTATAAGAGCTCTATGTCATGGAAACGTGGAAAATGGCATGTCCCCAGAGAAAATTCCACTATTTGAAACTTCACTGTAGTGTTTTGCCTTTAACTAGATGCACAGGTCAAAAGACATATTGTATTACACGTTTAAATATAAATAATAACATTTAGCATGCCTAAATAGGTCTATTTCGGTCTATTTCGGGGTTTATAGTATATTTCGGTATATTTCGGGGAATGGACGTACCGCTGTTTTTTCGCTATCTGTGATATGAGGTATAACTGTTATGTAGGGCTAGGTAGGTCTACTTGAGACTTGTCTTTGAAGTTTGATGAAGTTGTAGTGAGTCGAAACTATAACAGTATTCTAATTTCTATTCTACCACATATTAAACAATTAAACGCATCACCTCTTCTAGCACTATATACCTATATTTAGACTGAATGGGTAGTCAAACGTTTAATAGTAATTAACATCCCCATTCATAATGAAAATTGAAGATGTCATCCCAGATTCTGTCAATCCATCCATTTTTTCATGTTGATAAAACAACCAGAGTCAGTCATAAATTCAGCCATACTTTGTTTCGCCCAATAATAACTTGTCACTTTAGAATATAAAACAAAATCTATATTTTCAAAATATTTTTTAAATGTCCACCTCTTTTTTATTCTAGTCTAGAAACACTAATTATATTTAATAATATTTATAAATAAATTATTTTTATCAGTCGCACTAATTTGCGAAAGAAAACAAACTACAGCTTTTCTAGACTATAAATATAATAGTCAGTAACCACCCCTGGTAACAAAACCATGCACGGCTGTCATCACATTTCAATTTGTTTGCTGTAATCAAGACAGCAAAACTGAATGTCTCTGGGACTTTTACAACTCTGTACAATTACACGTCAGAAGTCTGTCGTTTCTCGGAATTGATGCCGCCAAGAATAGCATAATCATTACACCCGGTATAATCAGTCGTCTTGCCTTGTCAGTTGGCATTGGAATGGGCGGACCTGAGCAAGGGCAAGGAAGGGGATCTGCCACATTTACTGACCTTCCTACAAGATTCTATAGCTACCCGTCAACGACAACGTGTCCTCTGTTTTTCTACATCTACTACGAAGGCCACAAGCAAGTCATCTAGTGAGTCTAGTCTACAAGAGCGACAGCCAACAGCCAGTGCTTTGACAGTAGGCCTAAGTGAACAAGTTTACTCACATCCCGACACCACCCACGATCACTGTTTCACATGCGACAAGGATCATAGTCTTGTCTCATGTGACCAGTTTTTTAAGTCCTCAGTTACAAAGAGAAGGCAGGCCATTTGAATTTACGATGCCTGCTATAAGTGTTTTAAAGCCAATCCCTGCAAACACTGTACGTAATATAACGATCGTTAAGGTCACATTTTTGTCATTCATGGATGAACGTAACGAGGACGTAGTCATAATAACCCTAACGTCCCCAGAACGTCTCAATAACGTTACATCTATGTTCTAAGGACGTAAATGGGAGTTCACAGAGTTACTTCCTTTGTACGAATGCTGTACGTTGTTGGGACGTTAATACAACGTAAAATTGTTAGCAGGGAATCACCTGGCCAAAAATTGTTCCACTAAGATAGAGTGTCATCACTGCGATGCGCCGCATCACCCCCTATTATGTAAACTGGGTGATGGGGTGCATGGTAGTGATGAAACAAATATCTCAAAATTTAATAACAGCTCCTCCTTTACGGGTGAAAATCGGAGTCTGGGTCTTGTCTGCCGTAGGCCTAACAAGGCTGTCAATGTGTCTAGGGCGCCACCTAGTCGTGATATTGTGACACCTAGTAGTGGTAGCAGGCTGAACTCGCTAGTGAAAAGCGAGGAGTGGAACGATTCAGTTTATACGATAATGTATCATCTAATTACGCACGTGATTCAGGCCAGGGGAGACAGGACTCGTCACAACACATCATGTCCCACAATAACATTAATGTCTCTCTAGCTGAAAGGCAGACCATGTCAGGGGACCGAACTGATGAGGAAAATGAATTTCCAGAGTTCATCGGTCTGATGACCAAGGCGAACAACTAGTCAGGCAGCTTAGAGGGAGGATGGGGACATGCCGGATAAAAGCACCAAATTTTTTCCAGGCACTCATCAGGTCCTAAGCTATAATTCTGAGACCGGCGCCAAGCGATTTATGAGCCATTTTTGTAAAAACGTGAAATTGAAACTCGCGGAAATCTTGGAGAAAAGCTGATCCACTTGTATCATCACAATAAACTATTTGTATACGTCAAAATCACCACATTTTGCTATATTCTAGGTTCATTTAAGCGCTCAAGTCCCTAGTCATGATTCTGAGACCGGCAACAAACGATCTAAGAAGTCAGAAGCTAGTATGAGCCATTTTTGTAATAACGGGAAATTGTCGCTTGCAAAAATCTTGGAAAAACGATTTACTACAAGTATCATGATAATAAACTATCTGTATGCGTCAAAATCAGCACATCTTGTTGTATTCTAGATGCAATTGAGGGCTCTGGTTCTTAGCTATGATTCTGAGACCAGCAAAAAACGATGTAAGAAGTCAAAAGCGTCTACGAGCCATTTTTGTAGTAGCGGATAATTGTCACTGGCAAAAAAATCTTTGAAAAAAGCTTATTCGCTTGTATCTGCACTATTATCATAACTAACTTTATGTAAGCAATAAAATCAACACATTTTGTTATATTCCATGTGCAATTGAGGTCTCATAATAGTTTAAGGTCATACTTAACAAATTTTAATTGCAATTTGTTGCCATTTTGTAATTTTGGCATATAGAAAAAACTAAATGTGTTTACAAATAATATTATTGTGAGTGTGTTCATAAAAGTACTATTTTGGGGCTCACAGTATATTCTAATAATTCTATGAAATTGTTCGATTAAAAACGAGGAATAGACAAGATGAGTATAGCAAAAATGGAAACAAGAGTGAATCTTTAATAACTGCATTTAATGATTATATAATACAATATTTTTACCTAGCTCCGATGCTGTTTCATTACTGTGTACAACTTTCATATCAACCTAATATCTGACCCTAATATGAGCAGGTCATGTATAGGCTACATGTAGTTTAAAGCACAAAAGTTGATACAAAATAAGCTTGATAAAGCTGACCGACAAAAAGTTGAAAATTAAGAGTGAATTACTGTCGGTAATCAGCAACATTATATGTAGGTAAACATATAGTTTGCATATAATACCGTCATGGTGATGCTATGTCTGTCATGTATCAAAATGTACCAGGAGGCATAAGACACTTCAGTACTGTATCACATCACTATTATTTCTTGGATTGACAAGTAAAAAGTTTGGTGCATCTCCATTTGGCTTTCTTGTATGAACACCTACCACCGCAACCCCAAATCTTTTGAAGCAACAACTCACAAGTTCACTGCAGGCTTTGGCTGCCATGGGTAATTTGCTCCACACATAAACCCACGACTTATACGTGTTATAGTTTCTCCATCGAGTGTTCAGCCACAACCTTCAGGGGTTGGGCTGTGTTGCTGGGCCTGATAACACGTTGTCCAGATGCCAGCCTGGTACACAATACGCTTTGTGTGCTGCAGCAATGTTTCCTGCATTGGAGGAATGTTGTTCTGTTCTTTTGACAGATAACTCCTTGCTGGCTTTTTCACAGACTCCAGGTGACTGGTCTTGGCATAAAGGACAGAGTGCGGCAGATGGTATTGATGTGCATGCAGATAGACGAAGCCCGATATCTGCTGATTTATACTTAGTCACCAAAGAAATGTACTTGCCAATGAGGATGGCGACAACATCAACATTCACAGTGTACACCTGGCATGTGGTACATCCACTCTCTGGAACATCTTGCAGGTGGACCACAATAATTATATCTACATTTTCGTGATCACAGGGAGACATGCAGTGGTTACTGCCAGTGCGGACTACGGCGGCTCCAGATGCAGCAAAGACATGTTTCCCATCTGGGAAAGCAGTGAAGGCATTTTTTTCTGACAGGAAAGGGAGTGTTCCTGCTTCTTTGACGGGTCACGAAGGAACTCAGGCCGATTGCCTGTGACCTTGGTCTTGTCTGCCACCTTTCTCTGTATGAACCAGGTGAATCAGGTATGAACTAGCATAGTGACGGCCACTATGCCACATCGCATATTGTCAAATCCTGTTTCATGCACTTTCAACACGATCGTAGATGCACACCACTGTTCGAAACCATCCTTCTGTAGCCAAATGTTCGAGGCTCTTTAAACATCATGTCTTGTCACCTACAAAAAAGGAAAATATATTAAAATCAACTATAGATGACATATTATCCTTTAAAAACGACTGGCAAATTATGGGGGGGGAGTGACACTGCCGAGTGGGGAGACCGGGAAGGCCCACCTATGGCGCGCCCCCCGCTAGCCCCTCTCACCGGAGTCACTCCCCTACTCCACCGAGCGCTGCAGCCCCTGAGAGCAGGCCCCCTCCCACAGCATCCACTTATGTACACAACACATAACTCGCAACACCCCATACAGTATCCAGCATTCAACGGAGCAAGTCGCTATATATTTCTCTCAAGCCTAATCCTATGCTAAACAAGATGCAGCAGTGCAGCGTCTTTGAGAAGACATTCACTCGTAAAGCCAACAGAATTCGACACGAGAGAAACGTCCATCACAAACACGGAGGACCCAGAAGAGTAAAAGGCAGTATCTGCTACGCCAACTTCCAGAGAAACACTGATTTTACCCGACACAATCAAGTATTCCATAATAACAAAGCGCTCATGCACTTTATCGGCATAAATACACAAGAAGCAACAACCAGCGACGGACAGGGTATAGCCAAGAAACACATAAAAATTCCTGTGGCAAAAACCGGAGCCTCCACATCATCGGACTCCGATCCAGCAACAAAGACGCCCCCCCCCCCCCCCAAAGAGAGCATGCAGACGCTTACAGCTTGAAAGCATGAGGCCGCAAACTTTTACATCAGGGTCGGACAACAGCACAACTTCTTCATCAACTACCTCGTCCTCATCAGAATACAAAACTGAAGAGGATAACGATGAATTTATAGTCAGATCAGAAACAGGAGTAGACACTCCCACACATGGTAATCAACCATTTTATTCAGAAATAAGCGACTGTGAACCTGCTATTCCAGATCCAGAAAGATTACCACCATCCCAACTCCCTTCGCCCTCATACATCTCATCAGTTACGGAGATGGACATTGATACGGACATTCTCATGCATTCAAGTGATAGTACAGACAAAAATTACAACAATAATAATAACACCTCCAGCCTGAAACCAGTGACAGCACCATACAAGCCAGTACACCGCAACAGCGCCACACCCATCCAATCTTCAGACTACATAGAAATCACAGATAGCCCCCCCCCCCCCCCAGCCGAGTAAACAACGTCTCTGGGCGAGCGCAGCGAGCCACAGAGCCGTGAATCTAGTGTTAAAGTGGCTTTGATACCAACTTTAAATTGCTCTTCTGGACTTAATCTGATGAGCTAACATCATCTTGCTTATAATAAATATATTTTCTCACATATCTGTGATTCTTCAGCTGATATGTGACATATTGGACCTGAATTTAGGTAAAATACAACTACAATTCACGGCGATATAGTTTGCATCAACCTTCGCCAGTGCGACATGAGCGACATCTATGTGAGGAGAATTCGTCCGCTGAAGGAGCATGCGCAGACCGCCTTAAACTTGTTGATCAACACAAAAACACGTGCGTGAAGCACAAAAAAAACGGCAGATACCACGTGCGATGACGTCATCTACCACATGCTATGACGTCATCTCACAAAATCTCGCGTTTCCACCCCACTCCACCCGAGATCACTTGGTAGCTTCAAGTGTAGTTTTGGATAAATAACATGAATATAAACTTACTTTCCCTTTCTAACAATAAAAAATCTTCACATATATGCGTAAAATATGGTAGTGAAGACGTGTACACAGCAGGTAAGTCAGCGAATTGCGATTTAATCCCGAACTGGGCACAGTTTATTTCTGTGGCAGGACAGCGGCTGTACACAATTCAGCGCCGTAGGCTGATCAGCGCTAGCCCCCCCCCAGCCATTGAACTACAGCCCAAACTCTAGTGACGATGAGGATTACACCCCAGCAGACCACGCGACAACCTTTACCCCTCCCCCCGCCTATATAACAGAAGAGACACGCATATACATTCAGTTACCAAATAGCCATCAGAACACAGCAATCATAACGGAAATAGACGACGCAAGCACACAGACGGACATGGATAACACACCTAGACCAAACACCAGCAATAGCTAAGACAAGAGCCAAGCAGACCCTCTTGTTAAAATTAAAGTAAATGTTGGCGGATACAACATGGAACTTTCGGATATACCAATGGAACAGGTTCCAAGGATGATGAAACAAATAATGAAAGGGATGGACAGATATCAGGCCTCTAAGCAGAAATAAACATCCCCGACACGCCTATGAGTGGTGGACAATTTTAATACCTATCCACCCTCGACATTTGTCCAAATTTTATTTCCCGGGACTAATAGTGCAAAGCACTTACTAAATTTACCATTCATTATCAACAACAGGATTGCACCGCCCGGAGCAGCACCACCCAGAGCGGCACTGTGTGGTGACACACCTCATAGAGGAGTGGCGCCGCCCGGAGCAGCCCTGATCGGAGCAGCACCGCCCGGAGCAGCACTGCCCGGAGCAGCCCCGCCCAGAGCAACACCGCCCGGAGCAACCCCGCCCGGAGCCAAACTCAGACTGACATCTGGTCGGACGGCCTTGGTGAGATATACAGGACGGAGCAATAAGATAGACAGAAGTTTTGGCCAATGCTATACCAAACACCATACATGTGAACCACCGGAGTCAACTCTAGCCAACAGGAGTAACACGATGTCACCACCTACCCCCGCCCCCGGACCTGACACCGACCAGCCTGGTAGAAGCCTGCCCCGGGGTGGGGAGACAAGTGCATACACCCCTCAGTCACCGGGCCACCGAAGCAAACACGCCAGCCCACCGGAGTCATCATCACTCAGCCCGACGGAGCAGAGACAACATCGCCCTGAGCCAGCAGAGCAACCCCCACTCATCCCCTACCGGAGCTAGCTGTTACCTCTCCTAACTGACATTTCATCAGAATACTGCCAACCCTTGGTTTACCACATGCGGATACTCATACTTTAATTACAATATATCTTTACACTACGAACTCTCAATTAAACATCATAAACTATATACAATTTCAATCTTGTTACCATTTGACTTACCTTAAATTGATTATTCTCAGAGACTACTCCTGATACCTTCCAAAGGATTACCTGCAAAGACATTTAAAACGAACTCTTTATATTATTCAGACAACTCGTATTAATTTACCGATATAATTTACTTTTCTTCTTTTAAAAGAATTGCATAATGCATCTATATGTTAAACAAGTGTAATAAACATTGTATACTATGCTATTACTGTCTCGTTTCTTGATCTGACCGTATCGGGAAGTAGTGATTATGTATCAAATTAAAGATGGATTTTTTTTTTTAATATTTCATTTGACTCCGTTCAGTCAAACGAATTTGATTCGTTGAGGAACAACCCATACATAGGCCCCGCCCCCTAATCCGTTGAGAGATAGACCCGAGCACGCAACCACGTGGTAAACCCACGTGACCTGAGCCGCTATTTAAGCCCGAAACTGGGCAGCCCCACTTCATTCCTGAAGAAGGCGTCAAGCCGAAACGTTGAAGATGCTTTATTAAACACTTTATTTTACATTTGTGTTCATCTTACCTCGTTTCTTCCCGATTTCAAGCTGTTATCCAGGTATGTGTCCCAGACAACGTCCTCTTTTGTTGATGTCTGTTGTTGTTCAAATTGTATGGGAGAAAAACTGTGCTCGATTGATCGTCAAATGTAGTAATACTGGTAACTGGGAGATGTACCACTGCATCACCATCAATCAACTTGACATCAAATGTGCTAGAGAACTCCACCTGGATACTTGGGGCCACAATGTCTATCAGATCAAACTTCTTCTCTTGTCGCAGTTTTCCTCTTTCTGACAGAGGAGGTTGATATGTGTGGTTATCATGCTTGAAGAATGTGTCCATGCCCCCATGACGATACTGCATGACTATGTAGAGGTGGGGAAATAGAGAAACAACATCCGCACCAGGGACACCTGTCCCGTCTTCTTGCTTTTGTCTTTGGTGCTGGAAATCTGAACATTCTTGATGAGATCGTGGATGGATTGTGTAAGATGTGTTACCAGCGATTTGTTGGAGCTGCTATTCTGCTCCTTGCCAATGTCTTCCACTGTGCGGACTGTGTTGATAACAGAATCATCAATGACATTCCGTGTGTCAAGTGCAAGGAGCTCGGGGATGGTATTAGTGAATGGGTTTCCCATCTCAATAATAACCTGGACAAAGTCCATTGCAGAAGGTCTTCTGGTCAAGGAAACCTTCTTCGTGGTGTTGCTGGTCGTTATCTTTGGGTTTCAGCATACTGCTCCTGAATAATCCACCATGAGTCGCGCCTGTATTCACTCACTTCTCCACTCCATATCGTTTCGTTGGTTTTTCTGTCGAGTTTTTTCATGGGTATTTTCCTCTTCCTCGCCCTAGCCAATATGTTTGCATTGAACTTTGCGTGATATGACTTGTGCCACTGTGCATGGTTCAGGATCAGTTCATCCACAGTTGTGCCAGCACCAAATCCTACAGACACTGACAGAGTTTAGTTCTCTGAAATGGGACACATTATCCAAGAAGGACGCATGTAACACACAACTCAAAACATACATAGCAGACACTGTTGTAATCTTAACTACATGTGTAATGTCATTAATATTTCGTACATTTTCATTGGAACGACCAGTTGTAATGTTAAATTAGGTTAAAATATATATATACTATATATCCGCATAACAGTGAGAAATTGTAGGTAGTTTTATATTAACCCCTTGATATATATACCATGTTGTAAATAGATCTTAGTTTTAATTTTAGATATCTTTATAAAAAAATCACCTGTAATTTATACAATATGTAATTTATACTATATGAATAAAAAGGGTGGGTTAAACATCCTCCATATTTTTTCACAGCTCACAGTCAAAGAAGGCGATATTTCTAGCTGACTGAATTGACAGTAATGAAAATTTAATTTATCTATTATCGTCCATTAGCTATTGAATTGTATGGATTTACAGGCCTATACACAGGACAGATTCATTTATTGTGAATAGTGCTGATCTAAAATATACAAAAAAATAATAATAACATTAGCAATCTCATGGTGGATGATGTTTTTTTGGAGTATACGTGTATACGTGTATACAGAAAAACCCCCAGAAATTAAAGTCAAAATTCTGATCAATCATGACCTTGAATCAATCAGCTAGACAAGTAGATATAGCGGATTCGTGAAAGGAATGAATTCAAATTATGATTCAAAATTGGCTGATTTTTAGGTTTAAAACTTGATGTTCTTTACCACCCAACTAGCCCCCAACGTTATTATACTTCAGCTTCAGGTGTAATATTTATTCCAAGCATATTACGCGAATATAAAGCTTTAAAATGTCACAAATATAGCCCTAAACTATTCTGATCCCTTAATTGCACCTTGAATATAACAAAATGTAATAATGTTGATGCATACAGATAGTTTATTATGATGATACAAGATAATCTGTTTTTTTTTCCAAGATTTTGCAAGTAAAAATTTTCTGTTACTAAAAAAATGGCTTGTAGGAGCTTTTGACTTCTTAGATAGTTTGTTACAGGTCTCGGAATCATAGCTAGGAAACTTGGCCCTAATTTCACCTGGAATATCACAAAATGTGGTGATTTTGCTGCATACAGATAGTAGTTTATCATGATGGTACAAGTGAATCAGTTTTTGTCCAAGATTTGTGTGAGCGACAATTTTACCGCGATTTCAAAAATGGCTCATAAGAGCTTCTGACTTCTTAAATCGTTTGTTGCCGGTCTCAGAATCATAGCTAACAGCATATGCTCTTAATCACACCTAGAATATAACAAAATGTGACGCATACAGACAGCTTAGTATGCAAATACAAGTGAGTCGGCTTTTTTCCAAGATTTTTGCGCGCATCAATTTCCCGTTTTTACAAAAATGGTTCATAGGAGCTTCTGACTTCTTAAATCGTTTGGCGCCGGTCTCAGAATTATAGCTAAGGACCTGATGAGTGCCTGGAAAAACTTTGGTGCTTTTATCCGGCATGTCCCCATCCTTTTCAAATGTGGTCATAAGCTGCCGGACTAAACACCATCCTGTTACAAACGATATTTGTCCCATTAACGACCAAGAGTGGGGAAGTGGAAGACTTTAATATCTTATTAGACAGCGGAAGTGATCGTAGCTTCATTTATTCTAAATTCAGTGCTTGACAAACTTAAAGCAAGGCATATTGCCATAGAAAAGCTGGTCATTTGGTAGTAGTAATGTGACCTAAAGTGGACTGATAAACCTGCATGAAGTAAATTTGTCATCATCTGTTCAGGTACGATCTTTAGGTGTTGAAATGATTAGTTATAAAATTTTGAAACCAAAACTGTCAAGTGATGTGATTCACGAACTTACACAATTGAATGTGTCATATTTAAATGCAGGTGAAGGTATAGGAATACATATGTTCATTGGTCTCAACCATTATTGGGATATAATTCAAACAGACTTTATCAGATTGTCATGTGGGTTTGTTGCCCAGAATTCTAAATTAGGTTATATTATTTTAGGGGCTTGTTTTAGCAACTACAGCACCTTGAATATTTCAAGCGCAACCCCCTCCGTGCTATGTTGCATCACTTCCTCTCCTCCAACGGCCGGGAATGGTGGTTCATGTAAAGATATTCAGGATTTCTGGTCGTGAGGCAAAAAACGAACTGGTAAACAATTACCACAGTGCTGCCCTCCTGTTTGAAAATTTAAAACGGAGATTGGCGGGTGATGAAGAACTCCCCAACAAATATCACTCTATATTTGTAGAAGTTAGGAGTTTAGGTATCATTTAGCAGGTTGATTTAACAAATAAGACTGACAAATTGCCAGTTGTTTACTTGCCACATCATCCCGGGGTACGAGAATCCAGCTTAACTACCAGGGTACTACCTGTATTCGATGCGTCTGCCACCAGAACAAACGAAGTGTCATTAAATGATTGCATGAATCTTGGCCGGAATTTGTTACCCTTATCACCAGAGGTTCTAATAATATTCCGCAGATGGTGCTACGCATATTCAGTTGATATCACTAAGGCATTCCGCCAAGTAGGGGTACAGGAACAAGACCAAAATGTTCATTGTTTTTTTTGGAACGGTCAAGGAGTGACTAGAATTATGAGGTTCAATAGAGTGACATTCAGCAACTCGGCAAGTCCGTTTTTACTAAATGCAACCATTAAATTTCATCTAAAGAAGTATGATACAACTGACCCTACCGTGACTGATTTAAAACGCAATTTGCATGTGGAAGATTGGCTATCCGGCTGTGATACTGTGGAACAGTCCGCGTGTCACATACGGAGGATATGTCTACAGCCGGTATGCATTTTGCTAAATGTGCTAGTAATTGTGCCGAATTGGCCACTAACACGCCAGTCGAGTTGAACAGTAAGATCAATGTGGACAAAGACAAAAAAATTCTTGGTTTGGAGTGGGACCCTAGACTAGATGGGCTCTCAGTAAATAGCGAGAAACCGGTCTTGTTGCGAAAATTGACTAAAAGAAGGTTTCGTGCAGGGAGGAGACGATACGAAAGACGAGAATAGACATGATAAACCTGTAGTTTTATTCTGCATTTCCAAGGCACGGGTTGCACCAGTTAAAACCAAAACGTTGCCAAGACTGGAACTTACAGCTTGTGTCTTAGGCTGCTGCATGTCCAAATTTGTAACACTCACACTCGCGAAAGGGGATATAGCTACCTCCTTTTGGACTGACTCAAAGATTTGTTTAGGTTGGATTAATCAGGGGGCTCAAAAAGGCAAGACATATGTGGGTAACCGCGTTAAAGAAATTATAGATTGTGCGCCGGCACGTTTTTGGCAATATTGCCCTACTAAAAAGAACCCTGCGGATTTGGTCACTAGAGGAATCTCCGTGAATAACTTTCTAAACTCTGAAGTATGGGTCCGGGGGCTCAAAGAATTGTTAGATCAGCAGGTCACCTTCGTTCCCAAACACTCGAGTGTAGCATTAACATCGGAAGGAAGACCTCTCTCCATTGAAGTAGTCCTCGGATCGGCAGTTAAACCCCAGTCTGTCAATGAACTTTTAAAGATAGAGAACCAAACCCTTGCCACTAATTCAGCAGAGTCAGCGGAGAAAGATTATGTTAGCTGTATAAACGTAATACCAGAGTCGAAATTTACTAGGTCTAACATCAATGACGGGTTCGTGAATCAAGCTTACATACAACTCATACCCGATAAAATGGATTTGAATCCGAAGATTTTGGAGAGTCTTTTAGAGATAAGCTCTTATAAGAGAATGATTAGAGTTTTGGTTTGGGTTTTGCGGGCGGCTATCATATTTAAAGGTTATTCTTTCTCGTCTCAAGCACTTGACGCTAAAGAATTGGTCTGGGGGAAGTTCTTATCCAACCCTTCTTGCAATGTAACTATTTTTCAGAAAAAAATCGGTGTGTACACAAAGGAGTATGCCTCCTTAGTACATCCTGTTTGAATTAGTTACACCCATTTATTGATAGTCAAAAGGGTAATCTGCAAATGTCCAGCAGACTAGGACTCTCCGACTTGCCTTGCGATAAAAAATACCCCATTATACTGCCTCGTAGTCCACATGTCGTGGCCTTAATAATTATATAGGACGCGAAATACTGTTATTAATGATCATGTATGCGTTAATTAGTTAGATGTTGTGTTATAAAAAAGGGGAGTGAAGGGATACATGAGTTGACACAGGGGTGCATTATGAATTAGAATATTGAAAATTGAAATTAATAAAAACAAATGTGTAAACATGTTATAAAAGGCCAGAATGAAATTGGGGTGGGAAGCGCCCTAATGAGGCGATGCTGAGCTTGGAGTATTCTTGTAATGAACTAAACAGTGTTTAGAATAACATAAAGTGATCAGTGTTATAATGTATCACATATTGCTGTCAATTTAGTTGCCTTAATAAAGAAGTATTGTCAGTTGTTAAACGATGGGTTAACTGAACCAAGAGGTTCTAAGGTTAGCATTGTTTTGTTAGGGTAAATTAATTTCAAAGTTTTATATTGGTTGAACCGTGATAATAGTCGTTCGGGGATTGTCACCCCTCTCTGGCATGGAGTGTCAAAACTATGCACGGCTGTCATCACGTTTCAATTTGTTTGCTGTAATCAAGACAGCGTCTGTTTGACAGCTCGGATCATTCCGAGAGGTCAACCGAAAAAAAGGTATATTTATATATAAATGAAAGACTAGTTGTAAGCATTGACCCAGTGTTGGGCCAACGTCTTGTTCCTAATGCAAACTAGTTGCGTTTACCCGGCGTTGAGCCAGCGCTGTGGTCCTAGTGCAGAACAAGGGTGTTCAGTGATTCCCATGGAGATGGGTTAAAGTACAGGTAGCATAATCGCCGGAATGGTGGTCTTCTGCACAATCGTTGGTGCGACGCTGGGCCAGCATCTGGATATGGTGGACCAGCGTTGTACCAACACAGGACACCGAAGCAGTGATGTGGGCTGTATTCAGATAGTACAATAATTGGGCCAACACTGTGTCTTGCTTGTTGTAGTTGGTGCGATGCCGGCCCAGCATCCTGAAGTGGTCGACCGGCATCGTGCCAACGCCTGGTTCAGATGGTAATGTGACATTTATCGATGAGAGGCAAAAGATGGTATACAGCCACTAGGTTAGGGCGTGATACCTCTCTTTCACATCTCACCTTTCACAGTGATTATGACTTGACATAAGAGCGGTAACTAGTTACTGAGTCGTGGTTAGTTACCGCTTTTTGCCTGGTGGTAGTGAAGATTCTGTCAGAGCGTTCCTGGCTTTGTAGGTGACCATGTGAGTGGACCCATTGATTCGCTCAGACGAGAATCAACAAATGCATGCAGCTTATAGTGTAAGGCTGAGGGGTTTTTGATTTACTGCTAAAATCAAACCCTAGCTGAGAGGGTAGTTTTTATTTTTTGTATATATTGTAAAGCAGCTGCCTGTTTTCTGTGTCTAAATAAAATTGTATCCAGCTTCAAGTGTTATGGACTCTTGACTTGCGTCTCTACCAAACTCCGAGAGTCATCATGAATCTCCATAACTTTTAACAGTCAGCAGGCCTATTTGGTTTTGTTACATTGGTTCTTGGTACTTTGTTTTCCAAACTTCTTGTGAACTTATAAATTCCTGCCGCTTACGAAAATAATAAAAACTCGTTTGTTTCCCTCTTTAACATGTATAGGGAGGATAGGAGCACTCTGGGCCCGGTGTTTGGTACATTATTCCCCATACTTCTCGAGACCTAGTTCCCGCCGCTTACGAAAATGATTAAAACTCGTTTGTTTTCTTCGCTTGTCTCCCTCTTTAACATGTATAGGGAGGATACGGGACTCTGACCCACTCGCAAATCTAAAAAGCTTGTTTCATAACATGGGCGGGGGCCCTAGGGTAGTGGTTAGCACCGCTGCCTTTCACGCCAGAGTCCGGGGTTCGGTTCCCGGTCTTGGCGGTTTGAAAGAAACAAAATTGTTTCTTCCCCATCCACGTGTGAAAGTTAGTATTGTGGGGAGCCTCCGTGACCGAGAGGTAGCGTGCTCGGCCTCAGACCGCCAGGGCTCGAATTTCGAATCCTGTGTCTGGAGGACAGTGTCATCTCAATCATCTCACCATCCTCAGGAGGTTCTCCTGGCCCAGTTTAGCCTATATGTGCACAAAGGTGGCCTAAAGCCCGATTCATTTCATTTTTGTTTCATAACATTTTTGTCTGAGAATGTGTACGTGAAACGTGCCCCTGTATCTGTACATGTTACATGCAGACCCGTCATTTAGGAGGGGGGGTTCGAGGGGGTTGCACGACCCCCTCTCCGTGTGTCCACACGCTGTGGTAGAGAGATGTGCAGGCTAGCTGCGACATTTATTAATAGTCCAGCATTTAGTTGCGCGGCTGATCCAGTATAGAATTATAATTTATCTTGAAGGAATCTAATTTACTATGCTCCCTGAAATTGTTTGAGAGTGAATTCCAGTCTCTGATGGTTCTTGTAAAAAATCAATTTTGTCTTTGTTCTAATTGGGCCGAAATATGCTTCAAATTTGATTTGCCTCCCCGGGTCCAAGCGTCTGCAGGAGTAAGGTATTGGTTGTCATTTATGCTAGCCAGATTATTGTTAATTTTGCGAAGTAGGGTTAGTCTGGCTCCCCTTCTCTTTTCTTCAAGGGATCGCAACTCAAGCCTTGACAAGAAGCCTGCAACACTAGTTCCACTAGTATATATGGGTAGCTTTGGACGTATTTTAATATTGTGTTGCTTAGTTGATAAAAAAATTGTTGTAAGGTAGTCGAAGATTTATTATTATGTAATGGTCACGTGAGTAATGTTTACAATGCCAAGTACGGATTGCAACATGTGTCTTGAGGGTACGTTCCACCCTGTGACAGCTTGTTCTAGTACACAATTTGATGTATTATAATTTAAATATGCTTATTATTAGTAGGCCTTGTAGCCTATATTTAAGTGTTTAAATTTGGATACTAATATCTGCATATCGTATACTATGAATGATGATCTCCTGTCTAGCACTGCTCGTCTGTGATTGATGATCACGCCATGTACCTCTTATTGAGCTGTATGCAAAGCCAAAAAGCAGTAGACCCTATCTGCTCACTAGACATGCCTGCATTGCCGCACCTACCTCATAGTAAGCCTTTTAGTGTATGCCTACTGCCAGTGACAATCTGCTGCTGTTAGCAGGTTTGGAGTGGCAGTCGGATACACATACAGCTGTTCTAGTAACGTTAGTTCCTTAGTCCCAGAGCTAGGGGGGTTTTATTTGTGTTGAAAGGTCCATACGATCTAAGAGTTCCACCTATAGTGAAATTTTCTCCGGAATCCGAATTTGCGCGTCTTACAAAAATCATCCTGTCCAAAAGTACTGTAAAAACCCTTTAAACACTAGTACCATCAAAATCGCAAACCGCAATTTGAAATATTGCGTATGAAGTGATTGTTTGCTAAAATTGTGGTAATTTTCTATTTAAATAATTTTTTAATTATTTTTTATCCTCACATATGACACAGGCTTTCACATGGATGTAAAAGATTTTGTGTCTGATCAATGACAAATACACAATATAGCTTTAAGTTGGTATTTTAACACGTAATTTTACTAATTTTTCATACTTTTTCACTAAATAGACAAAATACTTTTCTCTCAGCCGATTTTTGTATAGTACAAATGTTTAGTTTTGATTCAAACATGTTCTAGAACTATTGTTGACTTAAAATTAACCCATTTGGAATAAAAATAATGAGTTATGTGAACATATTACTCGCTTTTTTCGTTAGACGTAAAATTAGGTCGCTTTACTTCAGGCTCGGGAAAATTGACCATATCTCACATTTTTGCCCACTGAGTAGTCAAATTTTAAGCTATATCAATATATTTGATATCAATAGAAAGCTACTGGCACAGGCCGTCACATGGATGTAAAATATTTTGTGTCTGATCATTGACAAATGCAAAAGAAAGCTTTAAGCTGGTATTTTAACCCTTAATTTGACCTTTTTTCATACTTTTTCAGTAAATAGTCAAAATGCTTTTCTCTCAACTAATTTTTGTGTATAATAAATATTTAGTTTTGATTCAAACATGTTCTAGAACTATTGTTGACTTAAAATAAACCCATTTGGAATAAAAATAGTGAGTTATGTAAACATATTACATGCTTTTTTGTTTACACGTAAAATTTGCGCGCTTTTCTATGGGCTCAGGAAAATTGTATCTAGCTCACAGTTTTGCCCAATGAGTAGTCAAATTTTGAGCTATATCAATATATTTGATATCAATAGAAAGCTACTGGCACAGGCCACGGATGTAAAATGTGTTGTGTCTAATCTTTGACAAATGCACAAGAGAGCTTGAAGTTGGTAATTTACCACTTAATTTTACCTATTTTTCATACTTTTTCGGTACATAGTCAAAATACTTTTTTCTCAACTGGTTTTTGTGTATAATAAGTATTTAGTTTTGATACAAACATGTTCTAGAATTATTATAGACTTAAAATAAACCCATTTGGAGTAAAAAATGATGAGCTATTTGAACATATTACACACTTTTTTGGGTTGGATGTAAAATTTGGGCACTTTTCTTCCCCCCCCCCCCTCTCCCCCCGGGGAAATTGACAGTGTTTCACATTTGTGCCCAATGAGTACTGGTTACCCAAATTTAAAAAAATGTACAAACATCTCTTAATATTAGGTAAAAGTAACTATCAAGGGCTTTAACGTGGATACATAATTTTTTATTTATGTTAAATACGAAATGTACAACAATTAAGCGCTAACTTTGTATTTTATCCCTCCATTTGAACAATTTCCAAAGTTTTCATGGTCAATACCATCAAGACTTCTCGCTCATGTTAACTTTATATGGTATAAATGTTTGTTATTACTTTTACATTCTCTGGAGCCATTTTTCAAAAGTTATCTTGACGACTGAAGAAGTGATCACAGCCACTTTTAAAGTTATCTCAGCCACTACAGAAGTTATTTTAGCCACTGAAGAAGTGATCATAGCAACCTTAAACGTTATCTCAGCCACTACAAAAGTGATATTGGCCACTGCAGAAGTGATAACAACCATCTTAAAAGTTACCTCAACCACTACAAAAGCTATCCTGGCCACTGAAGAAGTAAATACAGCGACTTTAACAGTTTTTTCATCCACTACAAATGTGATCTTGGCCACTGATGAAGTGATCACAGCAACTTAAAAAGTTACCTCGCCAATGCAAAAGTTATCTTGGCGAGTGAAGATGTGATCACAGCCACGTTAGAAGTTATCTCAGGCACTACAAGGGTGATCTTGGCCACTTACAAACTGGTGTCAGCCAATTTAAAGGTTATCTAAGCCACTACAAAGTGATCTGGGCCACTGAAAAAGTGATAACAGGCACTTTTAAAAATATCTAAACGACTACAAAAGTGATCTTGGCCACTGAAGAATTGGTTACAATAACTTTAAAAGTTATCTCTGCCACTATAAAATTGATTTTGGCCACTGACGAAGTGCTCATGACGACTTTAAAAGTGATCTCAGCCACTACAAAAGTGATCTTGGACACTTAAGAAGTGATCTCAGTCACAGTAAAAGTTATCTCAGCCACTACAAAACTGATCTTGACCACTAACAATCTTATGTCAGCCCGTAAAAGTGATCTTGGCCACAAAAAAATAATCTTAGTCTCTGAGGAAGTGATCACAGCGACTCTAAAAGTTTTCACAGCCACTACAAAAGTGATCTTGGCCACTGAAGAAGTAATCATTGCCACTTTAAACGTTATCTCAGCCACTACAAAAGTGATCTTGGCTACTGAAGAAGTGATCACAGCCACTTTAAAGGTTATCTCAGCCATTGCAAAGGTAATCTTGGTCAGTAACAAACTGTTGTCAGCCACTGACAAAATTATCTAAGCCACTACAAAGTGATGTTGGCCACTGAAGAAATGATCACAGCCACTTAAAAAGTTATCTTAACCACTACAAAGTTGCTGTGATCACTTCTTTAGTGGACAAGATCAGTTTGCTTGTGACCAAGATCAGCTTTATGGCGGATGTGATGATTTTTAAAATGGCTGTGATGGCTTCTTAAGTGGTCAAGATCACTTTTGTAGTGACCTAGATCATTTTTTTAGGGACTGACATAAGATTATTAGTGGCCAATATCACTTTTGTATCGGCTGAGATGACTTTTAAAGTGAATGTGATCACTTCTACGGTGGACAAGGTCAGTTTTTTGTGGCCAAGATCACTTTTACGGGCTGACATAAGATTGTTAGTGGTAAGGATCACTTTTGTAGTGGCTGAGATAACTTTTAAAGTGACTGAGATCACTTCTTCAGTGGCCAAGATCACAGTTGTAGTGGCTGAGATCACTTTTAAAGTCGCTGTGAGCACTTCGTCAGTGGCCAAGATCATTTTTATAGTGGCAGAGATAACTTTGAAAGTTATTGTAACCACTTCTTCACAGGTCAAGATCACTTTTGTAGTCGCTTAGATATTTTTAAACGTGGCTGTGATCACTTCTTCAGTGGCCCAGATGACTTTGTAGTGGCTTAGATAACCTGTAAATTGGCTGACACCAGTTTGTTAGTGGCCAAGATCACATTTGTAGTGGCTGAGATAACTTCTAAAGTGGCTGTGATCACTTCTTCACTCGCCAAGATAACTGTTGCATTGGCGAAGTGACTTTTTAAGTTGCTGTGATCATTTTATCAGTGACCAAGATCACTTTTGTAGGGGCTGAGATAACTTTTAAAGTCGCTGTTTTCACTTCTTCAGTGGCCAAGATAAGTTTTGTAGTGGTTGAGGTAACTTTTAAAGTGGTTGTAATCACTTCTTCAGTGGCCATGAGCACTTTTGTAGTGACTGAGATAACTTTTAAAGTCGCTGTGATAACTTCTTCAGTGGCCAAGATCACATTTGTAGTGGCTGAGATGACGTTTAAATTTGTGATGATCACTTCTTCAGTGGCTAAGATAACTTTTGTAGTGGCTGAGATAACTTTAAAAATGGCTGTGATCACTTCTTCAGTCGTCAAGATAACTTTTGAAAAATGGCTCCAGAGAATGTAAAAGTATAGCAAACATTTATAACATATAAAGTTAACATGAGCGAGAAGGCTGGCTGGTATTCACTAAGAAAACGCTGGAAATTGTTCAAATGGAGGGATAAAATACAAAGTTAGCGCTTAATTGTTGTACATTTCGTATTTAACAGAAATAAAATATTATGTATCCACGTTAAAGCCCTTGATAGTTACCTTTAACTGATATCAAAGATGTTGGTACATTTTTTTATTTTGGGTACCGGGTACTCATTGGACAAAAATGTGAAACACTGTCAATTTCCCCGGGCTGGAAGAAAAGTGCCCAAATTTTACATCCAACCCAAAAAGTGTGTAATATGTTCGAATAGCTCATTATTTTTTATATTCCAAATGGGTTTATTTTAAGCCAACAATAATTCTAGAACATGTTTGAATCAAAACTAAATATTTATTATACACAAAAATCAGTTGAGAGAAAAGTATATTGACTATGTACTGAAAAAGTATGAAAAATAGGTAAAATTAATGGGCTAAAGTACCAACTTCAAGCTCTTTTGTGCATTTGTCAAAGATTAGACACAACATATTTTACATCCGTGGCCTGTCCCAGTAGCTTTGTATTGATATCAAATATATTGATATAGCTCAAAATTTGACAACTCATTGGGCAAAACTGTGAGATACATACGATTTTCCTGAGCCCAAAGAAAAGCACGCAAATTTTACGTCTAACCAAAAAAGTATATAATATGCTCACATAACTCACTATTTTTATTCCAAATGGGTTTATTTCAAGTCAACAATAGTTCTAGAACATGTTTGAATCAAAACTAAATATTTATTATACACAAAAGCTGAGAAAAAAGTATTTCGACTATTTACTGAAAAAGTATGAAAAAAGGTCAAATTAAGGGTTGAAATACCAACTTAAAGCTTTCTTGTGCATTTGTCAATAATCAGACACAACATATTTTACATCCATGTGAAGGCATGTGCCAGTAGCTTTCTATTGATATTAAACATATTGATATAGCTCAAAATTTGACTGCTCAGTTGGCAAAAATGTGAGATATGGTCAATTTTCCCGAGGCTGAAGAAAAGCGACCTAATTTTACGTCTAACGAAAAAAGCGTGTAATATGTTCACATAACTCATTATTTTTATTCCAAATGGGTTAATTTTAAGTCAACAATAGTTCTAGAACATGTTTGAATCAAAACTAAACATTTATACTATACAAAAATCGGCTGAGAGAAAAGTATTTTGTCTATTTAGTGAAAAAGTATGAACAATGAGTAAAATTACGTGTTAAAATACCAACTTAAAGCTATATTGTGTATTTGTCATTGATCAGACACAAAATATTTTACATCCATGTGAAAGCCTGTGTCATATGTGAGGACAAAAAATAATTTAAAAATCACTTAAATAGAAAATTACCACAATTTTAGCAAACAATCACTTCATACGCAATATTTCAAATTGCGGTTTGCGATTTTGACGGTACTAGTGTTTAAAGGGTTTTTACGGTACTTTTGGACAGGATGATTTTTGTAAGACGCGCAGATTCAGATTCCTGAGAAAATTTCACTATAGGTGGAACTCTTAGATCGTATGGACCTTTCAACACAAATAAAACCCCCCTAGCTCTGGGACTACCTGTATCATACAAGAGATCTAGCGCCAAAACATTTCTTTGGGAAAGTCAGACACCATAATTTATGCCTAGGCTTTTCAGTTAGATTATTCTCTCTTGTTTACCAGTTTTTACTGGGCAGATCAAAGTGACGCCACGGTTCACAGACATTCACAAAGTAGGCCTAACCTGCATCTGGCGGATCTGACCCCCATACATCTCATTTTTGTGTTTATAATGACGGGACAACACAGTTCTATAAAAATAGCCTATCGGTACCATCCTTTATTGCATAATTTCTAGTTGAATTACTGGAAATAAGAAAGACAACCAGTAGACATGCCTCCAAAAAAAAGAAAACCATCTTTTACTTTAGGGGAGACTGGAGCCCATTGGGACACTTTTTACGTTTTGTAAAATAACTTTATTACAATATATAAGAGACACAGCCTTTAGGGATGGAAATTACCTAACATATAGTAAGGTGAAAAACCTAACTTTCATGACCACTTTCTGACTAAGATGTTTTGACGATGAATTTGACTTCTTTGAATCTTCTAGAACAAATTTAGCCCCTATGGTCCTCGCAGAAGTCCGGCATTTTTTCTAGAGGCGTAAATTCAAAATGGCCGCTCGCGCCATTTTGAAAAATAATATAAAAGCTATAAATATAAATAAATACACTTTTTTAGATAATTCTATCACAAGGAATCCGTTTCTGATGTCAGTTCGGTATTAAAAACATTTCTGACCCCAAAATCCAAGATGGCTGACAAATTTGGATCGAAATGTCATTTTTGTAAGCGAAACAGAGTTTGGTTGCCTTGCGTGGGATATATATGCAACAGTTAATATTAATATGCCTCTGGATAAATTTATTGCTGTAGAACATTTGTTAACAACAGTTTCTAACCTCCTTCCTTTAAATAACCAGCAAAAATTACCAAAAAATATCTAGCACCATATATGTCATACATAGGCCTACATCCAAATGTCAAACGAAGAGACAGGTATTATAAAATTTTATTACATGTACATGTATTGGATTAAACCAAATAAAATCATAACTTAAAACCATATTGTATATAATTTAGATTTTTCTGTAACGTGAGATTATTAGTTAGAAAAAAATGTTATAAAATTATTTTAAAATTATTTGTTCAGGAACCTCTCCTCAAATGGTGTTTAGTTAAATTTATAACCCCCTGGGCCCAAGTTTTACTGCTTTTTGACCTCAGATGCACCGTTTAGCCCCTAGAGCAGTTTAAAAAATCACGCCGGCCATTTAAAATTATTTTTCCTTTTCAAGAACCTCTCCTAAAATGATGTTAACATCTAAATTCAGAACCCCTGGGCCCAAATTAATTTTTTTTAGCCTCAGACGCACAGTTTTCGAGATATGGCAATTTAAACAATTTGGCTACCATTGTTTTTTTTTGCATTTTGAATGATTCTAGATAATTTCCGATGATTTCCAGAATATTTTTTTTGAGGCTATTTTGAATTTTTGTCGGCCATTTTGTTTCTATGAGAATTTTGTTTTTGCAATGGCGCTCTATCAATACATTTAACCCTGTTGGTCCCAAATTTCGGTCTTTTTTAGCCTCAGACGCTTGGCTTCTGAGATATGGCAGTTTAAAATTCCATAATGTATTTTCAGTGGAAAAAATCTGACCTTTGACCTCTAAGTACTCGGGCGCTATTGGCTGGATCACTGATAAAAGGCATAGCAGCTTGCCTCCCCACTCAATGATCATTATGTCAACATATCCGGTTCATCGGTTGATAAGTCGAGGAGAAATAGCGTTCCCAAAATCCCCTAAAATAATAATAATAATAAGTAGAAAGATCCAAAGAGAAAACAACAGTTTGGCTGGAGGGACCTCCGTCCAAACTAATTATTGAGTGTATGTCAAAAAATGTGTTTAATCTAAATCTGAATCATCAGATTCTGACGACTATGTGTAGAATTCAGGATTGTATCCACGAACTCACATATATTAGTTACTAATATAAAAAGGTAAAGTTTGGGATCAAAAGCATCTAAAAGATACTAGTCAGATTATAAATGCTCAGTTAGAGCTAACCAGATTCTACGTGCGCATTTAGGTCGGACAGATGGTCAAACATACCAATAGCATACTAGCATAAACAATATGACACCAGGTTTTAAACAGGTTGTTAGAACTAAGATATCGCAAGATAAACAGAAAAATTTACACAACCAGAGCGCCTTCATGCCTAGCGGTAAATGGCCAATGTTTGTCTGGTTTATGACAGAGCCATACCAGAAAGAGCTATCCAGTTGTCGTGATCATAAAAGATCACAGTCCCCGCACCGCACTAGGTGACAAGCAAATTACCTTTGGTGAGTAATTAAAGCATGCACGCCCTGGTAGTCCGAGCTAGGGCTTATATAAAAATGACCTAACCTTGTTTTGTTACATATACAATGTTTTTTTGATGTTTCTTTTGGATTTTTTTTGTGCTGAATTCAAATCCGATGAGTGCCAACTTGAAAAAATTTGAGCATTTTTGTATATTCAAGGGTAATGATCAATTTCAAAGTCAAATATGCTTTTTCAGCAAATGAAGCTAGGAACAAGTGTAAAACTTTATTTTTATGTAATTTTGACTGGGCAATCCATTTCTGTAATTATTTTGATTATTCAAGGTCATCTTCAAGGTCGAAAGGTAAATTTCAAGGTCAAGTAAGCGAAAATATCATTTTTAACAAGTAACGCTAGGAACATGTGTAATACCTCTTTTTCATGGGATTTTGACTGGAAAATCCATTTATAGTATTATTTTGGGGATTCAAGGTCATCTTCAAGGTCGTAAGGTCAATTTCAAGGTCAAAATGTAAAAAAAAGAAAGAAAGAAAAATAGGAAGAAATCTTATAGGTCTTTTTCGTGTGATGTTGACCTCTTTTTCGTGTCATTGTGATCAAATAAACTATTTCTTGCACTATTTTGATCTTCAAGGTCATCTTCAAGGTCAAAAGGTCATCTCAAGGTCGAGTGACGGAAAATATGATTTATTTACTAATAAAGCTGGGAACATGTGTAATACCTCTTTTTCGTGTGATTTTGACTGAAAAATCCACTTCTTCCATTATCTTGGTCATTTGAGGTCACCCTCAAGGTCAAAAGGTCAATTTCAAAGTCAAATATGATTTTTGGCATATATGCTAAACTTGGAGTACATATAATACCTAGCTTAGATGTGAATTTGATTGGATAATCTAATTCTGTAGGGTTCTAAAGATTAAACATGCTCATGGTGAAAAGATCAGGCGACAAGAAGGCATTAAAGGGCAAAGGAGATGCATTAGAGAGCGACGGAAAACTTTAAGTGTTTTTGAGGAGGCGGTAAAAGGTAATGAGAAGGTGCTGTGGGATAAGCTGTGGGAGAGGCCTTAAAGTGAGACTGGGCGTATTATAAGGTGGCAGAGGGATATTAAGGGGCTATGGCAAGGCGCTAAAAGGCTACCAGGAAGCATTAAATGAAAATGGGAATGCGTTAAAGGGATATGGAGCAGCATTGAAGGGTGATGGAAACACACTGCGGTTGCACTTTCACGATTTTTTCGTCGTCCTTTATGCGTTTCCGTAGGACTTTTAATTTAACGCCTCTTCGATGCCTCTTCATTGCCCTTAAATGCCTCTTCTTCGCCCTGAAAGCACTTTTAGTTTAACACCTTTTTGTTGTAAATAAAAGCCTTACTGTCGCCCTTTGACGACCCTTCTTCGCCCTGAATACATATCCATTATCCTTTAAAATCTCTCCGTCGCCATGTAACCCATTAACTACCGCAATAAATTGCTGCTGCACTCTTGCAGAGACTAGATTAATTGATAACGTCATAGTTATCTCATGTAATCAATCCCAAATCCCGAATATATCCGGGACTGGTTCCCACCGGCCCAACGCTTTCAAGCTAGAATTTATCATTGTCATCTCCATCCACTACAAGCCGCGAATTGCTGTCGCAATTCTCAGTTTAAAGTGAATTAAGCTGACTTAAAGTGGGTGACAAATACAGAAAAAATATATCGTTATTATTAAAAGAGTTCTATGAAAATGTTTGTTCTAAAACCCCTAGGCGTATGAAATAAAGTGATTCTTCAGAGATGCAAAATGATGCATTGATGCATCGTGAAGATTCAAAGGGTTAACACCTCTCCATCAATATTTACTACTGCAACGCCATGCTGTCCGGGGCTACAGTTTTGCAGCTCGGCCACTTGCAGCGACGTCAAAATCGTGCTGCTCGACTGATTTCTGGAGTCGGTATCCGAGATCACATCACACCCGTTCTTAAAGAACTGCATTGACTGCCGGTAGAGTTACGCATACATTTTAAAGTGCTGTTATATATTTTTATAGCGTTGCGTGGTCAGGCACCACAATACTTAGGTCAGTTGTGCTGTTACAAACAACGTCCTAGTCATCTCAGACAACCTAGAGACTGTGAATATTTTTAAAAAGAAGATAAAAACACATTTTTTAGAATTTACTTTACCTGGCTAATGGCAATATTTCTTCATAACTATGTTTATTTATTTTTTTAACATAACTTTTTATTTAAGGATTGTCATTAAATGATGTTAATATTGTAAGCGCCATGATCAGCTGTGCTGGATTTGTGCATATGTTTTTAAATACTGCAAATAAATAAATAAATAAATTTAACGCCTCCCCATCGAATTTTACTGACTAAGCATCGCAATTTTTCGCATATGCGGCGCCTCTCCATTGCTCTCCATGCCTTCCGTCATCCTCAGTGCCTCTCCGTCGCCACTTAAGGCATTTTCGTCGCCTTTTAACGCCTCTCCTCGCATACCATACATCACCCTTTAACTCTTCCCCATCGACCTTAATGCTTTGCCATCACCATTTAACGCTTCATGATCGCCTTTTAGCGCCTCCTCATCGCATTTACCGCTTCCCATTGTCATTTAACGCCTCTCTATCGCCCTTTAATGCATCTCCACCTACCTTTAACTCTTTTTCTTCGCCTTTTAACGCCTCCCCGTTGGCCTTTGACATTTTTCTGTCGCCATTTAACGCTTCTTCGTCACCCTTTAGTGACTCTCTGTCGTTTTTATTACTTTCTCCTCGCCCTTAAACACCTATCCATCTCAGTTTAACGCCTCGTTATTTAGTGCTTCTTCAACACCTTCTAACGCTGTTCCATAGTCCTTAAATGACCCCCGTCACCTTTCAGCGAATCCCGTCGCACACGAACGCCTCTTCTTCACCCCTTATCGTCGCCTAGTTTCCCTTTAACGCCTTCTTATTGCCATTCAATGCCTCCTTATTGCCCTTTAACGTTTCTACATTGCCCTTTAACGCCTCCTCATTGCCATTTAACCAATTCCCGTCGCCCTTTAAGGCCACTGGGTAGGCTTTTAACGTCGCATCACCGCTCTTCAACGCCTCCCATTGTTCTTTAACGCATCCAAGTTGCCTTTTAACGCCTCTCCATTGACAGGTATAGCTTTCCCGTCGCTCTTTAACGCCTCTCAACCACCCTTTATTGACTTCTCGTCGCCTGATAATTTCATTTGATGATGTTTAATCATTAAAACCTTACTAGAATTAGATTATCAAGTCAAAATCACACCAAAACAATGTATTATATGTGCTCCAATTTGTAGCAGATATGTAAAGATCATAATTGACCTTGAATTTGACCTTTTGACCTAGAGGATCATCTAAAATCACCAAAATATTACCAGAAAAAGATTTTTCAGGCAGAATCACACGAAAAAGAGGTATTACACTTGTTTCTAACTTTATTTGTTATAAATCATATTTTTGCTTACCTGACCTTAAAATTGACGCAATGACCTTGAAATTACCTTTTATCTTCAAAAATAGATTATTCAGTCAAAATAACATCAAAACGACGTGCTACATCTTCTGCTATTTGTATTTGCTAAAAATCATATTTTCACATTTTTGACCTCGGGATTGACTTTTAAATTACCTTGAATTGAAATTGACTTTTCACATGACTTTGAATTCCCAAAATAATACTTTAAATGGATTTTCCAGTCAAAATCCCATGAAAAAGAGCTATTACACATTTTCCTAGCTTTATTTGTTAAAACTTATATTGTCTCTTTATTGACCTTAAAATTGACCTTTTGACCTTGAAGATGACCTTGAAGAATCTAAATAGTTTCAGAAATGGATTCCCCAGTCAAAATCACATAGAAATGAGGTATTACACTTGTTCCTAGCTTCATTTCTTAAAAAATCATATTTGACGTTGAGATTGACCTTTGACCTTGAATCTACAAAAATGCTCAAACTTTTCAAGCTGGGACTCATCGGATTTGAATTCAGCATAAAAAATCTATAAGAAACAGAAAAAAACATTGTATATGTCACAAAACAAGGTTAGGTCATCTCTAGCTCGGACTATGGTATCAGTACCCATATTAAAATCACTGCTAATGAATTGAGCTGGCCCAGCAACTGACAAACTATTTCATGTTTTAGTGCGTACACAATTTTATATAAAGCAGTTGGTGTACTAGATACGTTTACACGTTTGAATATGTCGATACATTTTATAGAAAAAATTTGTGTATTATATGCAGCAGGTTCTAGCTCATATATGCTTATAACAAAAAAAATATAAAATATTTCGAGCCGGTGTTATATTATAATCCGCTGCTTCAGTGCTGCGCCAATGCCTCACGCATTGGCCCAGCATTGAAGCAGCGTTGGACCAACGGAGGCTTTCAGTATTTCACTTTTGAATACACCTGCTATATTGTTCAACTCTGGAGAGCACGAGACGTTGCGCCGGTGCTGGTAGATAGACGGACCGACATCGTAGACGTTGGACCGTCGCTTTGCCAGGGCCCGGTCGATGAGACGTGTTCGCTGGAGCATCACCATGTACATTGATATGCTTAAACATTCTCACCCCTCGTTTTTACACCTCATCCTCATGCATACTTATTATTATTTAAGTTGACTTATAAGCCTCATGGCTGGGTTCTCAATCAAACTGATTATATTTTTTGTTTGGTTTTATTTTGTACTTGTCAGTATAATAAACTAGTTGAATTGAATCGTATTTGTACTTGCATTTAAAGATAATAAAAGGTATAGCAAAATTAAGCACATTGTAAACTGGCAAGGATGTCCAGCCATTAACAAGATTGTTAGCTCTGTCAACAGGCCTACCAGGCATGCCTTATTATTTAGCACAAAAGATTTTTTGTTGTCAATTCATGACATTGCTGCATCACTGGGGACCTGAATAGGAAAAGCACAGTCGGGTGTGTCGTAAGACTCGGGAATCGAACCCTGATCTTACAACTGGCTATCTTACCTATAAGACAAAAATGAGGTACAATATGGCTGATGCGAGTGTCCCGTTAACCATGACTGGAGAGCAGTGCCAGCACTTTGTGAACATGTTTGTTTCCAACCACGCTGAGACAACCAAATTCAGCAATCTGGACTGAGCTGCCAGAGCACTGACCAGATAATGGATGCGACGCATCAGCAGATTAGAACAAGGAACAACAAACGTCTTATTTTCTTTGGCACAGGAGACGACAGATATTGACCTACTGGGCGAAGTACGACACTGGACGCAGCCACCCAATGAGGCTAGTAGCTGGTCGGAGCTTATGGAGAAGCTCACAGTCTCATTCGTGTCAGCAGTCATGAATTTGTGCCTACAAAAAAACTACATTCAATCAAACAGAGGCCAGAAGAAAACGCCACGGCCTACAATTCTTATCTAAAGCCAAGCTTGCCTAACCAACAGCATGGGCGAATGTTGAAGAGAGTGAAATAGTCAGCTTCCTGAAGGGATTCACTGACAGAGCCTTTGCTGGCCACTTGTTGAGAACAGCAAGCAATAGAGGTGGCCCGGGAGAAGGAGGCTCAACAAAAAAAAGAACACCAGGTGATGGACGAGGAACCCATGGAGGTGGGTGCGGCACAGACAAACCAGGAGTCGGCAGATGGGTTTCTGCCTATTCTAGAAACCATGCAGAGACACATTGGGCAACTACAGGCCTGCATGGACAAGCAGGAGTCCTGCACAACTACCGGCTCCGAAATGAGTCAACACCTTGGAGCGGACAAGAGACCGCAAGCAGTATTATGAACCACAACACAGATGCGCAAAGGATGGTGAACCTGAACCCCAACCACTGCGCCAATAAAGAACTGACAGGATGTTGTGAACAGCCGACCAGCCAATCTGCGCATGCTGCAAATGGGTAGGCCATTACACAAATGTTTCTCTGTATCAAGCCAGACAACATATGGGAGATTGGTGAAACAGAAGTCAAACTCATGGATGCTGATGCACTCCCAGTACTGGACACAAAAGACTCCCCACAAGAGCTGCTTATAGGCAGTGATGCCATCATCCAAAGGAATGGGAAGATTGCTTATGGAACGAGGAAAGTGACATCGTTTGTTCAAAATTTCAGCATTACGCCATATACAGACTTCATCCCCCATACAGCCTCCATGGGCGGCGCCAGTCACATTGACCCCCAAATAGATGGATCATACCTTTATCTTTTGTATCAACTACTGTAAGCTTAATGCAATTCATAGCGCCTGATAAGTTAATTTCGACTTTGGATCTTAAAAGTGGCTACTGGCAGATTTCAGTGGCACCAGAGGATCAATACAAAACAGCCTTCAATTGCCATAAGAGCCTATTCGAGTTAAAGCAAATGTCGTTTGAACTGGCCAACGCTTCATGGACTAATCAGTGCTGCTTTGTCTCCATTGATGATATAATCACCAACAGCAGAAATGCTGCTGAGCACAATTACCACCACAGGTTTGTCTCGGAAAGGCTAAGTGAAGTTGGCATGAAAATGAAACCAGATGATGGTAAACAGAAGAGCATGACATATTCATCAGAATCTGAGAATTCAGAACATAGCCTGCAGGAGGTGTAATCCAATACATATATTATATTTTCAGTATACTTTTCTCTTCGCTTCACAGTTAGGTGAAGGCCTATATACAACATATACGCTCTGAATTGTATACTTTTTAATTTAAATTTGTGATTGTTATTTTTAGCTATGAATTCATCTATCAGCATATTAACTGTTGCATTCATGCCACCCTGCAAAGGGATCAAATTCTGTTTTGCTTAAAAAATGTATTTTCTATCCAAATTTGTCGGCCATCTTGGATTTTAGAGTCAGAAATGTGTTTAAGTACCAAACTGAAGTCAGAAATGGATTCCTTGTGGCGAATTATCTAAAAAAGTGTATTTATTCATATTGGTAGCTTTTATATGTCAAAAGTTATTTTTTCATAATGGCGTGGGCGGCCATTTAGGATTTACGCCTCTAGAAAAAAAATGCCGGGATTTTTGCGAGGGTCATAGGGGCTAAAAATTTCAAGGATGTCAAATAAATCATCAAAACATCTTATCCAGAAAGTGGTCATGAAAGATATGTTTTTAACCCTACTAATATTTTATTCAACTATTAAACATGAGCCAAACATATTATCGCTGCACATGCAGTCATTAGCTAATGATCATATTAGTACCTCTGTACGTAGAGTGTCTAAATGTCCCCCATGTGTGGGGTACATTGGGGCAACACATGGGGATCATTACACCTTTGTAACGAAATAAGTGAAATTTTTTTTTTGACACCACTGTTTGACCAAAGCGATTATTTAGGTGAAATAAGTGTAATGACTATAGTCAATAACTAACAGTCAAATCTGTAGAAAAATGCTGATGATTAGCAGAGTCACAAACATAAATTGAAATTCCCCTGTTTTCTATTAAATGTCGAGAAATGGCCTGTTTTCTGGATATATATCATTCATTTTACATTTGTTCTTCTTATTATAATAATACCACTTTAGCCTCACTTAAATACATTGTCTAGTTATTACACACAAGTAAGGCTAAGTATAAAACGTAACAGTGCCATCGTTACAATGTTTCAAGGATGTTAGATTGTACCGTTTTCTGACATGTATTATTAAATTTAAAAACTGTTTTTTAAATAAATATTATTTGTGTTTAATACAAGAAATGCTAAAGCTCTAGTGTACGTCAAATTGACGGTTACGATGACAAAGGTGTTTGATAAATTTGCTCTTGTCCATTAGATCAGATTATATAGTTTATGAAACTGCAAGTGCTTGACTTTTTTATGTGGAAATATACCCCCTCCCCTCCTCTTGTTTTTTTGCTGGCTTCCTTGCACCGTGCCATCTTAGTTCTTTCAATCTGTGCCACATGTGATGCACATAGTATCTGTAAATTTATCCTTGTCCGTTAAATCAGATTATATGGTATATGAAATTGCATGTGCTTAAAATTATCGCAATTTTAAAGTCTGACTTGCCAATGGAAATCGGTAAAAATAGTGGAAATAACCTAATGGATGGTAACTTTTATGCTAACGTTGCCACGTAATCTTAGTGCAGGTAAGGCCTGGGTGTCTGCAAATGGGATTTTTGCCAATAATATAAAAATACTTGAATATAATTTTTAAACAAATTAAAATCTATTACTAAGTTGTTGGTATGAAATACCATATTGTGGACGAGTCAATGCAAAAGACAAGGTTCAGAGCTTGCCATACAACCGAAAGGGGTATCAGAAATTTTGTCATAGAAAGAGCACTGGGGGGACAGAACATGGGGGGTCCTCTTTCTCCTCAATTTTGTTTTTGCGCGCAGAAAATCACTCAATTTATATTTTCTATTGTTTGTACTATGTTTTTATATGCAACTTGACTGATTTTGTACTTTTGGTAGTTTATTGCGATGACCGATATTAATGGTTGATCTTCGAAATATAGAAAATATCTCTGTTCGAGATCTAATTTTGACACAGTTACGCAATTTTTAACAGGTTAAAGCGTATCTAAGTTTAACTAAAGTTGAATGTTTTGAATATTCTACCTCATTTTTGTCAATAAGGGTTGTGCAAATGTTTGCGTGTTGGCAGTATGCATGGCCATGTTTGGTCCTAATAATGGTTATACGCAAATGGCGCCTGAAAACAGCCGCCCTACATAAACACCCACCTCTGTAAAGCCATCTGTATGACAAAACGCCTGTATAAAAAGTACATAGCAAGCCGAAAAGTGGTACTGGATCAGGGTAAATTTTAATATTGGAAAATAGTACAATTATATCCGAAATAGCTGAAATTAGGAACAATTATTTTGTAAACGTAGCTGCCAACATTGGAAACGATCACACTATTTCTGACCTTCAAAATCATACCAGTATTCTTGAAATTAAAATACATGATCAACAAATCACCTCCGATTTTAGTTATGATGTCCCTAAAATTTTATAAACACAAAATATAAAAAAGCTACTGGACCAGATGTAACTTCACCATTTTTTTTTAAACACGCTGGCTCCGAGATAGCACTTATTATTTCTAGACCTATAAATAAATCTATTTAACTAGCTTTTTAAAAAAGGCATCGGTTTTACGAATTTATAAAAACGCTACAACAAGGTAATTACCGTCCAATAAGCTTTTTACCAATTCTGGATACATTTTTTGAGAAAGTATTAGCACCAAATCTCACCTTTTTAAATGATGTACATGTCCATGTACTTTCTCCACACCTCTCTGCTCTTCGTTGAGGCTATAGTTGTTAAGACGCCCTGCTCGGTCTATTAGTAAATTGGCGCAAAGATATTCTTGCCAAAAAGATAATTGAAGCTCTTCTAACGCATCTCAGCAAGGCATTCGACTGTATGCCTCGACCACGAGCTGCTGGTGTCAAAGCTGGAAGCCTATGGTGTTTAGCCCAAATCTTTTACATTTATTTTATCACATGTATCCAACAGACAACAGCATGTCCATGTTGGCGAAAAGTGCAGTTCATAACAAACCACCAGTAAAGGAGTTCCACAAGGATCTGCTCTCGTGTCTATGCTTTTCAATGTTTTTATTAAAGTATTTAGTGATTTGCTATAAACTGCATGATTGAAAGCCAACCCGGACCAATTTCAGGTTATTTTATCAAATTGTGAAATTGAGGGCAGTCATTGCCTATACGTAAATCGTTGCTCCATTGAGCGAAGCGAAAAATCAACACTGCTGGAAGTTAGACTGGACAATCGGCTAGTTTTTAATCACCATACCAGTGAATTCTGTAAGAAAGGCAGACACGTGCATACTATGAAGTGACTATGTCATTACATCAGTCAAGATCTGAGGATGGCCGTCTTCAGATCTTTTATCTTGGGAAATTTCGAGTACTGCCCAGCAATATGGCACCATTGTTCATGATTGAACACTCAAAAATTAGAAAAATTAAAAAACGGGCTCAGCTGTATGTCACAAACGACTATAAATCAGACCACAGATCTTTGTAGTGTCAGACCAGCTTGTCTTGAAAGAGGGACGACGACCACACGTATATATTCAGACCTTCAGAATTATAAATAATCGTTCCCCACCATATCTTCAGGATCTAATTATACAGCGGAAATGTATAATAATTCTTAGAAATTATGCGAAAACACCAGAAATACCTTTTTACAACAGAGTCAGACACGGAACAAATTCATTTTCATTTTGTCACCAAAGATCTGGAACAATCTACCACAGTACAACAATAGATTACATCTTATCATTTTCAAAATTATTATTTTATTCTATAAACACTTTTGTTTGTCCAGCTTTCCGCTCCCTGCAGTGTGCTTTTCTCGTGCCTTTCTTATGAACATGCACATAATACTAAATTTATAGAATGTTTCTGTCTATTGTAGTATCACCTCATAACTTTTCATATATTTTAACTTTACAATTATATTTTGACTTTTATATTGGTACTTAGTACAAATGTGCTGTCTCTTATATTACCTTTATGCAATTTTACTCATAGCTCCCGGTATCTGTAGAACCTAGTCAACCAAACTACCTGTTTAAAGGTTAAAGCGTATCTAAGTTTAACTAAAGTTGAATGTTTTGAATATTCTACCTCATTTTTGTCAATAAGGGTTGTGCAAATGTTTGCGTGTTGGCAGTATGCATGGCCATGTTTGGTCCTAATAATGGTTATACGCAAATGGCGCCTGAAAACAGCCGCCCTACATAAACACCCACCTCTGTAAAGCCATCTGTATGACAAAACGCCTGTATAAAAAGTACATAGCAAGCCGAAAAGTGGTACTGGATCAGGGTAAATTTTAATATTGGAAAATAGTACAATTATATCCGAAATAGCTGAAATTAGGAACAATTATTTTGTAAACGTAGCTGCCAACATTGGAAACGATCACACTATTTCTGACCTTCAAAATCATACCAGTATTCTTGAAATTAAAATACATGATCAACAAATCACCTCCGATTTTAGTTATGATGTCCCTAAAATTTTATAAACACAAAATATAAAAAAGCTACTGGACCAGATGTAACTTCACCATTTTTTTTTAAACACGCTGGCTCCGAGATAGCACTTATTATTTCTAGACCTATAAATAAATCTATTTAACTGGCTTTTTAAAAAAGGCATCGGTTTTACGAATTTATAAAAACGCTACAACAAGGTAATTACCGTCCAATAAGCTTTTTACCAATTCTGGATACATTTTTTGAGAAAGTATTAGCACCAAATCTCACCTTTTTAAATGATGTACATGTCCATGTACTTTCTCCACACCTCTCTGCTCTTCGTTGAGGCTATAGTTGTTAAGACGCCCTGCTCGGTCTATTAGTAAATTGGCGCAAAGATATTCTTGCCAAAAAGATAATTGAAGCTCTTCTAACGCATCTCAGCAAGGCATTCGACTGTATGCCTCGACCACGAGCTGCTGGTGTCAAAGCTGGAAGCCTATGGTGTTTAGCCCAAATCTTTTACATTTATTTTATCACATGTTTCCAACAGACAACAGCATGTCCATGTTGGCGAAAAGTGCAGTTCATAACAAACCACCAGTAAAGGAGTTCCACAAGGATCTGCTCTCGTGTCTATGCTTTTCAATGTTTTTATTAAAGTATTTAGTGATTTGCTATAAACTGCATGATTGAAAGCCAACCCGGACCAATTTCAGGTTATTTTATCAAATTGTGAAATTGAGGGCAGTCATTGCCTATACGTAAATCGTTGCTCCATTGAGCGAAGCGAAAAATCAACACTGCTGGAAGTTAGACTGGACAATCGGCTAGTTTTTAATCACCATACCAGTGAATTCTGTAAGAAAGGCAGACACGTGCATACTATGAAGTGACTATGTCATTACATCAGTCAAGATCTGAGGATGGCCGTCTTCAGATCTTTTATCTTGGGAAATTTCGAGTACTGCCCAGCAATATGGCACCATTGTTCATGATTGAACACTCAAAAATTAGAAAAATTAAAAAACGGGCTCAGCTGTATGTCACAAACGACTATAAATCAGACCACAGATCTTTGTAGTGTCAGACCAGCTTGTCTTGAAAGAGGGACGACGACCACACGTATATATTCAGACCTTCAGAATTATAAATAATCGTTCCCCACCATATCTTCAGGATCTAATTATACAGCGGAAATGTATAATAATTCTTAGAAATTATGCGAAAACACCAGAAATACCTTTTTACAACAGAGTCAGACACGGAACAAATTCATTTTCATTTTGTCACCAAAGATCTGGAACAATCTACCACAGTACAACAATAGATTACATCTTATCATTTTCAAAATTATTATTTTATTCTATAAACACTTTTGTTTGTCCAGCTTTCCGCTCCCTGCAGTGTGCTTTTCTCGTGCCTTTCTTATGAACATGCACATAATACTAAATTTATAGAATGTTTCTGTCTATTGTAGTATCACCTCATAACTTTTCATATATTTTAACTTTACAATTATATTTTGACTTTTATATTGGTACTTAGTACAAATGTGCTGTCTCTTATATTACCTTTATGCAATTTTACTCATAGCTCCCGGTATCTGTAGAACCTAGTCAACCAAACTACCTGTTTAAAATGTCATTGTTTATTTGACATTCACACTTCATGCACTCATTGACAGTGACAACACTGTCATGACTGTCATTGTGTCAATAATAATAACAATATAATAATAATACAATGTCTTCTATAGCGCCAGTATCTCTCAACAATATTGAGACTTAATGGCGCTGTGGACTAAAATTAGTATTCAGTGGGGAGGTCCATAGTCGGAAAAGGAATTCATCATGTGACGGTCGGTGGATGCTCAGATTAAGGTGGTAGATCTAATGTAAAAAGGTGTGTTTTTAATTTTTTCCGAAAGATAGTGACTGATTTTGCTTCACGTATTTTAAGAGGCAATTTATTCCACATGTGCGGTGCGGCAACCACAAACGATGAATGGCCGTGATCTCTTTTTGACAGCGGAGCGAATTTCACTTTCCTATGCATTGTACAGCATATACAGATTTGTTTAACAAGTTAATGCTTAGTGTAAGGAACGGTCTGTATAAAAGACGTTTCATGTTATATATACAAATGATTTTGTTCTCAGAAAACAATTGTTATATAATATTTGCCCATGACTACGAGTACCTTAAGATTTACTACCCTACCCTACCCTACCCTACTCTACCCTACCCTACCCTACCCTACCCTACCCTACCCTACCCTACCCTACCCTACCCTACCCTACCCTACCCTACCCTACCCTACCCTACCCTACCCTACCCTACCCTACCCTACCCTACCCTACCCTACCCTACCCTACCCTACCCTACCCTACCCTACCCTACCCTACCCTACCCTACCCTACCCTACCCTACCCTACCCTACCCTACCCTACCCTACCCTACCCTACCCTACCCTACCCTACCCTACCCTACCCTACCCTACCCTACCCTACCCTACCCTACCCTACCCTACCCTACCCTACCCTACCCTACCCTACCCTACCCTACCCTACCCTACCCTACCCTACCCTACCCTACCCTACCCTACCCTACCCTACCCTACCCTACCCTACCCTACCCTACCCTACCCTACCCTACCCTACCCTACCCTACCCATCCCTACCCTAGCCTACCCTACCCTACCCTACCCTACCCTACCCTACCCTACCCTGAGATGGTGTTGAATGGAGCTATGACAGACAAACCCCTCCACTTGGTGACTACAGTACATCAATTTTCAGTGAATAGGACTCTTCTCCCCCACTACTCCCCACCCCACCCCTCTGCTCCCCACCCCACATCACCCCACCCTACCCCACCCCACCCCACCTCACCCCACCCCACTCTACCCTACACTACCCTACCTTATCGCTAGCTTCCATTACTGCAACACATGCCTGACTATTATATGGCACTTAGTAAACATGAAGAATTTGTGGAGGTGATGATCAATATATCTCACCTCCCATGTCTCAAGAAGCTGTCAGTGTAAATTTCCTCAGTGGTGATTAGCAGACAGGCCAGTATGACACCACCAGTGTATTAAATCTCGTGTTCGTGTTTACCGTGTGTGGGCTCACCAATTGAGATGGTGTAGAATGAAGCTATGACAGACAAACCCCTCCACATGGTGACTACAGTACATCAAGCTTCAGTGAATAGGACTCTTCTCTTTGTATGCTGTTGATGTGTGAAAGAGACGCCATCCTTCTTCAGACTGTGGCCGTACGTGTAATGCTGAAAGAATGTGACCGATCTGAACACTTAAACATCCCCTTTCCTAGCGCTAGTGATAATGCTTCATTCTCAACTCTGTTGCTAATAATTTAGAAGTGGCTCTGATTGGTGTTGAAAACTTGTTGTGTGACTTGTTAATATGATCGGCTCTCGAACCCCTATATTAAATGATGATGTAAATTGCAATCCAAAGGGATTAAATATTAAAATGCAATTGCGGGAGTAAAGATAAACTGGTAATAGTTTGGTTTAAGCAATTACTGAGATATACTGAACCCAGGATTTGAAAAATTGTCTCGTGGCCTAATCACTCAAAACTCAATTAGGACCAATCGTGTCAGGACAAAAAAACGTGAGAATTTGCGACAATCCTGCCATATTGTGTGCATTCTCTCCCGATGCACCTACGTCTTGACATGACGCACTACAAAAGGTGTGTGACACTTTTCAGTTACATCAATGGTTGCTAAGGGATCCAGTCTTAACACCAAAATGAGACCAGTGTTTGACACATCCGCCATCAGGGCCAATTAGCTCTCCTTGAAAGACTGTATGGACAGCGGTCCGAGCTTACTACTCTCCCTCAAGCAAATTTTGTTGCATTTCCATAAATAGTGATATCTGCTTACACCATGACATCACTACTTAAAGCATTCCTCCACGTGGGTGTGTTTACATCGCTTTCTGTGGGATGAGGAAACACTATGCCCAACATGAAATTTACATATTTGCCATTTGGCAAACACACTACTCCATTCCTTTTCAATTTCGCAGTTGAAACGTACTGAGTTAAATATGAGAGAATAACGACTAACAAAACTTAAAAGGTCAGCCCCAAGTGCCCCAAACCTAAAAAGTTTCAAAGTTTAAATTTGTGTTTTCTAGGCTTATATCATCGTAAATCTATATTATCTTTCTCGACCCTGAATTTTAAAGAGATAAATTATGTACCCGATAAGTCTGTATTTTGGTATGTTCATACAATTTCAGACAAACATGACAAAAAATCCATTTGACCATTTACCAGCACGCTCAGTGTCTAGATGAAGGGTCTGATGTTGATTTGTTATTTCCTTTGAAAGGGTCAACACTAAGGAAAATGTCTTTCTTTTTGTCACTACACCAGCCACAAACATCCCATGAATATTACGGCGTATTATTTTTGAGCTGTTCACAATGCCTAGCAAAGATTTACAACATCAATGGGCCGAATTTAGTAGTATCGAGCCCAAACGTTTGAACTGTGTGGCCCGATAAGAAAATGGTCATTTTCCCGATGACGTTTTAATTAAACTTGCATTTATTTGACGATGTGATACATCTGAGACCTCAAATACTCCTAATATGAGTTAAAACTTTTTGTCATAGATTACGACTAGTAAATTATATAAAAATTTAGAAGTCATTTGAAAGTTTACAATTATATTTTATTATTTATGCCTAGGGATTTGTGAATTATGTTTATTAATGTTGCCGTGAATTTATTATGAGATTAATTAAACATGGATATGTCTACTTAAACGTCGAGCCTCTATCTTCATCTCCGTCAGACTTCATCTGATATCTGTTCACTGTTGCCTGACTGCCGTTCTAGTGCTAATTCCATCAGTCTAGTCCTAGTCAGTGGCCAATTATAAGTAGCCATTGGCAACAGCCAGCCAAATTTGGTTATTAAAATTTAGAATCGGCTATTAAATTCGACACAGGTCACTCTTACAAAGGCTGTAATTTAAAAACTTGCCACTAGGAGAAAAGTCCTGTTTACCACTACCAGAAAATTCAGAAATTATGTCATAGAATACCGTGACTATTGACTTTGCAATTGGGCAACAATTTCCAACATTTGGCTACTTGATTGACTACTGATAAATCTCAGCTATGTTGAGCACTGTTCCATGCACATCAAAACTCTTGCATTTTCAAGTGCAGTTGTGGGTCTAGCTTCCTAAGTAAGGTATTGCCAGCTGGATAATCCCAAGTAAGGAATATGACACTACGATGCACTGTCATTGATACAGGCCACGGCTTATGGAGACAGCTAATGTCTAGCTGACTGATTCATTCATTCATTCATTCAAGATGGCAGCCCCCATTGCAGATCTTATAATAAAATGGAATGGACAAGAATATACGATATCTGGGTTATTGTCTACGCAAAAAGTATCTGATTTAAAAGATGAAATCCACAAAGAAACTAGGGTGCTACCGCAGCGTCAAAAACTCCTGGGTTTAAAATACAAAGGTTAAAAAGGATCCTTCCCATATTATCGCTCAGCCTCAGTAACACAAACAGTAACACAGTGTGCTGTATGCAGTCGTTGGGCCCAGGGCCATCTTATAACCTGAGAACTACTTTCAAATCGATATTTTACTACGCCATTAATTCCAAAGTGTGTGGCCTAGGGCCATCCAAATTAGGTGTACTTAAACTTTAATAAACCATGCTTAGATGCAGGGTTGGCAATATTGCCCGGCCCGGGTTTTCCCACCCCGGGAAAACCGGGCTGGGCAATAATGCTTTTTTAGCCAAAGTGGGCAATAATGGGCAATAATAAAAAAATTAAAATTACTAGAATATCACAAAGTGAAAAGTAAAAATAACATTGTCAAAACATTTTACTGGCAAGGTGATCAGAATAGATGTGATTAATGTTCATATCTTAAATTAAAATTATTCTAATTTAATGTTTAAATATCATAATAACTTCTTATGAGGAAGGGCTAGTCGCATGTAGTAAATTTATTTTTCATAGATAATATCACCACTAAATTTCTTGGGTACTGAATATGTGCTCTGCACGACTGCTCATACCATGAAACCATTTGGGTTCTAAATGTGCAATTCACCAGTTTTAGTGCTATATTTAAAAATTGGTATCGATCTACAGTGCATATTAGTGAAATGTACAAATCAATTGTAAAAAAAGTAATCAAGGATATTATTTTACTTGTTATAAGGGAGGGCTAGTCGAATGTACTAGATGTGTTTTTCATAGATATTCTCAACATAAAGTTTATAATTGTGTAGTCCCTTGGGACTGAATACAATGCGGCCATGCACGACTGCTCGTAGGCCTACCATGAAATCATTTGGGTTCTAAATGTGCAATTCGCTAGTTTTAGTGCTGAATTTAAATATTTGGTATCGATGTACAGTGCCTTTCAGTGAAACTTACAAATCAATATTTAAAAAACTCATACGGATATTATTTAGACAAGAAAAAAACAGTCAGTGATGTACTGCACTAGGTTACGCAATCAGAGAGAAGTCCTCTCCGTAGCTGGGCTTATGGTTACGTAATGTGTAGACGCCTCCAGACGGTATGATTGCAGCGCGCCTGAGAAACACGTAATTCGGCCGGCATTGGGTGTATACCCACTGTGCAATAGATTTTGACCCAATGCTGTTTTATTGTCCCGACAGCATCGCAGACTTTGGAACAACGTTAAGTCGACGCTGCTTCAATGTATCGTGTTTGTAAGGAAAAGAAACATCCATTGTCAATGCTGACGTTGCAGCTTTGATCTCAGAAGGCGACATCCCAGCAAACAAGAAACAATGATGGGACAATGTTGGGCCAGCGTCATAGACGGTGGCCCAACATTGATTCAGTATTGGGTAAATGAGTTCTGTTTGTAGGGATGCGACACGGGAATTAGCGTTTGTGGTCTAGGGTTCGTATTTATATTATTTAAAAGTCTGCCGTTGTGTTCTTCCTTTCCAAGTTTATAACAAATACTAATTTTCTTCTAAATTGAATTTGACAAGGTCATTTATTAGCGGCAGTGTAGGCCTATTTCTTTATCTAATAATAAATTATATTTGATAAGAAATTAAATTAGATAAGAAATTATATTAGATATAATAACCAAGGATACCAACCTCAAAGGGTTCATCAGCTGCAGTGTGTGTGTACATGAAAACAACATGTTGTTGAGTTAATTTATGCAATAAACCACTAATATTCCCACCCACAGATTTCACTTAAAATCATACAATACGTAGTTTTTAATATCAATTATATATATAAAATAAAAATAAAATGACATCGTGAGTGATATTAAATTGATATTGTTAATGTAAATAAAGCAAACATAGGGATCAGGGGTCTGAATTAAGAAATGTATGAAATGGAGAATATAGGCAGCCGTCCAATATTGCCCATTATTGCCCATTAAAATCCGTATTTATCCATATTGCCCGGGTGGGCCGGGTAATATTAATATTACCCGGGTTTTTGCCAACCCTGCTTAGATAGCCCCAGCCTGGGGCCATCTAAGCATGGTTTATTAAAGTTTAATGTTGCCGTGACTGATACGTGGATGGCCCCAGGCCACACACTTCAAATAAATGGCCCAAGGCCACACACTTTAAGTTGATGGCCCCAGGCCACACACTTTACCTTGATAGCTCCAGGCCACACATTAGCAGTTGATGGCCCCAGGCCATAAGCCCACATACTTCAAATAAATCCCCCCAGGCCACAGACTTTAATTTGATGGCCCCAGGCCACACACTATCAGTTGATGGCCCCAGGCCACACACTTGGTGTTATCTGGGCCCACTTAAAGTATATGTGGCCTGCGGCCATCCATTTGAAGTGTGTGTCATGGAACCATCAACTAAAAGGTGTGTGGCCTGGGGCCATCTATTTAAAGTTTGTGGCCTGGAGCCATCAACTGAAACTGTGTGGTCTGGGAGCATATCTAATAAAGTGTGTGGCCTAGGGCCATCAACTAAGCGTGTAAGGGGTGGGGCCATCAACTAAAAATGTGTGGCCTGGGGCCATCTATTTAAAGTCTGAGTCTGTGGCCTGGAGCCATCAACCTATAGTGTGTGGCCTGGGGCCATCAACTTAAATTAGTGTGTGGCCTGGGGCCATCAACTGAAAGTGTGTGGCCTGGGGCCTTCAACCTAAAGTGTGTGGCCTGGGGCCATCAACTGAAAGTGTGTGGCCTGGGGCCTTCAACCTAAAGTGTGTGGCCTGGGGCCATCAACTGAAAGTGTGTGGCCTGGGGCCATCAACCAAAAGTGTGTGGCCTGTGGCCATCAACTTAAAAGGTGTGTGGCTGCAGGCCGCATATATATGATAAGTTAAAGTATATGGCCTGGGGCCATCAACCTGAAGTGTGTGGCCTGGGGCCATCACCTTTTAAAATGTGTGGCTGCAGGCCGCATATAGGCTACTAAGTTGAAGTATATGGCCTGGGGCCATCTATTTAAAGTGTGTGGCCTGGGACCATCCACGTATCAAATGTGTGGCCTGAGGCCATCCACCTATCAGGTGTGTGGCCTGGGGCCATCTATTTTAAAGAATGTGATCTTATTTGAGCGACATCCCAGTAAACACAAAACATTTGTAATTACATTTATACAACGCCGCCCCAGCGCTGGTCCAACATTGTGGAAATGTTTTACAAATATTTAGTGTTTACTAAGATCTATGGGGCAAGAATGTCACGAGTGGGGGTGGTAACGTGATTTGTTGCAATCCGTGTGAAGACGTAGTCCCAAGCACAGAAATGAATGGCCCTGGGCCCTAGTTGAGAGTAAGTTAACAACAGCTGCGTACTGTATACTCGCCGTCAAATCAAAAATGATCAACCAGGATCGCATGTTTTTTGACGATTTCTCCGTCAATTTTGAACCGATTTCCTTAAATTTTGCAGAGGCCATTTTCTAATAAAATCCTAACAAGGGTAAAAAAAATTCGCAAAATTATTTGATATTTCAAAAGTTAGACCATTTGCCATGTAATAAAATTCTAGATTTAGTTTAATGGCGTTATAGAGGGACGTTGTAATTTCAATTTACTACATGTCAGATGGTCTAACTTTTGAAATACGCTATATAATTTTACGAATTTTCAGAGCTGGTAGGATTTGAATAGAAAATGGCTTGTGCTAAATTTGAAGGAAATCGGTTTAGCATTGACGGGGAAATCGCAGAAAATCATGCGATCCTGGTTGATTTGATGGCGAGTATAGTAACAACAGTAACACTGACTACTGTGACTACTGTTACCTGTAGTTTACAGGAATCGAGCAAATGTTCGAATTCCAGATGTTGACTCCAAAAACTCAGAAAATGATTTTGGTCATTTTTTTGCAATTTTAACTTCACATTCCTAGCAACAAGTAGATTGCAAGTGATTTTTTGAAGAGGAAAGAGTTTCTTTTGTACCCCCCTGGGCGAAAATAAAGGTTTCCTTCATTCTGTATGCACAATAAAATGTGATAACTGAATGAAGGAGGAGTACGATAGAAACTCTTTCCAAAACTCAAAGTCAGAAATTATTCAAATTTCACAATCACATTTCCCGCTATGGAGATGTGCAGGTGATTTTTCAAGGTTTTGCTGGAATTCAAAAGGGCCGGCCCGCCATGGATCAACTTCATAATTCTTTGTGGCGCAAATACTCAAAAATTGAAGTCATATGTAAATAATTCACATTTTATAATTACATGACCCACCATCTGGAAATGTGCAGGTGATTTTACCGAAATTCAAAATGGCCGCCACAAGATATAGGACTTCAGGCCTCTTGTTTACATTAGACCTACTAGTCTAGTCTATGAATAGGGTTCCCAACCCCACGCGGAAATAGACTTCTAATTAGTGTATCTAGCTTGAAAAAAGCCAGTAGAAAATGATCAGCTATGTTAACAAGCTGAAAAAAGTCCCACATGCCATTATTATGCAAATTTTCCTGCCATTGCCACTAAACTAAAACAAATCTAGCGTGACAAATCATTATTTTCAAACCATAGTCTGAACCACAGCAGACTACTTTGCATGTTTAAATTAAGGAAAAATATGCACTCGCCAAGCTGGGGAGTGTTAAGCCATCCGAACTCGCATTGGCAAGCAGGCGAGTGCCAGTCATGCACACTGAAATTAGCGCCGCCACTACAGAAAAAAAATAGTTTTAGTTTGGTCAATATCACAGGTAAAGGCACAATAAGGGTGTCTGTATAGGCCTACACCCATATTTTGAGGGTCAAAGAAGACATTAAAATTATTTTTCAAGTGATCTGTTTCAGAAAATTTATTATGCAAATTAGCACTACCATTACCGCAAAATGCATATCTATTTATAGCTCGGTCAATATCAAGATTCATTAAGTTTGTCATAACAATTTTGTCATAACATACATGTACAGTTGTAAAAAATGGCATCACTGAGAAATGGATTTCACTTCATCATGTACATAAGTCGCTCAATGTGCCCATCGTTGAAAACTGAGCACCTAAACATTTCTATCCTTTTCCAACATTTTAGAAATTGACCAGAACCACTGTTAAATTTAATGTACAGTTAGGCCATTGTTGATTAATTTTTATATCGGCGGATTTGCCGACTGTACTTTAAAACACCGGCCAGAACAAAAAAATATTTAAAAAAACACAATTTTTTCAATTTATTTTTTAACCGCCGACACCCTTCTGGAGCCTGTTAAAAAAATAATAATAAAGACATCGTTTGCCACCGATACCTCGTCAAATTTCCGCTCCGAAACATATTGTAAAGACCTTTTCTTTAACCCTTATCCTGTTGATGATATGCACTTTGACAGTGCTGATCGCGGCGGCATATGCTGCTGGGCCTACTGCAAGGCTAAGGTGACTGCAGTACAATCAATACCGCCGCATGTGCATTGATGAGGGTCTTGATCATGTTGATGGGTCACCACTTCTTCCATCAGCGATTATTATCTGATTATACAAGTTTTTTTTTCTTATTGCTTGGCATTGGTAAGATACTTATTTATGCAGTTTTATTTAGCACTGGCCAACACACTACGAGTTACTTCCATAGGCATAGCACTGGCTTCAAGTAACATGATTTTTGGCTAAGCTGTCACCCAATATGAAAGGGTATTTTATTTGTTAATAGACTACAATATTGTATTATACAAGCCTAAAATTTGCTTTTAAGCTACCTTCAGGACTATTTATTCCATCGCTCCCATTAACTTTTCCAGAAAGTTTTTTTGTTTGTTGCAGATGTTGCACCCCTTATTAATTTTTTTTTCGTGCTTCCTCCATCGAAAATGATATAAATTTATTGTTTCACCTTGTGCAAATGGCAGCCATCTTGTATTTTCTCGCTTCTTGGCGTCTTAAGCAGAAAATAATTTTGGGCTCCAAGGTTATATCTTTGATCAGAATAACCTACTAAACCCTAAAAAAATGTTGGTGCTTTTATCTGCCTGGTAACGATACTTCGAAAATGTGATGCTAGACTTCCTGACTATTTCGCTCCCATTAACTTTTCCAGAAATATGAATAGAAATATGTGTAGCATTTACTCAAAATGGTTATGACCATTGAGCCAATGTTGGGCTAATGTTGGTCCAGCGTTATAGACAATGAGCCAACATTAAGCCAACATTAATTTTTTGTCAACATCTTGTATTTGCTTGGTGATTGGCTGAAACACTGCCAATTACGGTGCAGTGTCAGTAAGAAATTCATTTCGACTGCCCAGCAATTAAGCCAATATTGCACTAATGGTGGGTCAATGCAGATGGTGGTCAACATTGGTTCAATGTCTTATATTTGCTGCCAGGGTGGCCAGGATTAGTGCCTCGTTACTGCCATGTTGTTTCCTGCAATTTTGAGTCAAACTAAAAATATCTTGTTTTTAACTCTATTTAAGCCCATGTTTGTTTTTATCTGATAGGAAAGCCTCCAGATGATGAAATTTTAATTTCTGAATTAAAATTGAAGCCAAATATGAAGATAATGATGATGGGTACAACTGAGGAAGTACTGGTACTGTGAATCTGACTTTATTTGAAAATATAATTTACTATTTTTAGAGTGTGGTTTAGCATAGCATGTATATGTCTAGTTTAGTTGTGCGGTATACAACAAGTGCCGATGTATGCAACTAGATCACTGATTAACCTGTCTGACATGTCTGATCGCTCAGGTGAGAGCATTGAGCTGTGAAAGGTCAGTATAGTTTTGTCATCGTGTTGGCGCCGTTAACACCTATGCCGTGAGTGTAGACGCGTGAATGAACGCGGCTCATCAGGCAGGGTATAGTACGAACGGATTAGTTATGTCATGTCACTTATCACTGTTACTCTCAGTCAGAAGGAATAACTACTCAATAAACTGACACACTGACATTGTACAATACATCATTATATACACGCTGGGGATTTTTTAGCAGCCTATAATATATATATATCATGATGATTGATAAATATCTAATGTTACGCGTTAGCTTGTAATACAGATACATGCATCCCAGCAAACACAGGCATTGACCCAATGTTGCTCTAATGTTGGCCCGCTGTCTTGGACGTCGGAACAACATTAAAACAACATTGGGTCAATGCATCGTGTTAGCTGGGATGTCTGCAAACTGCGCATCCATGCGTGCCCATAATGTACAATAAGCATACACCACACGGGACGATGCCACGTGCATTAATGGTGCACCAACGGCGGGAGTCTAGACGACATTCTGGGGCTTACAGTTTTGAATTTTCGCCCACTATGTGAAATATATTTGTTACGTTTTGATTCTGGTATTAACATAAGTTTATATTTTGCAGACTCATTTCTATCAATTTTCGTTGTATATATATCGTCGTACTCATTTGAAGATGATATGCGCTGGTAAATTACTTGCAGGTTAACCGCGGCCCGTGGCTGTAAAATGTCACACCTATGCAGCAATCACTTGATTACCGTCTGGCGGGGGCATGTGTGTACTGGCTACCCACTAGTTCTCGCGTGGCCGAATGACGATCCCTGGTACAGAAACGTGCGTGTGCCTATATTCGTGTTAATTACGTGACTATATATTGAACCGCAACACGTTTAAATAAACATGAAAGTATAAATTGCTCATTATTATTATTATTATATATTACAATAATACTAAACACGATCTAATAAATCTAGGACCCGAGCCGTCACAAATCAATCTTACTAGTTCCACACCATTGGCATTGAAGACTGCCATGTCACGACGATATTTTGAACTGCGCAGTAAATAACGAGTGCGCGGTGTGTAAGGCTCAAGCACTAAGAAAGGCCTATTTTAACCTTTTGCGCGGTATAGACCAGTGCGTGGTATAGTCCACCAATTACAGTAGTATATTTATTGTTCATTTTTATTCACGCATAAGTCTACACAGACTTTCTTTTGTCAATAAATATCTATCTTTATATTATTTAAAATATATATTTAAAATATAATTTAATTTTATACATGTGTTAAAGCAGCTCCTTGGGATGACAATATTTTTTCTTTTTAGTTTTGTAATGAAGTAGTGTACATATCCCCCTGATCATGATTTTATTTTTTTCAGAGTTTTTAGATATTTTAAAATATTTTTTATCAACATTTCTATGAGTTTGATTAAAAACCAAACAAACTTTATGTATACGTAAACACTTGCTAAACATGCTAAAGGACGGTTGAATGTTCCTACAGTATTGGGCCACATGTTGATGCTGTCGGCCCAGCGTTGGGCAGACAATCAGTTCAGTGTTGCAGGTGTATCCCCTCATGTCCTCACTATAAGACACCAATTGGCGGCGATTGCTTTGATCTTATCGTCCAAGACGGGAATACGTGGTGTAAATTGCTGTATATTGCTTTTGACTTGTTCTGTTTGCATGGCAATATACGACCTGGAAATATAACTAGTTCACACTTTTTCAGTGCTTTAAAATTGTTTATAGCTTCATCTAAGTTAATTTTTCAAAATTGACAAAATTAAAAATGTCTCATCCCAAGGAGCAGCTTTAACATGTCACAATAATTCTTAAATATCTTTATTGAGGCTGATGTTGTGGAACCTCCAGCTGATATACCTGAGGTTTTAAATGACTTCGACATCGAAGAGGAGGAAATAGCCATAGAAAATAGGTCAGTATATTCTCTTTTCTATTTATATTGTCCATAGAATCAAGTATGGTATTAAGGATTCAAAATATTGTGTACTCAGTCGAGTTTAAAATGCCGTATATTAATATGATAAAACATATCTGCAGGGCACAAAATAAGGGCATTCCGGGCGTTAGAGACAACTCATTTTGCTGTCGGACAATCCAGTATCAATCTCAGGGTTCCGTCGGACCACCAGTCAAAAATTGATAGAGATTTATAAAAATATGCAAATTGTTTCTGTGCACAGCACATTGGCCCTTTAACACCTTAAATGAGCAGGAGATTTGCAGGGAATCACCAGCTATTGTTTTAAAATTGATTTATTTTGAAAAATAGATTTTGTTTTCTCATGTTTTTATATCCCAAAATTCAGACAAATAAAACATCTTGCGGACAACTTGATAAGTTGACCTGGTGGTCTGGTGGACAACCAGGCCAACAATCCTTATTTCGTGACCTGATCTGTTCTGGCTATCCTGCTAACCCACGTGGGCCTGAGCCACGAGTCTGGTGTATCAAGGTTTTAAGGTTGACTTTTTCTTCTCCAAAATTATACTGCTGGCCAAGCGATGCAACAATTTCATCTTCTTGCACCTGTTGTATGTGTAGAGCCTCAAGCTCATGTTTAAGGGATTACATGACGGCTTAGGTGTAACGTCAATTTGCAAAACATCATTCTTTCAGTTATTCTTCATGGTGGGCCGCAGATCCAGGATTTGAAAAAGGAGGGGGTGCGGGAGGTTTGGGGGCTTGCCCTCAGCATTTTTTGATCATATTTAGGCCAATTTAGAGGACTTTTTAAAGAATTTGGCGCCAAGACAGGGGGCTGAATCCGTGCCTGGGCCGTGCTTGAGCTTACACTACATATCTGGGGCCATACAATCACAATTTTTGTGATCCATGACATAAAACCAAGATCACAGTTCATCAAATAACTGCAAAGTGCAGGAAATCTCCCTCTCAGGGGAACAGATGAAGCAGCATATTACTATTAGGAGCTGAAGGTCTACAATGATAGACCATGCAAATAGGAACATAGGTTTGTCAGTTCTGAACCTTTGAATCCATCCCTCTAGAGACTCCGGAGGTTCCTCAAGAACAGAGAAGTAAATCAAGATCTCAGTGATTCCCAATCATCTTGTGCATCATCATTATTTATGAATCTAAAGCTGTGATACAAAAGTGTTTGCAGAATTCATCTGAATGTAGGATCGCTTAATTACCTTATTGGTTGTTACTAGACTGGTGGTTTGTCACGCTAACTGCTGTGCTATGACATTTGCATTATTGATTTATTCCCAGGTAACGCAAAGCATTTTAGAAACATTTAAAAAAAGTTGCCATCAATGGTTATAAATCAATAATTTTTAGGGTCTAGAAATTTTCATCAAACATTTTTATCCCTCGCCCCAACTTCGATTTGTCACGCTGATTGCTGTGCTATGACATTTGCATTATTGATTTATTCCCAGGTAATGCAAAACATTTTGAAAACATTTTTAAAAAGTTGCCATCAAATGTTATAAATCATGAATTTTTAGGATCTAAAAATATTCATCAAACATTTTTATCCCTCGCCCAACGAAGCTGGGGCAGGGTATTGCCATCGCCTCAGAAGTCCAGCCGTCTGGCCCGTGTATGTCTGTCCGCATTTAGTTTACGGAGCAGAGACTTCGGGAACGTATGGATGGATTTCTTTTATTTTGCCTTTTAGGGTTTATTAAATCTGATCTACTTAAATTGCTGACTATTGGACATATTTATCTTCCTGCGTATCACGACTATTGTCCTTTTTAATGTTTTATTAGTTGACCAATTCACTGTTATTGGGAATGAAATGTGTGTCTTAAACAGCAAGATCGCACCATTTATGACAAGCCGAAATGTTTTTTGTGCAGACAAAATTCGCTATGACTTGAACACTCTATGATTTTCATAATTTTCAACACTTTTAGCATACAATGTACTACAAAATTTGCTTTTTTTATCATCATTTATTTGATGTGCTTTTTGTGAAATGTTATTATATTCAAATTAACATATCATTGCTTTCTTTTAATTACGTTTGGGTTACTGTTTATTGATATCAACAGTACTGCTGCCTGGTGATATTTAGCATAAGAAATATGGCTTATGCTCATATTAGGACCATGCTCATATTAGCCGTGAAACAGATATGGTCATATTGGGGGCACCCGCTCTGTGGTGCTTATATTAGGCGCACACATCCTGATATGTAAAATTTCAGGATTTCATTTGTCTCTAAAAATTTTAAATTTACATATTTTGAGTTGATTTTATATGCCTACATACGCTCAGCAACGTCTTGTTTCACAATCAATTTTTTTTTTCACAATCAAGTTACGAATAATAATCAAAAATAAAATATTTTTATATCGGCATATTTTGAATGAATAGTCTTAATATTATCAGTCGATAAATGGTAGTTATCCAATAAAATAATCTCAAATTGTAATAAAAAAAGGGGTAGGTCCCTACATTACTTCTGATGAATTATGGTTCTGGAAGCTAGACTATAGGTGCTTCATCACTCTTTTAAATTTAATTTTGTGATTCATTTGAAGCTGACATTGAATCTGAATAATAATTAACATAATCCCAGCACACATATCTTGCTAATAGATGTGCAGTAATGCATTCTATGGCTATTATGCTATGGTAGTATGTGGATTTCTGTATTGCCCACTTGAAGCATTCCACTAATGGTTGTCCTTGTGGAGAAATGAATGTTGTGCTTCTTCCAGCCTTGGCTATTGTACTGAAGTTGATGTTATTCATGACAGAAGTTTAGCTTTGATGTTCTTGTTGTTTGTGTTTAACTTTTATGGACACTCTGACTGAAGACACTTAAAAAACAATCTACTATAATTTACAAGTCACACTTGAGCTGAGATCTCACGTAATCTTCAAATGAATGAAAACAATAACCTCACTTAAAAAACACAGTCACACTTAAAGTCACACTTAATTGGAGATTGTACATAATCTTCAAATAAATGAAAACTAACCTCACTTAAAAAGCAACCTACTATAATTTACAAGTCACACTTAATTTGAGATCTCTAACAGCACCTGACTGAGCAATTTCGGTAAATATTTCTGTTGTTGTGTGAAAAACAGTTCAAATACGCCTCAAAGCGTCGCCGCATTGAACAGGTTAACATAGGCCAGCATGCTCTCAAGCACCAACTGTGATCTTCAATTTATTGCTAATGGGCTGTAGATTATTTCAATGGAAAAATACAAAATTTGATAGATCTATTTGAATGTAAGATCCATGTGGTGTAGAGCATAGTCAAATCTACAAAGTTGTGGTAAGGGAGCTCCCAGTTATGCAGCTTCAAAATACACACAATGGGCCCACGTGATCCATACTACCGGTAATACTTGACAAACAACGAAATACATGTACCAATATCATAAGTTCTTCTGTCCCTCCGTCACACAAGCTACCAACTAACTACGAGAGCATATCATTATCTAGGCCAACAAGAAAGAGTAATTCATATATTGATAGGACTTTTTCAGAAATGTTAGTTGGACCTATATGTACCATAATAAGTCATAAAACCTTTATTAGCAATTATTTTGCCAGACTGACTACACTATAGCTCTTTCTGTTTCAATTGAACACCTACATGTATGTTATGGGCCATTATAATTTTTAGCTCCCGCCGTCACCGTAGGTGAGACGGAGGGAGCTATGGATTCTACCTCTGTTTTTTTTTGCCTCTTCTTTTGCCTATAACTTTGTAAGAAAATAAGCTAGGATAACAATTTTTGGTATGTGGGTTACTTCCAGGTGGCTAATGGACAGGTTAAAATATTTTAAATCTGAATCCAATACGCAAGGTTGCAGAGGAGAAAATGATGATGTGACGGCGTTGGGCCGTTGGGCCGTCCGTAAACAATTCGTTTCCGGAGCATATCTCTGAAAGTACTTGTCCGATTGTCTTCAAATTTTACCCACAACACCCCTAGGGGGTCTAGTTGTGCCTTTTGGGGTATTTGAACTTTGACCTACTTCTGGTTCAGAACTATGACCTATTTAGTCGTTTTGACGCGCACTTCGTTTCCGGAGCAGATCTCGAAAAGTACTGGGCCGATGACAGTCATATTGCACATACATGTTCTCTAAGGTCCCTAGTTGTGCCTTTTCAGGTTTTTGGACCTTGACCTTGAAGTTGACCCAGCACTTTGACCTAATTTATAACATCGGTAAATCCGCCTGAAAGATTTTGCGGAATATCATGAAAACCGCTCAAGATAGCTACACCATTATATAAAACAAATTGTGAGGTTTCAGGAGAGGATGCATCTTGAAAAATTTCAAGTCGATAAAATTAAAAATGGCCGCCTATCGGCCATTATTCACCTTGACAGGCCTGATATCGCGGAATATCATGAAAACCGCTCAAGATAGCTACACCATTAATATCAAATAAATTGTAAGTTTTCAGGAGAGGATGCATCTTGAAAAATTTGAAGTTGATAAAATTCAAAATGGCCGCCTATCAGCCATTATTCACCTCGGCAGGCCTGATATTGTGGAATATCATGAAAACCGCTCAAGATATCTACACCATTACTATAAAACAAATTGTAAGGCTTCAGGAGAGGATGCATTTTGAATAAATTCAACTCGTCCAAGTTCAAAATGGCCGCCAATCGGTCATTATTCACTTTCACATGGCCGTTATTTGGTAAACCGTGCTAGATGGCTAGACCATTACTATAAAACAAAATGTGTGATTTCAGGAGAGGATGTATCTTGATAAAATTTGACTCGATAAAATTCAAAATGGCAGCTTATCGGCCATTATTCACTTTCACATGGCCGTTATTTGGTCAACTGTGCTAGATGGCTAGACCATTACTGTAAAACAAAATGTGCGATTTCAGATGAGGATGCATTTTGAAAAAATTTGACTTGATCAAATTTAAAATGGCCGCCTTTTCGGCCATTATTCATTTTCACATGGCTGATATTTGGTAAACTGTGCTAGATGGCTAGACCATTACCTGATCACTATAAAACAAAGTGTGAGTTTTCGGGGGAGGATGCACCCTGAAAATTTTTAACTTTCGAATTCAAAATGGCCGACAATCAGCATTATTTACCTCGATAGGCCTGATATCAGGTAAACCGTGCTAGATAGCTAGACCATTACTATAAAACAAAATGTGACGTTTCGAGAGAGGATGCCTTTTAAAAACTTTCGACTCAATCGAATTCAAAATGGCCGCCTATCGGCCACTATTTACTTTCACATTGCTGATATTTGGTAAACCGTGTTAGATAGCTGGACCATAACTATAAAACAAAATGTGAGATTACAAGAGAGGATGCATCTTGAAAAAATTGACTCGATCAAATTCAAAATGGCCGCCTATCGGCCATTATTCACTTTCACATAGCCGGTTTTTGGTAACCGTACTAGATGGCTAGACCATTACTATAAAACAAAATGTGAGATTTAAGGAGAGGATGCATCTTGAAAAATTTTGACTTGATCAAATTCAAAATGGCCTCCTATCGGCCATTATTCACTTTCACATGGGCGATATTTGGTAAACCGTGCTAGATGGCTAGACCATTACTATAGAATGAAATGTGAGATTTCAGCTGAGGATGCATCTTGGAAAATTTTGACTTGATCAAATTCAAAATGGCCGCCTTTAGGCCATTATTCACTTTCACATGGCCGATATTTGGTAAACCGTGCTAGATAGCTAGACGATTACTATAGAATGAAATGTGAGATTTCAGCTGAGGATGCATCTGGAAAAATTCTGACTCGATCAAATTCAAAATGGCCCCCTATCGGCCATCATTTACTTTCACATGCCCAATATTTTGCAAACTGTGTTAGATGTTAGTCCATTACTATAAAACAAAATTTGAGGTTTCGGGGGAGAATGCACCCTAAGTTTTTAACTAATTTATATCGAATTCAAAATGACCGTAAATCAGCTATTAGTTAACTCGATTGGCCTGATATCGGGTAAACCGTGCCAGATAGGTAGACCATTACTGGGATACTGATTAGGATCATTCATTTCAATGGAGGTTTGCAATCTCTGACAGACTGTCTAGTTCTTATCTTACTCTTAGACTGGGCTTCTTAGACCTAGTAGTCTTGCATCTTGATTTTTGACCTAGACTAGGACTACATTAATAACCCTATACAAAATTGCTTAAGTCAAATTCTAATTCGGAGCGGGAGCTCCTGGACTTATGTAGTCTTGTTTAAATTGTTTCAGTGTTGAGATCATCTTCAGACATCAGAATAGACTTTAGACGGTCCCCGCGCTGAGAGGTTATATTTAAAGTACTCCTTGACAGCTATGTAATAATTTACCTTATTTAAAATGTTTATTTCATTTCTGTTTAGAGAAGACTATCTGGCTAAAGTTGAGAAAAGAGTGAAGGATTACAAGATCGAAATACTAAATGAACCTCGACTGGGAAAAAAATTACTGGTTCTTGATATCGACTACACATTATTTGGTATTTATATTATTTGTCATCCAAAGTATATGTCTTTTTTCTCCAACTGGTATATATAAACATGTAGTGTGTTTTGTTACAGATCATAAGTCAACAGCAGAAACTGGTAATGAGCTGATGAGGCCGTTTCTGCATGAATTTCTAACATCTTCATATGAGGATTATGATATTGTTATATGGTGTAAGTTAATGATTTAATTTTAATTTTTATCTCCACTTTTAAACTGATTTTTTATTTTAGAAAGTGCTAAACTGCCACTTTACAAAGTGAGAGTTTAGTACCTTATAACTCCAAATGGACAACCAATACACTAATGTAGTAGGCTTGGGATTTGTCGAATTATTAATTGACTGGGGTCTGGTTCAGCACTGGTTCCAAGGTTCAGTGGCAGAATCATCAGAAGTCTAGCCTTCTACTTCAAAACAGATTACAAGATGTAGTAGGCTTAAATATTATATGAAGCCTAGTTGAATCAGAATGTCAGAATTTATGGTATTGTATGCTGTGATAGGTTTAAAAAGGTATGGACAACTAACAAGTGTCAATATGGCCACTCTGACTGTTTAGGTATTGATTCAGGGATGTTTTAATGTTGGTCCAGCCTCGCAGACAGTGGGACAACGGTAAAGCACCCCTGAATGAATGCCTTAGCTGTCTAGAATACCTCATGAATAACCAGCTATGAAAAACATTTGAAAGCATGTCAATTGCTAGCAAATTCCAGCAAGTCTTTTCTTTAACCATGGAATGGCAATAGTAATTTAAATTATGACATCATTTTTCCACAGTGAGGGAACTCCCAATGCTTCTCTAGCTGTTAGATTTATGGCAATTGAGAAGCTCTAAAACATATGCCCATCACACAGATGCAAAACAGTATATATAATAAGGGAGCCGGGCAGCATAAATCCACTGAGGTGACCAGATGACACAATCTATGCAGTCTTGTCAAAACAGACTGGCTCAGTGATACCGACAGTGATTACTAATTTAATGAAACAATATTCCAAATACAGATTGTATTACAATGGCTAGCTGGTCACTTTGCCCAGTGTGATTGACAGTGAAACTGACATCTACTGACATTGTCAGCTGCTGCCATTAGACAGCCACATATAATATAATCCTTATTTATTCAGCAGCCCTTACTGTATTTCACTCAAAACCTTGAGTTATATTTCAGTAAAATCATTGATCAATAGCAAATCTTCCTACACAGCAATACAGTTCACTTAACAAATATATTTAATATATACATGCTCCACAAATTCAAATGTATCTGCACTTCGACCACTCTCACCAGAAACATTAGAGGAGCTGTTCTTAGCTCTCCTGTGATTTACTTAAAGCAAGGTCTGTGAATCCCAACTATGTTCAACCTTAAAATTCTCATGATGTGTCAAAGCATAATTTTGCATCTATGAAGAATGACCTGGGTAATTTCCTACACCATAGAGGTTTTAGAACAAATTTTTTTACGGAATAATTACAATATCTTCTTTCATTTGTCACCCACTTCACATTATCTTCATCCACTAGAATTGTTGTTGAGAATTGCAACAACAATTCGCGGCTTGTAGTGAATGAATATGATGAATATGAATATGATGAATATAAATTCAGGCCTGAAACCTAAATAGTATTATTATATTGACTTCAAAATGGCAAAAGTGGAGGCCATGTTCTCCATTAAACCTTGCATGATAGCAACAGCAATAATATAAAGGTAAGTGACTGGTGTTACACAAGAATAAACTAGGATGTATTGGCATTCATCAAATGTTAATGTTATTTGGTTACAGAGGGCATCTTCCATGCTCGCTCCGAAGAACTCTTTCTAGTTAACAATATTAGTGGACACATACTCAGTTTCATATTAAAATCTAGGCTACTAGTATTTATGCATCACATGCTAGAAGGCTACATGATACATGTTATGTATGTGCTCATTATATAGCCACACCTCTAGCAGCTTTCATTCTGGAACCATATGAACTTATTAGCTCTACATACAAAGAAATCCTTGTAATGCTATATCGCGTAAACCACTGGTTTGAATCCCAGTAATGTATGTATGTTTTTTTATTTAGCTAAACAAAGTTTTGTATTTATTTTCAACAGCTGCAACTAATATGAAGTGGATTAAAGCGAAGATGGATGAACTGGGAGTCAGTAAACATCAAAGTTATAAACTTTGTTTCATGGTGGACAGCTTAGCAATGATCACGGTTCATACTTCAAAATATGGTGTTATTGAGGTGATTTATATTAGAAAAATTAATGTCATGGATGTTTGTTATTAATGTGAGTCTGTCTGTATTTTCATATAATAGGAATTACAAGGCCACCATAAGAACATAAGAACTTTAAACTTGGAAAAAAATTATAGCCTTGAAAACTTAAAGGCACCAGAATGAGGAGTTTGAGTTCAATATAAAATGTATTGTATTTTCAGCCACAATATGAAAATAACTAACAGCAACTGCACAAAAACTTTTTAAAGCATTGTCTTTTACAAAAATGTTTTAAACATGGTCTTGTCTAATAATTAGTTCTCTGACAATACTCTAACTTCTCTTTTTACTTGATATGTTTAGTAGACCGAGATCTGGTATTCAGCATGAACCAAGTCGATGTTAAATTCGGCCATTATGCTTTTACTAGTATGCTGCTCTACTGTTTTAAGAGCTAACTTAAGGGTTTTTCTATGGGGATGTACTCCAGCTTTGCAGCTAAAACAAAGACATCAGCATATGACTAATATGTCATTTTCAAAACATAAGATTTGACCAAACATATATTTCTAGAACCCCAAATGTTAAATATAAATATATCCACTGCTGATTCTTTCCGCAATGTAAAATGACTCTTATTTTTATAATACTCACATTTTCGCATTGAAATATCATTCTTTATTTTCAGTGGATTTGTAAAATGACACTTAAGGGTTTTCTAAGTTGTTTTCCATCGCATGTTGATGCCCAAAACCAGCCATTGACAATAATGTCTGACCGGCCGCCCGAGGCAGGTTAAAAAGGCCCAGGTCAGATAAACTGTCCACATCGGCCGCCTGCGTTGTCGTGTAAAGTTTTAGCCCTATGTACCAATTCCATGTCCAGTTGAAAGTCACCAGGCAGACAAAAATCACAGTTTTACCTATGCTGTTATCTAGTATAAAAACTTTGCTGTACATTTATATTATTGTGGAGGCCTGTTGTTTACCAATTTATGCATACAATAATTTTATCTTTCAATATTAATAAATGTGTTTTTTTAGCAATGCAAAATGTACAATTTCATCTGACCAACATTTTTTTTTTACAATGACAGGTGAAGCCTTTAGGAGTTATTTGGGGAAAATATTGCCAGTGGTCTGCGAAAAACACCATAATGTTTGATGATCTAAGAAGAAATTTCATTATGAATCCACAAAGTGGCCTTAAGGTGATTTCATTTTCTTGGAAAAAGTAGTTTTAACCCTTTCACCAATAATCACGACTATAATCATTAGCTTAACTCACAGTTACTGGGAATGAAATGAGCATTTAACCCTTTCACCGCCGGTGCCGCATATATTCGGGTTTTCAGTTTTTTATTAGCACATTAAGTACCACATTTTAAATATGGTAAAGATAAATGTGACATCAACCAGCAAGATTTGAAAAGAGTTAACCTCTATTTTGTCAAATCTGAATAATTCTCACTCACTTGAAGTCGTGGATTGCGTCAGCAAGAAACAACTTCAAGTGGGTGAATATTCAAATTGAATAATTTGGCGGTTAAAGGGTTAAACGTAAAGATTCGAAAATGCTTGGTCTTAAATTAAACAAATATTTGTATTAGTCATTTTCACCTACTTCTGTGTAGGTTGCGGTAGCTTTTTAAGTGGGTGAAAATTTAAATAAGGGTAAATAGTTAATTACAGTGGAGACCCGGAAATTGGACCACCTATGGGACTGACTGAAAGTGGTCCAATTTTGGAATCGGTCCGATTTGTGAAACCAGCCAATTATGAATGGAGAGATACTAGTCAGCCTGATATCAAAGTCGATTATTAAACTAATAATGTATTGAATATGACGTCATGATATAATAAAAAAAGCGAATTACAAATTCTCGAATTATGATCATGTAATAAATAAGATAATCTGTTTGTTTGTATCACTTGTATTAATTGTTTCCTATTTCAGTATCTATTTATATGCTAGGCCTATCTGTATCAGACACACATAGCCCTTACATATCCTGCGTAATTAAATGATTGTTGCACGCCGAGTGTTTTTGTGAGCTGGTCGAAAATCAAAAGTGCTTTTGCTTAACCTTGTGGTTCCTATATACCAGTAGCTCAATTATTGCTACAACACTTACAGTGCTAATATAACTTTCTATAATTTAACAAATAATTAAATATAAGGAGTCAACTTAAATTGTGTTGTTTTATCTTAGCAATATACACTTCCACACTAAGCTGTCATCGTAAGTTCGCACTCTGTAAATTATTTTGACCTGTATTAACAAAGAAAGACGGTCGTAGGAGCTAAATACTACACCGTTGATAATCAACCAACCGAAGAGGCGCGACTTATGGAAGGGACATGACATGATAAGGCGACTGATTCCCATTTGCACTGATGACAATGTTTAAATGTTGCATTAACATTGTATGATTGATTTCACCAGCGCTAATCCTTTCCGTGATCCAATCTGAGCTCAATGGATCCAGCCAATGCTGGTCTCTTACTGGATTCAACCAGATCTAGTCCCTTTATTAGATCCAACAAGCTAGGGCTAGTGAACTTAGTAAATTATGCCAGTGCTGGTCCCTTAGTGAATCCAGTTACAGCTGGTCTCATTAGTGAATCCAGCCACAGCTGGTCCCTTAATTGATGCATATATAGCTGTAAAAGTGTGAATTATTTTTTTTGCTGGTCCGTTTTTCGAGTCCTTTTATGATTTGGGACTGAAAAAGGGTGGTCGTGTCCCGAATCGCGGGGCGGTCCGCTTTCTGAATCTGATAATACATTATGTGAATGGGGAAATATTTGGGACTGAAAAAAGGTGGTCCGTATTCCGAGATGGTCCGCTTTGTGAGGCGGTCCGATACCGGGTCTCCACTGTACCTCCTAATATTCATATCGAATGGAAGTATTTATTATTCTATCAAACAAACTACCGGGTGTGACTTTTCAAATTCAGTTCTTTGCAGCCACAACAGTTCTTGTAGAGTGTTGTGAATTAATATAAAAATGTTATTTCCTTAGATCCGTCCATTCCGCCAAGCACACTTGAACAGAGAAAAGGATAAAGAACTTTTAAAATTAGCACGGTACCTCAAGGATATAGCGAACATTGAAGATTTCACAATACTCAATCATAAAAAATGGGAAAGGTGAGATGTGTGAATCAAAGAGCTTAAAAACATTCTCAACTCCTAGTAGATCACTATGGATTGTATAATGATTCAACACAGTGAAAAAGATAGTGTCTATATTTTTGGAGTAGTACGTGTATTAACCCTTTCAGCGCTGCTAGCAACTTCTGATGTCGTAATCTGATGTCTATAGACATCAGATTCTGACGTTTACAGTTGATTCCGGCGCTGAAAGAGTAAAAGTTTTATAATGACCATAGACCCATAACATAGGTATTCAAATAAAGCAGAAAGAGCAAATTAAGACATTTATGATGATTTCAAATTAAAAAAAAACCTTGGTCTTTTGGTTTATACTTGTATAAGAATATTTCAGCTCTTCAAGGGTTATACAATAGAAAATATTTTATAGACAATATTTTTATTGCATTAACCAATCAGCTCTTACAAATCAAATAACATTACTTTTTTCATGGATGCAATTTAAAACTACTTTAAAAACATATATTCAAGAAATTAGACAGGCAGATAGTTGACGGAGTGCGCTTAAGCGAAATGAATCAATTTACAGTAAATTTCATGAAACATATTTCATCGCCAACAACACCCATATTTAATAAATTGCAGTGCTGTTGGCAATGAACAAATTTTATGCAGTTATATTTGCAGTTATATTTGTCTGACTGGTTGACCTCCAAACGGTACAGCAATAATCTAGGTGGGGAGAAAATATTGTGTTAAACATCAATTTGCATGTTTTTCGGAGGGATTAATGAGGCATTTTTTTCAGGGCTCCTAGAGATCTATTTTCTTTTTTGTCCCCTGCATTTAGTTTACGGAGCAGATCTCAGAAACCCGTGGATGGATTTCTTAAATTTCGCACACAGACAGCCCTTACGGGGTGCAAATGTATCTTTTGGGGTTAATGGAATTTGGCCTACTTAAATGGCCAGCCTAATTATGTCTCCCCCTCTGTAGACAGAGGTGGGTGACATTGGTTTACCTCTGTCTGCTCAGTGTGTCTGTCCAGACGTTGACTGAGTGCTGGGCTAATGTTGGCCCACTGTCTACGACGCTGAGCCAACATTAGCCGAGTATTGGGTTACCGTGTCGTGTTTGGCGCCACGATGACTGTGGGCCAGCATTACAGATGGGGGGCCAACAGTAACCCAGCTTTGTTTCAAAGCCCACCATTGACCCGGGTGTCAGTGTGAGGTGCATTAGTCCGATGCCGGGCCATTGTGTATGACACTGGCCAATATTTAAACGTAATTGGGGTGTTGTATACTATGTGCATGCACTCCCGCCAGCATGACGTACTGACTAGGGCTGAATTGATACTGGCCAGCACTGGTGACGCTGGCCTAACATTAAACAGACATTGAGTCAATGTCAGCTTGTATTCGCAGTAAACACTGCCAGACCAGCGTGTTATTGAAAGCTGTGTTGACAAGTCACATTGTGTTTCGCCCATCGGTGTGGTTCCAAAACGGAATAATAGATTCCGTTTAATACAGATTCTTGGAGTAGTGAATGACAGTTGTTGTATTAAGGTGACATTTGAGTATGAAGATATTAAAACTGTTGTACAACTGATTGAGCCTAAAGACGATTTAGCCACGGTAATCTAGTTCAGTACGAGAGGAACCGCATTTTCATAGAATTGGTATAGTGCTTGGCTTATAAGCCAATGATGCCATGCTACTTTCTTTGAGCTGTGTTATAAATGACGTAGAAGATAAAATGTTCAGAAATATCAAGGGCCAAAAATACTATTTCCACACCTTTTGAAATTATAGATGTCTTGCTTCTGTAAATGCATGCGTTTATTTAATCTTCTTCTCTGACATTTAAATACACTGTCTGATTGTAAATTAACTGTGAAATTTACAAATAAGGTTATTCTGAAAACATATCAAAATTTCTTTAAAGCCCGCTTTTACCATTGTCATCTTCATTCACTACAAGCAGTACAGGGAATTGGTGTCGCAATTCTCGACTTGTAGTGGATGAAGATGATTTAAAGTGGGTGGCAAGTGAAAAAAGGATATCGTTATTATGAAAACAGTTCAAAAACCCTAGGTGTACGGAATTAAGTCATTCTTTAAAGATGGGAACTGATGCTTTGATGCATCGTGAGGGTTCAAAGGGTAATCTTTCAAGCGTAAATACTTGTGATTGTATGTGTTATGGCTTATCAAATGAGGCTTCTTGTAGTTAGACAAACAAATATAGCAAATTTCTTGTATCAAATTTACTGAGCGGAGGTGATTTTCACCCACTGAGCCCTGACAACGCTGAAATTTACTGATCGTCATTTAAAACCTAACACTTGCTCTACGGATAACCAGCCAGTTTCAGAATCCCGCTGAAACGCTGTTTCAGCAGGATAATGCACGGCCCCATGCAGCACGTGCCACCATGGCCCTCCTAGCACAAAACAACCTGGAAGTGCTGCCATGGACAGCCTTCTCCCCAGAACAAGTGTTGCGTTTTTATGGACGATCAATATATTTTTGTATAAACCATTGAGACCAAATGTGTTCTTTTCAATTTGAAATCACCATAAGTGTTTTACTTAGCTCATTTGAATACCTATTTTATGGGTTTACGGGTATTATTATCAATATTGTAAGGCTTTTTAATAATAATTGTTTGTGTTTGCTATCATTTAAATATTTTTATGATACAATAATTGCAAACATGCTACATTCTATAAACAGCCGGTCGGGGGGGGGGGGAACCCACGATGCCTGACGGGATAAATAACAATGTACGCGGTAGCGTAATTGAAAGAGCGTATATGCATGTCTCCTACCACAGTCAACACTTGTGTCTGCAGACATGAACTCTCGCATGAAAGACGCACGTGTTTTGGTCGCCGATCTGGCGGTCAGTGTATAGTCATGATCGACCGCCACCCAATTAATGTGCAATCCATATCCAATGCTGTTCTACTGTGTACCCCGTCGGCCCTAAACTAAAACAAGCAATGCCACGTTCACGGCTCATTTCTCCCGGCTCAGTCATCAGACCTTGGATGCTCTGAGTGATCAAGTGCCTCTGATTTGACTTGTTAATTTGACTCGCCCCTCCCTTCAACCAAACACAGTTTTGCAACAGTTTGATTGACAGGCATCGTATTTTCTTGCGACAGTGCATGAGAATGAGTGGTTGGTTGGTTGGTTGGTTGGTTGGTTGGTTGGTTGGTTGGTTGGTTGGTTGGTTGGCTGGTTGGTTGGTTGGTTGGTTGGTTGGTTGGCTGGTTGGTTGGTTTGTTGGTTGGTTGGTTGGTTGGTTGGTTGGTTGGTTGGTTGGTTGGTTGGTTGGTTGGTTGGTTGGTTGGTTGGTTGGTTGGTTGGTTGGTTGGTTGGTTGGTTGGTTGGTTGGTTGGTTGGTTGGTTGGTTGGTTGGTTGGTTGGTTGGTTGGTTGGTTGGTTGGTTTAACAAACCTGACAGTATGCAAGTTAATCAGTTATAATAACTGAATATTTAATTTTTCCACAGCTACAAAAATAATGTACCCCCGGTACTTTCTACCCTTTGAATGCCAAAACACTTAATTACAATATTGATAAAAAATTACCCATATTAGTTTAACTTTTCGACTATTCTTATGCGTGAATTTATATACCTCACCACAAATAATGTATATTTAGTTTAGTAAGTCATTGAACTGTAAAGGTTATAAACGAGATTAGCAATTAAATTGTGAAGTAGTGAAAAAAAAACATTATTTGACATTATGAGCTGAAATCATAACGGAATATATTTTAAAAATAATTGGTCTAAAGTGGGTAGTGTGTGTTATTTTACTTTTAAATATGAATGTAGACTGTACAAACGAATCGGAATTTGTTGTTTTATTAATTTTGACTAGTATTTGATTTTTTACAGGTATAATTTGAAGAAATTCAAAAGATCACATGAATCTCGTGAAGGTGGACCAACTACATAGATTTTTATTTTTAAACACCAGATACTATGCATATGGACCAACATTTCACGGAAAAACAATGTATTAACATATTTATTACATTTTAATTTAACATGACGTGTTATAAGCCAGAATATCGCCAGTTGTAGTAGTTATTTATTTGTTTATGATCAGCATCTTCATTGTTTTTTAAATTTCTTATGTTTGGAATGATAGTAAATCTGTTTTTAATATTGTTTATCTACATTAGGACATCTCAATTCGTCGTGCTGGAAGAAACAAACCCATTGGAACATTGATATTAAAGATTGTAGTTTTACAATAAGAATATTTTCGCCATTTAAAAGTTCAATAAATGTGTGATAATGTGATATATTGTACAAAGTGCAGTTTATATAATAAAAAATGAATGTATCAAATAGTCGTTATCTACATATATTATATCAAGAATATATTAACCAATAATAATAGATTCTTGATTGTATTAATGTGTGTAGATTTTGCCGTTCTTCTGTGTGCTACTCCTCCCGCTGTCAGTCACTATTCAGCTTTCTCTGAGCTCCATTTTCAGCTTGTCGCCAGCTGTCGACAAGACATTACTTTGACTTTCTGAAAAAAAATGTTCGTCGTTAACTTCTGGCTGCTCTGTTCTGCCTGTGCAAAGTCAATTTAGGCATTATCTGCTCCCTGGTAAATTAGGCATTTACTGCTTCTTAATTGGTCTCCCGTCTGTTCCTGCAATAGCACTAACAAAAGGCTGTATTTGCTCATTTGTAAATCAAGCATATATATATACTTCCTTTTCGCTGATGTCACTGCCTCCTCCTTGCTTGTAACAGCACTTTCAATAGACATTATCTGAACACTTGTAAAATAAGCACATACTTGGTTTCGCTGTGAAAAAATTCTATTTCATGCTTGTTCTAGTCAGTCAACATGATGCACTGACCCAATGTTGATTAAATGTTGTGCCATCATCTATGACACTGTTTCAACATTGGATCAGTGTATCGAGTTGGGGGGGGGGGGGTGTCACCTCGACGTGGTCCCCCTGATAACTTCTTTTAGAAGGCTAAGCACACCCTCAACCCGTTTGCCGAGGGTTGCATCCCGTATAGGTGGGAGAAGAGATCCTGGTGGTTTAGGGCATAGGAGCCTGCAGACTTCATACTCCCAACACACCACATTGGCCCTTATCTCATTGAGATGGGTGATCTTGTGGACCCGGCCAGATCAATCGGCTGGTCTCGTTGATCTAGTGTCTATACTTGTCTATTATCGTCTCATCTCATTTTTAATCATCCAAGACATATTGAAAGTTAGCGCAGCTCCCATTTTTGTCCCCAGCACGTAGGGGAAGGAGGATTTTAGTTGCGCCAGGATTCTGTCCGGCGTCACGTTTTCTTGTGGGCACAAAAACTGATTGTCAATTTTTTTTGAAATTTTAACATTGCCATTCCTAGCAACATAGGATGTGCAAGTGATTTTTAGAGATGCTACCAAAATTCAAAATGGCCGCCAGGGGTCAACTCTAAAATTCTTGTGGGCGCAAAAACTCTAAAACTTGAAGTCAGAAAATAAATAAATTTAACTATCACATCCCCAATGATATGGAGATGTGCAGGTGACTTTTCACTGAAATTCAAGATGGCCGCCACAGATCAACTCCAATTTTTTTTTTCGGGAGGGGGGGGGGGGCACAAAAACTCAAAAAAATTGTTTGATTAATTTTTTTTGGAAATTTTAACATCACGTCCAAGTTTTTAGTCTGACATTCAGAGCAAACGTCTGTCGTTAACTTCCGTTTAACATCTGTTCTGCCTTTTTAACTGGTTCTTCCTGCCATAGCGCTGCTAAATGTCCGTATTTGCTCACTTGTAAAGCAAGTATATACTTCCTTCACGCTGATGTCACTGCCTCCTTTTTGTTTGTAACAGCACTTTCAATAGACAGTATCTGCACACTTGTGAAATAAGCAGATACTTGGTTTTGCTGTGAGCAGAAGCGTTCTATGTCATGCTTGTTCTAGGCAGTCAACATGATCCAATGCTGGGTAAATGTTGCGCCATCATTTATGACACTGTTCAAACATTGGACCAACATTGTGTCATTGGATCGAGTTGCCGGTGACTCTACAAAAACGAGACGTTTAGCCAATGCTGTTTAACTGCTGAGCCATTGCCGTAGACAATGGGCCAGCATTAATCTAGCATTGGATGAACGTTTATCGCCTCAAGGCCTATATATTGGTGGACCAATGCTGAGATAATGCTGGTCCAGTGTTGTAAACGGCGGGCCACCATTAGGCTAACATTGTGTCAGCGTCTGGAGTTTGCTGATTGGCTGTGACCAAACCGAGTTAACTCGAGGCATTGACCCAATGTTGTTTTTATGTCGTGCCGACGTTGAAGATGTCGGGCTGTGATAAGTGTTCTCACGGTGTCACTCTGTCGAGGGGGTGCCCCCCCCCCCCTCCGCTCTCCCACCTCTTTCTCTGCTGCAGTCACCTGTGTTATCTTACGCAATATAGCAATTAGGCCTTGGCTAAGATATTTATCTCCAAAACTATCAAATTTCGTATTATTATAAATAGATTTTTGTACAGCAAATATTGTAGAAAATTTGTTGATGATGACTAATATATTAACCCTTAAACCGCTGAATTAAATAATTTAAATTTTCACACACTTAGAGTTGTGTCTCACTACCTTGACCCACAACTTTAAGTGAGAGAAAACTACTCCTATTTGTTGAATTTGTAATTTAAGACTAAGCAATTTAGAAATCTTGATGTTTAAACGGCTATTAAACGGATTAAAGCGCCGTCGCGCTTAGCGGTTTAGTAAATTAGGTTAGTAAATTAGGTGTAGGCCTAGCGGCAACAACTCAGGAAAGTGATGACACTGCCCCAAGAAGAGATCTGACTGGACCCCAGGAAGACAATGAGTAGCACTAAATCTATGTGATCGACTCCAATAACACTCATAAAGGGTGTTGGCATAACACATGACATTACCTCACGTGTGTGAGTGATGACGGAAGTCGATAGGGTCTTCTTGCAAGCACTGAATGTTAAACCATTTCAGCGCTAAAATGTTAGTCCGTAATAACAGACTCTGTGTGCGATACAGAGTCTGTAATCATTGCCATTCGTAAAGTTGTGCTTAAAAAATACGGTGCGCATCCGATCGATTGCTCAATGAATTACTGCGTCATTGTTTGATCAATTATTTTTATATCATTCTGTAATGACAGATCTACATCTCATTTGAATAATGCCTTAACGTGGGGACTTAAAGTCCTGTCTTTATAGGTGAATTTATCATCTAAATAGGGCTACCCTCACATTTTTCATGAAATGTTTGGTCTCCGCGTACACCGACCACCAGCATAGAAAACCACAGCTTTTGCTATGCTGTCAATCTTTGACGTTGAACCATGCTGTTCACGTCAAGCTCGGACTATAAAATTGGTGCTTGAATAAAGTAAATAGAGTGTCAGTATTTAACCGTTAAAGCACGAATCGCTACTACACGATGCAACCATGGATAACACGATGCAACCATGGATCCCCAATTAATGATATAGCCCCTTAATCAGGGCCCAAATTAGTAATTAATTAGCATACCGAGTACACACACAAAGACAATGGCACAGACAATGTGTTGGTGGTAGAGCCCGAATTCATCGTTCTTAAGTGGTATAATACTGTACTTAATGAGATTAAGAGAGTGTTTTATTGGTGCTAATTACATATTTAATTAGCATAATCTGTGCATAAAAAATCTCAATGGCATGATATTCTCGGATATGGGCAAAGCCCGCGATTTCAAGACTTTTCCACAAGCTATACATATAAAAAAATCAACTTCTCACTAGACGTCTTTTTGTAACTTTATTTTAAAATATTGTCTTAAAAAATTGAGATACCAAGTCTAAAACACAAATTTTAATCATTTTTTAAATGAACAATTGAGAGCAAAAAAAACACACACAGAATACGTTACATTTTCAAACAAGTTTAAACATTTTTTAAATATCTGATATGTATTGAGCATTTTTGTAGAGATACCATACAAAACGAAAACATGCAAAATGAAATATATTAATGTAATTTCAATGTTGCTAAGTGTAAATGGCCTTTATACATTGCATCATGTAAGATTTAAGGGTTTTTCAAAATATCAGTGTTTTTTTATTTTATCTTTTTCCTAATAAGGACAGTAGTGTTTACATGTTCAATAACCATGCAATATTGTTTAAAATTAACCTAGGCAATAAAATAAATTGTGTGTGTCATTGTTACCAGATTTATTGTATCTACTTTTGCACTATACTTCACCAGGCGCAAAATCATTAGCAGAATTGAAAGTGACGTATTCTGTATTTGTGTGTATAATGGAAGTTATTACACGCTGATACATAGACTAATCGATGTGTTTTTTTGGCTAAGCACATTTTTTATTATTTTTATAACGATAAATACTGCTTTTCTGTCTTTTCCTACCTGTTGGTTATTATTTTAAATAAAAATACGTTACTAAAATACTCTTACATAACTAACAAAATTCATGTTATGATAAATTAATGATAATAAATGTCACTATATCCAGTAAATAGTTGTATTAAACAAAGTGTGAGTGTTTTGTATTTTTGTTACGAAACATAATGCACTATTACCACATTTTTTTGTGAAGAGCAAAATACGTTACCAAAATACGCTAACAAAATACGTTACCTTTTGTAACGTATTTTGTAACGTGTAACGTATTCTGTATTTTGTTTGCACAATTGTAATGCTGGGTTCAGTGGCCAGGCTATTTTTTTACTTGCAGCTTGGAGACATACCTGGTGATTAACTAAAGGGCCATTTGTTGTTAAGTGTGCATATCACTATATCTTCAGAGTCCATGTAACGTATTCTGTTTTCTTAAAAAATAAATAGCGCCTGCTTGTTTCTATTGATTATTGCAAAAATAGCACTGTTAGTATATCATAATTTGTTGATGTCTTCTTACATACTTTCGTTAGACTACATATTCATCACACAGCAAGGAAATTCAGTTGATCTTAGAATTTTTGGCAGATAAAAACAACTAACTAATTCGAATGTAACGTATTCTGTTATTTTGTGGCGACATGAACATAAATTCAATTTTCCAAGGAACAATAGGCCTATACTACTTTTGAGAATTCTCTTTTTTAATACAATACTTAAATGCCAAAACCAGTACAAAACCTACTTAAGAACCCTTTGACGATTGGGCTAAAATAGTAGTTTGTTCAATTTCTGCAAAATTAATGGTAAATTAAGTGACTGTAATATTTTAAAAACGGTGCAAACCGTTGATGAAATTAATTATGTGTCATGATGTGAGGTTGGCGTGAACGGTGACGTCCTTTTAGTCAGAAGGCCCGCTGGTCAGAAGGCCCTTCACTCAAAAGGCCTGTTGGTCACAAAGCCCATTAGTCAGAAGGCCCGTTAGTCAGAAGGCCCGGAAGTCAGAAGGCCCGATAGTCAAAAAATCAGTTAAGCTTTTTTGTCAGAAAGCCCTTCAGTCAGAATTTGTTCATTGGGCATTGAACAATTCTAGGGGACGCTGCATTTGATATCTGGACATGTGGAAAGGGGGGACTATATTATTTTGATTGAAACGTTTGTTGTCCAGCTATTGATAAAGCAATATCGAGAGTTGTGCATTAAATAATAATCAAGGATACTTAAAAAATCGGTAATTTAATAAATAGTTTGAAAGAGAAAAATAGCCATGAAAATTAAATTGTGAAAAAAATATACGCAAACAAATTGCACAACTGAGAGTAAAATCCATATAGATCAAATGTTGGGTCTCTGGGACATTAGTATATACGTTCGACTATTAGTTGGTAATAAGTCGATATGATCTGGATATGATATTGTGTGGAAATGCTTGTTTTATATTTGAAAAAGTGAAGTTTACCTAAGCACGGGAGAACTATTATATAATGTGATTGCAGTATATATTATTACCGTGCTAATTAAGACCAGCGTAAAATTTGAATCTCATTATAATCTATTAGCAATATCTTGTTATCTCGACCATTTTTTCTCAGCAAGTTTCAAAATTTAGGTAGGCCTAAAGCCTTGTTCCTATATGTAGAAAATTGACTGTTATTTACAGACAGCTTGGCAATACCCACTTGATCCAATTATTATGGGTAGTTTTCACTCATTTGAAGCTGGGAATTACGTCAGCAACATTAGGTTCGAAAAAATAATGAGTAGCCTATTATTAACGCAACCCTTATGAGAGTGCTGGACGATGTTACTGGCACAAGTAAATAAATAAAGACAAATAATTGGTCATAGGGTTGTTCACATATGAGATGATTTCGATGAGGTAATTATTTGACTTTCTGACTGACGGGTCTTCTGACAATCGGGCCTTCTGATTAATCATCCTTACTGGTTTTCTGACTAACGGGCCTTCTGACTAACGGGCCTTCTGACTAATGGGCCTTCTGACTAACGGGCCTTCTGACTAAAAGGCCGACACCAGGTGGACGGATGGAAGGGTGAAACTACTTCCACTACAACACATTGAAAACAATGTATTATATATGTGAAACATTTAGTCAGAAATAAACACATATCATTCGGTTTTATCTCATTCCGAAACATAGCATGGGTATCTTATAAGCTTAAATTAAAGTTATTTGGACGTTATCTTGTGCCAAAGCATTAAGTATCCAATATGTCAGCTATAAATAATAAATAAAGTTTAAGACAACCATTAAAGTAAATCATATTTTGATGTTTTAAATAAGTCAAATAATAAATTATCGTCACTTGAACTGTCTGTCTCGTCACTTGATGATATAACATTGTCATCCCCTAATAACTAAAACATCTGTATTACATGCACGAATGACCACATCATTATATAGTCCTACATTGTCAATTGCTTCTGTGCTACATAAGTGACATTTAGCGACACATATGAAAAAAAATATATATATTTAAACCAATATATAGTACATCATCAATGTCATAAAAATCAATAATTGGAACCGTTTTGCTAATCAGCTTATAGATACCAGCAAGAATACATAGCACATCATGTTGATATCAGTAATCAGGTAATGTATTTGTATATATGTAACAACAATACCAAAGGGCGGGGGCCCTGGTGCCTGCTTGGAAAGTCAGAGATCGCAGATTCGTCTCCTGGTTCGGCATTCCAAGTTTCAAAGAACAAAATGTTTCCTCCCTGCTCAATCGTAAAGATTGAATATTGTGAGCAGCCTACATGACCGAGAGATACGTGCTTGGCCGCAGACTAACAGGGCTCAATTTCGGATCATGTGTCTGGAGGGAGTGTCACCTCATTCATATCACCATCCTCAGGAGGCTCTTCTGGCCCAGTTTAGCTTATATGTGAACAAATGTGGCGTAAAACCCCATTCATTTCATTTCATTACATTTGATAAAGCCAACTAACACCTGACTTGACGTTTACCTGATAACAATACAGTAACATTGCAGCAAAGATCGTGTGAGTTTAGAAAGCCTTCATGGGTCTTTATCCTTGGGTCGATCTACTGTTAGTATTGTGATTTTCGTAATTTGCATTACGTAAGTGGGTGTAGTAAAAGTGCATTACGGTTACATGTGATAATGCCTATATGGATTAATTAGGGCATTAAAAGGCATTAAAAGTTGATATTTTACAACTCCGTGACGATTTTGTTAGGCCTATTTAAGGCAGAAGAATTGAAATTTAAGAATAAAGACTTTGTGAAAATTCCTGGCTAACTGGGGCCTATTAAAAGACCCAGAATAAATATTGATTGCACATCTACTCTTGTATGTACATAATTTTCACATTGTAGTCATGTAAAAATGATTTTTTGTCAAGCATTTTGAATTATGTGCAGTGGGCCTACTTCAGAATGTGCATAAAATCAGCAAAGTGTATGATGGGAATCGAACATATAATATAAATTCCAATGATGGATGAGATATAAATATATACTACCGGCCTATAGGCCTACATATTTTATTTTCATGATAGTGCAATTTAGAGCATAGATATACATTCTCTGACACACCTGTAGCTGATATTTTGCAATGCTGTTGACAAGTTTCAAGGCCCCTGGGCCTCTTGTTAAAAGATGCTACCGAAATTCAGAATGGCCAAAAGAGGACGACTCTAAATTTTTTTGTGGGCGCAAAAAGTCGGAAATTATTCAGATTTTACCATCACATTCCCCACGATGTGGAGATGTGCAAGTGATTTTTTTAGGGTTTTACTGAAATTCAAAATGGCCGCCATGGATAAACTTCATTTTTTTGTGGGCCCAAAAACTGAAAAATTGAAGTCTGTAATAATTCATATTGTACTATTGTGGGGATCAGCTACCGGTTTCGGCGGCGTTCGGCATCTGACGAGAGGCCATCCCCTGACGGACGCCGGCGCCACTAACCCACGCGGTCAAACCTGCTCCACCCATTCACTTGCGCTTCAGCCAGCGGGGCAGACAGACATCTGTCTTGCCCCCGCAGAGCTAGCCACGAGGCCGAGGCCGCCGCGTTCCAAATTCTATCACCATCCATCTGAATCAGTGCATGGCATTATGGATCATAATTAATAAAGCATCAAGAACATCATGGAGTCAATGTCAAGTCATTTATGTACCGTCGCCCAGACGGGAATTGAAAGGAGATAGGCTAGAGAACTTGGACTTAAGTTACTAGTCTCATACAATCACAAAACCCACCATCTGGAAATGCGCATGTGATTCTACTGAAATAAAAAATGGCCACCACAAATCGACTTTTTATATATTTATGACTGCAAAAAGTCTAATGTAATTTATGGCGGGGGATGATATAGGACTTCAGGCCTTTTGTTATATACACGATTGTGGACACTAGATGGCGATGGCCCATAAACTAATCAGGTGAAAGGTTGTGTACTGTGATTATTACGACTGCTGTTCTTTTGCTATGAGTTTATCACCCTGGTAGCTCTGACAATACTTCCTGCCGGTTACCGTGGGCAGGTTGCCCCCTGGTAGCGCTCCGTGGTGGATGGAGAGCCAGGGTGACGAAAAAACAACACAATAGACCATGGATAGCGGACATCATAAACCAACAAAGCGGAGAATATGCCTATGATAGTGACCAAGCCTGCATTGAGAGATATAAAAAAAAACACGGAGAAAATTCTCATTAGGAAAATATTTTTTCCGATATTTTTGATGATGGCTTTTGGAGATATGAAGTCTCTCTCCAGACTGTAAACATTTGCGAGCCAAAAGGGAATCCAGGGTTTGGTAGGAGAGCCTAAAACCACCTAAAGACTGCGATCTCGAGACTTCTTAATAGAGGTCGACAGAGAAACGTATGTACCAATTAAACTTCTAGCAATTACAGATTTAACCCAAGGGGCTGTGAAAGTGTTGCCACATAGGACACTAAGCATCTCAAAGGGAGTTTCCTGGGCGAGTTCTTAATTGAGGTCGACAGAGAAGCCTACTCCACCAAGCTCTTGGCGATATCTGAAATAGCGGGAATTCCTGTGAAGGTCTTCCTTCACAGGACCTTAAACACCTAAAAGGGTGTCATTAGAACACAAGAAACCCAAGAAACCCAGAAACACAATGAGCTCAGAATGACATCGCAGTGACCTCAAACGAAAATCACAGAGACCTCACGGTTTGAGGCCACTGTGACCTAAAAGTGTAACAGCAAATTGACACTACTTTTACTTTATATCTGTGATATTGCAGAGACCTCACATGAACCTCACAGAGAGCTTATTCTGTGGTATCACAATGACCTCACACGAACATCACAGAGATCTCACAGTGTGAGGTCACTGTGACCTAAAAGTGTAACATCAAATTGACATCACCTTGACTCCACATTTGTGATATCACAGAGACCTCACATGGACCTCACAGAAAGTTCATGCTGTTGCATCACAGTGACCTCACATGAACATCACAGAGATCTCATGGTGTGAGGTCAATGTAACATCAAAATGTCATCACTTTGGCTCCACATCTGTGATATCACAGAGACCTCAAATGGACCTCACAGAGAGCTCAAGCTGTGGCATCACAGAGATCTCACTGTGTGAGGTCACTGTGACCTAAAAGTGTAACATCAAATTGACATCACGTTGACTACATATCTGTGATATCACAGAGACCTCACAGAGAGCTCAAGCTGTGGCATCACAGTGACCTCACATTGACATGAGAGAGGGCTTATGAGCATATAGTGAGAGAATATAGATATCACAGTGTGAGGTCACTGTGATCCAAAAGTGGAACATCGAATCGATATTGCTCTGACTTCACTGAATTGAAGGTTATATTATAGCGACCCCTCCAAAACTGTAATTTTGAATTTGGATCAATGCATTACTGAAGGGAAAACCGTATGAACTAACCCCAAATGAAAAATCCTTCTTACTTTGCACCGGCCGCCACCAGGGTTCAAAACCGTGCGCCCTCCCTGATCTCTGTGGTGATTGTGGCTAGTCTGCCATGCTAGCCATTACGACACAGAGACAGGTAGTTTGTCAGTGACGTAGGTCTACAGAGTTCGTACGGGTATGGGAAAGGTCCTTGAAATTGAATATATTCCTCATGTGCCGAAATATACCCAGGGAAATGAACACAAGTCCGGGTAAAACGATTTTAAGTCCGGGAATAGTCTGCATCTTCGTTCAACCTGCCAACAGGTTGTGAGTGAGAAATACACATGACAGAAGGCGGGACCGATGCCACTTTGAGGATGTGATGAAATGTTTGTAATAAACTCCAGCTAAGAGTTTCATATGAAGATCATTACGAAAACCAATTAAAACAGTTTTAATAATAAAATAAAACAACCTGACCTCAATTTTTTTAATTTTTTAATCGTGCTTGCAAAAAAAAAATAATAATAATGACTGAAAAAATAACATACTTCCTAATAAAACAATATTGACTAAAAAAAGAAACTGTTGATGGGAAACCCTGGAAAACTGTCTTTAATCAGCAGTCGATCTCCTTCTCTTGATTCTTGTGGAGGTGTTTGAGAGATATATTTCCATTTGCGTGTTGCATTCGTTCGATACTGTAGTTTGTATTCAGTTATCTCCTTTCCCCTGCGGATTTCCACTTCATTATTAGCATAAAGTGCCTGCAACACCCTGTGAATAACAGACATAAATACTACTGTACGAGCTGAAATGTTTGTTTACCAATTTTACCTTATATACTTAGCCATGAACACCATTCAATTAATAAATATTAGTTGCAAACTTTGATTCGCGATTACATGTATTACATTAACATGGCTATAAAATGAGTGATATAATACCATCTACATACAAATAGCCTGTTGGCGACGGAAATAGACCTCAGCTGGACATTTCTAATTTGATGTATGTAAAATTTGGCATGTATAATCCTTGGTTGAGAAAGCACACTCCATTTTATAATAATGGTTTGGCATTCGCGGCCAATTTGAATAAACACTACCATTAGAATCGCATGACCCTGAAAACTAACTACTAAGTTGAGCCATTTTTGATGACGATAAGTAATTTCTCCAATAAAGTCAAATTTAAGATGGCTGCCATGACCTCATTGATTGCCGATGTTCACCTACGTTCGAAATTGTCCAAGCTATTTGTCAAATAAAAGCCCTGTGTAAATTTCCCGAGTGATATCATGCTAGATGTTGACCGTAGCTGTAATATATAAGTCATAGAGGTCAAAGAAAGGTCAAAAAAGAACTCATGCAAGTAATTGGCATTGTGAACCTGTATTTGAAGTTTAAAATCAATCTAAGTAGCAAGAAAGAAGTTATTACGCTAAAATGGGCGAGACAGCCGGATGGACGCGGATGATGATGGCAATAGCCCTAAGCCAAAATTGGCTGAGGTCTAAAAAACTAGAATTACAAAATTTAGTTTAAAACATACTAACTGTAAATGCACTTTTGAAATATTGCAGGAAGGATTTCTTTCTTACTGCCAGTCCTCGTATACTGCATCAACAAGTCATCAGTGAGACAGTTTTTCAATGTTTCCCGGATGGTTTCACCGATCTGTTTACATCCGTATCTCTGTATGCAGTGATTTACCTGTAACATGCAACAATAATGAAGCTTTTCACTTTAACAAGGCAGCTAAGCCAAGCCACTCAAACCAACCAAATCATACCTTCTTATCATTTTCACTTTAACAAGGCAGCTAAGTCAAGCCACCCAATACAGCTAAATCATACCTTCTTATCATTTTCACTTTAACAAGGCAGCTAAACCAAGCATCACCCAATACAACCAAATCTTACCTTCTTATCATTTTAAATATGTCCCGACTGAGGAGGTTCCTGTACCGCTACAGTGATTTTAAAAGTGTGTAAAACATCACTTCGAGCACTAAAGAGATCACATTCTGTGATTCTGACCCTTTTTACTGTACACTCGACTACTATTTTTACTATATAATATTAAACAAGAGGCTGACGCCGCCTTATCCCCCGACAGAGTTTGAAGAAGCAGAAGTCAAGGGTGTAAATTGGCAACACCAAAAAACTTTATTAACCGGAATTGAGGCAATTGCAAAAGCCTTTCAGGTGATTTTTCTTTTTCTAATCTATTTTTTTTTAATTGAATGACCAATCATTTTTTAAGTTTTTTTGTTTTTTTAGAGACAAGTTTAATTTTTTTTTACAATTGTCAAAAAACCTATGTTTTTTCCGGTTGTCTAAAATTAAATTTAAAAAAATATATATATTTGAAAAAAAAAACATTATTTCAATTGTAATTTTTTTTGGGGGGGACCAGTCCAATTTTTTTTCTTCCAACTAACACTAAACCTATTTTTTTTGGTTGTGTGAAATGTATTTAAAAAAAATTAAATTGAAAGAGTGAGAAAAAATCAAAATGGCCGGCGAAAAAAAATACAGTCGTAATTGAAAATATATGCTACAATTTCAATAGCTGACCCCAAAAACATATATATAGCAGGTTTCAAGCCATTTAGAGTGCATAAGAGATCTGGTTGCGGCACTTTTTTTAAAGAGCGGCACTTAGTTTTGCAAAAAAGTAGCTCAAAGTACAAAACCCCAAGAGGCCCCTGTATGGGTCAAGAACATCTCACATATGTAATATCAAGTCAATACACCAAGCGGGTTTCCAAGTTCTGGTCCGGAAACGAATCGTATCGCTTAATCGCAGTTTTGTAAAAAAAGTATGTCAAAGTACAAAAACCTCAAAAGGCACTTGTGCATATCCTAGACATCACACCTATGTAATATCAAATCAATACAACAAGCCGTTTCAGAGTTACGGTCCAGAAACGCTTTTCGACGGATGGATGGACGAACGGAACGGCTGCTGCCATAATCTCCCCCCCCCCTCCCTCGGCGGATAAAAAACCTAATTTAAATACTACATTTATTGTGAACTATAAAATAGATTTCTAAGGGATGGCAAATATTGTCACTAGTCCACTCTCGACCTAGAGTATGAGGACATATTATGACAGACAGGCAGTTTTAATTCATCTGACACCTCACACTTTATTTTATAGCAATGATCTAGCTACTTAGTCCAATTTTGAAGATAATGAGCAATATCTGTGTTTAGCACGTGCTGACACCTCACACTTTGTTCAACAGTAATGGTCAAGCATAGTTATCTAAATATTGGGCATCAGTATTCAAATTATTGGTCTTCAGTCGCCAATCAAACATTTTTTTCTTTTGAAAATGTTATCCTCACCTGACATTAGTGATGGTCTAGCAATCTCGCATAGTTGTCAAAATATTGAGCATAATACATACAAATTGGCTGCCAGTCAGCCATTTTAAATTTTGTGTTCCAAACTTTTTCATGGGTTATATAAATCCCTACCCAACATCTCACAGTTGTTTTATAGTATAATAGTAATGGTCTAGCTATCTCGCATAGTTTACAACATATTGAGCATAGTACAGCAAATAATGGCAGTTAGTCAGCCATTTTTTATTCAGGGATATTACCTGATGCCTTACACTTTTTTTATGTATATGTTCTAGCTATTTTGCACGGTTGTCTTGATATTGACAAAAGCTTTTAGTTGAACTTTTTCTGGGATTCATAACAGTGAATTCAAGTTGTATGATTTTGAACAAAATATAATACACTGATTTTTTTCCGTATCGATCAATTCGAGCCTATATTTAATGGATCGGATGGGTTGAGCGGTACAGACTGAAACATAGGACAACAAAAATTTAGCACCTATCTTGGAAGATGACTACCATCAGTCACTTACTGGTACCAGGTAAATGACCGAGATACAGTGCAAGTGTAAAAAAAATACCCAGCAGTTAGCAAAATCAAGTGCAGCTGCGGCGGACGGATAAAGCAAAAACAATATCTCCACTTTCTGATCGGCACATAACAAAAAAATTTTTTTTATACAGCTTGCTTACATATAGAGATTTGAAGTCAGGGTCATCTTTCAGCTTTTGGCAGAAATCTTGAAATTCTTTAGGACGGTCAAATTTTTTCTGCTCGTATAGCATAACTGTTTCTTCTTCTGGAACACGCCTCACCAACACAGCTTTGATTTTGACCAAATCCTTCATAATCGTCTGCTGTTTTTTTCCATTTCAGTCAGCTTGCTTAAAATGACGACATCTGCATTGAGTAACACAACATAGTTGATAAAAAAACTTGTTTTATAATCAAACCATAACCCATATAATTGTTCTAGACATTTAGAAAATATTTGAAAAAATATTCAAATGATTTCATACATCTTCACAATTTACTTGCAAAATGCTCTTTTCTATTTACCAATCCATACATGAAAACAAAAGCTGTTGATTTGATTGCATGGCATATTATCTGATTGTTGACAAGTCATCAGTACCCATGCTCAACAAATCACTCTCCTCACTTTATCCAGGAGAGCCATTTTTAAATCCTCACCATTTTTCAATCTTACGGCCTTCTGTCAATTCACTTGAAATTATATTTTTAAAACTAACCTTCAAAGTAAATTATATTTTGGGGAAAAATATCAAAATATATGGCAATATTTCTTATTTATAGTGAAATCGAAATATGTTTAAAATTTTTTTTTGAACAAACTACATATTCTCACCTGTTGGCTTTGGATCACGGTGTGCCCTGTGTGGTGGGGTGAGTAATGAGCTGGGTACAGGTGATGCCACACGTGATAACACGCCTCGTGAATGTGGTGCCCCACGAAATGCTGGTTGATGTGAATTTTGTGTCCTACGAATTTGGGTGAATACTGAGCTGGTTTCAAGTGATGCCCCAAGTGAGGGGTTAGTATTCAACAAGCTTGGTGAATGTGAGCTTGGTGGCCCACGAACTGAGGTGGATACTGAGCTGGTTTCAAGTGATTCCCCATGTGAGGGGGTGATATTCAACAAGTTGGTGAAGGTGAGCTTGGTGTCCCACGATTGCTGGAACCACGTACACACCTTTTCAAATTTGACAGGTTATTTTCAAATCTGTATGCTGTACACTTTCTGAGACACTCATTGTGGTAAGCAATATTGCTGAGATGCCACAAGCAATGGACATTGTATGTGACAAACTTGTCAGTGTAAATATTTCTGGCTTCATTGACAAAAAACTAAAGCAGTTCTTGTGCATATCTGTGATGCCTTCTCACAAGTATTTTACTGTGCAAAATGCGCATAGCCACACTCAGTGAGAGGAAATGAATGTACTGTCGATGTGACAAGACATATTTTAAAATAACTGGTCCTGTGTAGAGCAAAAACATTCCAAATTCCGTGGCTTTCCACATTTAAATTTCATCAAGTGCTCTTGGTTTTCTATTAAATACAAAGCACCACTAAGAAGAACTTAAGACACAACTAAAACGACAGGGAGTATCCGATGCAAAAATTATAACTATAAGAAAGAATGGAAATACAATTAAATTAAACACAGCAGTGCTCACATTCAACCTTCCAAAGCCACCGGCAGATATTAAGGTTGGATTTGAGCTATACCACACCCCTTGAGGTGTTTCAAGTGCCAACATTTGGACATCATTAGAAAGGTTGCAAGAGACAGGAAGGTTGCAAGAGACAGAGACGTCTGTGGACGCTGTGGTCAATCGGCGGAACTTCAAGACTCCTCTTGCACCGATGCAATAAAATGTGTCAACTGTGGCGGGAAACATACAGCTTATTACAGAGATTGCCACCGATAGTAGGGATGCTTGTGTTCATAAATAAACTCCAGTGGGATTTTGATGGTTATAATATGCCACCTATATGAAAATGTTCAGAATAGACTACAGAATAAGAAAAAGTTTGATGGAGTTCGCAAATTGATATCAAAACACTCTTTTCAGGCAAAATTCAAAATGGCCGCCATGAAATCACTAAAGTTATCATATCGTCATCAATAATTGATATAGAAACAAGATTATTTCACCAAACCATATGTTTTTGGTATCAAAGAATGCAATAAAACAAACGATACATTTATTTGACATAATTATCATGCAAAATTCAAAATGGCCGCCATGAAATTGCTAAAGTGATCATATCGTCGTTAATAATTGAGATAGAGACCAGATTATTTCACCAAACCATATGTTTTCGCTATCAAGGTAAGCAATAAAACAAACGATACATTTACTCGAGATATCATTATCAAGCAAATTCAAAATGGCCGCCATAAAATCACTAAATTGATCATATTTGTGTTAATAATAATTTATTGGGATAGAAACGATATTATAGTACCAAACCATTTGTTTTCGGTATCAAGGAATACAATAAAAAAAGCCGATACTTTATTTTACATCATTATCATGCAAAATTCATAAAGACCGCCATGAAATCACTAAATCATATATTCATCATTAATCCAGATAGAGCTGATATTATTTCACCAAATCTTGTGTCATTGATATAATCAGAAATGCATAATATGCATTTCTGATAAAATGTACATGCAATACAGTAAATCATTCAAGATGGCCGCCATGAACTTAATAAATTTATCACATTTTTGTCATTAATTAAGATAGAGACTGGATTATTTCATTTAAACACCTGTTTTCGGCATCAAGGAATACAATAAAACACATCATACCGTTAGTTGTACATCATAATATAGCTTTAAAATGTTATGTCTTCTCCTATATATCCAATGTATCAATACTAGTAATGCTAATTACATAGTAGAACATATGTTTATGTATAGCACACACCACCCATCTACGGAACAGACAGCATGACTTTTTAGCTGAACAATTATGGCATATTCACATCCGCATGAGATCGACTGAACAATGTTTTAACTCACTCAAGAACATATGCAGCTTTGTTGAATTGCACTGCTTTGAATGTAATGTCTTTTGAAATATAAGCTGTCACTTCTATATGAACACATTGATGCACAATAGTGTATAATTGTTCATATACACTGAGGGTGCACTTCACGACAGTGACCTTACACTTTCTAGATATCAATAATATTCTAAACCTCTAAGATGTTTACTTATCTTAAACAAGTTAGCAACATTAGTGTGTATAGTCATCAACCACCTGTATCATAATTAGTCTACATGAGGTCAACAACAATGCCATAGCATACTATCCTGATAATTGTATTAAAAATCCGTTCTCCAGCACTTGACCAGACACTGTTATAAATTTAGTTATAAATTACTAAAAAAAATAGTAATGTAATGTAACACAATTGGACATAGCAAAGAGTATCAATATTTGTACAGATCATGTTCACAGGGTTAGCGTCCACACTGCAGTGTATCAAATATTATATGAAATGCATGTTAAGGTTTTGCAATGTCAAATTATAGCGAAGTTTTTCTTCAATTAATTGTCATTACACTTTTAGCTCCCTGTTTTAGCTTGGAGACAGAGTCTCCAAGTTTTTAGGCTGAATTTCAGGGAAAACGTCTGTCGTTAACCGGAAGTCGTTATCTGTTCTGCCTGTGCAAATAAGTCAGCATTATCTGCTGCCTGGTAAACTAGTCATTTACTGCTTTTTAACTGGCTCTTCCTGCCATAGCGCTGCCAAAAGGCCGTATTTGCTCAATTGTAAATCAAGTACATACTTCCTTTTTGCTGATGTCACTGCCTCCTTCTTGTTTGTAAGAGCTATTTCAAAAGACAGTATCTGCAAACTTGTAAAATAAGTAGATACTTGGTTTTGGCTGTGTGCAGAAGTGTCATATACCCAGCTAACACGAAGCATTAACAACGAGGCAATCTTGTTTTAATGTTGTGCCGACGTTAAAGACGGCGGGCCAACATTAGAACAACATTGGTTCAATGCCTCGTGTTTGCTGGGTCGCTGCTGTTTGTAGTAAGTCAACATGATGCACTGAACCAATGTTGGTTAAATGTTGTGCCATCATCTATGACACTGCTCCAACATTGATCTAACATTGGGTCAGTACAACGTGTTATGGTGACTCCCGGCAAAAACGACCTTTACCCAACGCCGTTTTACTGCTAAGCCAAGGTTGTAGACAATGGGCCAGCATTAAGCTAGCATTGGTAGCACGTTTGTCATGCTAATGCCGATATACGGGTGGTCCAATGCTGGGCTAATGCTGGGCAAGCGTTTTAGATGGTGGGCCATCATAAGGCTAGCACTGTGTCAACGTCTTGTGTTTGCCGTGGAGCTGTTACACGCGAAGCTGAAAGGCAAGCCGGCAAGTCTGTGGCTTGGGAGGGATAACTGCCAAAAAATATGATTTTACTGTATACAAAGTTATTTAATTTAATTCTAACGACAGGAAAAACACCACAATCATGGAGTATAGGTGTCATTAAACCACTTTTTAAATCAAAAGGAAATGTATCTGACCCTGACAACTATAGAGGAATTACCCTCCTTAGTTGCTTTGGGAAGTTATTCACCAATGTAATAAACTGTAGACTTACCGATTTTTTAAATACATTCAATGCCATAGGTACAGAGCAAGCAGGCTTTAAAGCAGGTCATTCCACAGTTGACCATATGTTTGTGCTTAAATCATTAGTTGATATATATTTAAGTAGAAACAGGCGTTTATATTGTTGTTTTGTTGACTACAGGAAAGCCTTTGATACTGTGAATAGGTCTAAACTGTGGTCAAAGATACTGTCTCTCAACATAAATGGCAAATTGTTTAATGTTGTACATAATATTTACAGTCAAGCTAAATCATGTGTATGTATAAATAGTACATTATCAAACCTTTTTCCCTGCTCGGTCGGAGTGCGTCAAGGTTAAAATCTTTCTCCACTGTTATTTTCCATATACCTCTCTGATCTGAGCAGTTACCTAGCAGAGCGGTGCGAAGGTCTTACCACTCTGGAAAATTTAGCTTCTACTGTTGATGATGATACACTACAGAAATTTATGAAATTATTTGTGCTGTTATATGCAGACGATACCGTTATATTATCTGAAACACCAGATAAATTACAAATTGGTTTAGACAACTTGTACAGATATAGCGACTTATGGGACTTAAAAATAAGTCGAGAGAAAACAAAAATTCTAGTATTCTCTAAAGGTAAAATTAGAAGAATACCAGATTTTACGCTTGCTGGAGAAAAGCTTGACGTCACTTTTAACTATAAATATCTTGGGTTATTCTTTAATTATAATGGTAAATTTAATGTAGCAAAACAGGATTTATATGATCGTACAAACCGTGCTATGTTTGCCCTTTTACGTAAGGTGAAGAAATTATTTTTAGCCTACCTATTGATATTCAATTGCAATTATTTGATGTATTGGTGGCCCCCGTGCTACTATATGGCTGCGAAGTTTGGGGGCATGAAAGTTGCCCAAAACTCGAACAGTTGCAATTACGTTTTTGTAAATACATTTTAGCGGTTGGTAAAAGAACATTTAATTATATGGTGTATGGAGAGTTAGGAGTATTTCCTTTAAACATTAAAATCAAAATCAGAGCTGTTACATACTGGGCAAGGTTACTAGATACTGATTATAACAAGTTATCATCTAACATATATAAATTGTTGTATCATCTAGCGATTAAAAACTCATATGTATCACCATGGATATTGTACATACGTGGGATTTTAAATGATTGTGGATTTCCTTATTTGTGGCTTAGCCAAGATCTAAACTGTAGTGTAGATTGGTTTAAATCTGTTATTTCCAATCGGTTAAAAGACCAGTTTATTCAGTTATGGAATGAAACTATTAATCGGAGTGGAAAATGTATTAATTACAGAATATTCAAATCCGAATTTAAGTTAGAGAATTATCTTATCAATTTACCATTTCCAAGCAGGAAAATATTAGCTAAATTTCGCTGCCGTAATCACAAACTGCCTATTGAAAAAGATTGTCATCTTGGTCTTCCACGAGAACAGCGATTATGTAAAAAATGTGACTTGAGTGAAATTGGAGACGAATTTCATTACCTATTTAGATGTAATCATTTTGTAAAAGAGAGAAGGAAATATATTAAATGTAAATATTATAATTTTCCTTCAACATTAAAGTTTGAAGAGCTTATGTGTAAGCAAGACATGCCTAGTATGCTTAACTTGTGTAGATTTATTAAATTTATTATGTGTGTGTAACATTGCTGTTCTTTTACAATTATATAATATTATGTTATGTTATTTTATGTAATAATTATTGTATTGTATTGTATTTACCTGGCATCTGCATGTCTCTTAAATGAGACCATCAGAATAAATTCACTTGTTCACTTGTTCACTTGTTCACTTGCCCCCTCTCTCCCACTGCTGACATCTACACCTCTGCCCCTACAGTGTTATGCAATATACAACTTAGGTCTTGGCTCAGACATTTATCTTCAAAAATATCAATTTTCCTAATTTTAAAAATAGATATTTGGCCTTTGTGATGAAAGGCAATGTAAATTGATATAATTTATACATTTCTGGCGTGAAATACGACCGAATAACGTGTTAATTGCATGTTGTGTGAAGTCATGACGATTTCGTGTCTTAATGGGCGCCGGCCAACATGATCTTCAGAACACTTGATACACGCTGTCACGTATAGCGACTTAATCACATATTAAGAATATGCTAAGTGAACCCTAGGGTGCCAAGCGTGAGATAAAGGCACCGAAGCTTCTATAAAAATTGCTTTTAGCCTTTCCAAATTTTCCATTAGTATATAATACTCATTGCTAATATCTGGTTGGCAAGGAACCTGGCAACAGAAGCATTTTAGAATCTACCTAATTTAGATGCGCCCTCGACGAACAGAGGGTCACAGTGGTCTAATGAGGTGTTGAATCAGCCAGTAGCTACCGTGTATCTCGTGTCTTATCTTTCAAAATCTGAATGAAAAGGCTAATAAAGTTGTAATTTAGCAGATCCTTTAAATAAACATTTGAGACATTTTTTTTATTAAATATATGTCTCTGGTGCATATTTAAATTCACTTAGCATGTTGACATACCGCATATCCCCGTGTATAGTGTGACGCCATGTATAATACAAGATAAGATATGAGGCCTCTGATGACGGGAAAAACGTCTACCCATAATCAACAATAATACGACATCAAATTTTGGATGTCGGCAGTGTCTATGGGCCATCATAATATCACAGAACTGGAATTCAGATGGTGTAGGTCTATAGATATTACCTTGTTCTACTAATACTAAAGCGCTGTGACACAACACAGGACAGACATCTGCATACACGATACTCAATGGCGGCAACACTGGCAATAGTTTTTTGGCAGGCTACATATACACTGTATGAAATGTATTCAGTCAGATTTTAAAATATTTATATTTCGCCTACAAATTTATATTTTTTAATTCATCTATTAGAAATACCATATTTTGCTATCGTCGTGCTCAAATAAGAACATTCCGTAAATTATTTGCAGACTAGAGGCATTGTCTAGACACAAGAAGTGTGTGACTGTATAACATGTATAAGGTGTCAGCTAGGGTGTAATAACCACTGATAGGGCACATGCTACACAGCGACAACAGCGGAAAGCGTTAATGCTATCCCAGCAATATGGACATTCTGAGGCCTACACGTATAAAATTTGCCATATAGGAAATATGATCAGTGATCAATATCTTGTTATATTTCGTGAACGCATTTCTCTCATTCCAATACATCTTAATGAAATATCATGTTCAGATAGGCCTGCCGTTGTAGGCCTACACAATAGAACACTCCCACATGAAAGGTGATCTTAGATTGAATCAGTATTAGTATAAATGAACAGAGCAGTGTGACTTGGTTGCAGATTAAAGGGACTGGCCCAGGCTAAAATCATCAAAAAATCGGTGATTTTATTTCGGGTTCTTATTATGACCATATGATGTAAGCATGTACATAGACTAGAACTGCAATTTTTTATAATTTTTGTGCTGCGCATTCACCAGTTAGGCTAGATATAGGGACGAAATTCCTGATTTGTAATTATTGACAACCATGTCAAAAATAAAAAATGCGGGAATTTCGTCTCTATATCTAGTCTAACTGGTAAGTGCGCAGCACAAAAATTATAAAAATTTGCAGTTCTAGTCTATGTACATGTTTACATCATATGGTCATATTAAGAACCCGAAATAAAATCACCGATTTTTTGATGATTTTAGCCTGGGCCAGTCCCTTTAACTGTGTCATTTATTTGCCCGTGGTTGTCGAAGGTGCCACGCGCCTCACGTCCCGGGGTCTCCCAGCAAACACGACACATCCACCCGATGCTGCAACAATGTTGTGTCAGCTTCGAAGACGGTGGACCAACATTGTACCACGACTCACTGTCCAATGCTGCTTAAATGTTTGGCCAGCGTTGTCGACAGTGTCCTACCTTTGACCCAGCATTGCATTAGTGTATCGTGTTCACTGTGTGCATCACAATCGTCGCGAGCTTACCAAACAGGCGGACTGGCCTACGTTTACAGATACGTTTTACACACTATGAACTTACTCCTAGAGCGCTATTTTTTTATATTAAATTCTACATCTATGTATAATCAGATAAAACGAGGTGCCGTTTTGTGACGAGAATAGGTAAGAAAAAACAGGCCTAAATATGATCCAGAACACTTCATTTGAGGCCTCAGATTTTTTTTTTCCCGTTTGTCAATTCCTGGATCCGCCACTGGGGATCCTATACAGTACTCAATATTGCGTTCTGCGCTTGGCTGTCCAACATGTGACCTGTTTACTTACACTCAATGCTAAAAAGCTACAGTGTACAATACAGTATAGCCCCTATACATGTTGCGTCAATGATTTTTGAAATGTGAATTCTGGGTTGAGTTGTCAAACATGGTCCAATTAACTCAACACTTGAAACACTATGACTTATATTGCGGTGCGACAATTGTTGCCCCGTTTACATAATTTGTGGCATGTGGACAGTAGAGTCACCATGCTTCGCTACTCATTAAGGGGACATGCCCAGGTCTATAATCATAAAAAATCGGTGATTTTATTTTAGCTTGATAATATGACCATATGATGTAAACATGTTCATAGACTAGAACTGCAAAAAAAATGTATTTGCGTGCTGCATACTTACCAGTTAGGCTGGATATAGAGACGAAACTCCCGTATTTCTTATTTTTGACATGGTTGTCAATAATTAGAAATCAGGAATGTTAAATTTTGAATCAAATGTGATCAATTTATCTTGTGTTGTTTGCCCGACTGTCCGTGTGCCGTCACCATACTCCAGCATACCCAGAAAAAAAACGGCAGAGTTATGTAGTTTTGAATGAATTTGAGTGGAATGGTCTGAAAGTGTCTGAAGTTATTAATTTGAAAAATAGAAAGTTCCTAGAATCTGTAGCGTCTCATCTTAATTTGTGAAATTTAACAAGTTTAGTTGTTTTGAATTTGTCTCTTTTCAGAGCCACCAGGATTCGTTGTGGTGTTTGAATCCTATCTGTTATTTTGTCTTGTTGTTTTGATGGTTTGTGAATTGTGTATTTGAGTGTATGCTTGTTTTCTTGACGTTTTGTGAGTTTTTGTTTGTTGGTGAAAATTATTAATCTGTTATCTATAAGTGTTCATGTGAATGCGTGACATGGCTTGCGAATTGTCACTCACTCATCAACGCGGTGACACGTTGGTGAGTGACAACGTGTCGTGTTGACCTGCTCAACGATGGAAGTGTTGGCCTGTCATCGCCAGCTGGACTGACATTGGCACTGCGTAGCCACACTGTGATAGCATTCGATGTTTCTATATCTCTCTCACTTGCTGCCAGCGTTGTCCCAACGTTGGTCAAGTGCCGTCGGCACGTGACGACACTGACACAGCTCTAGCACTAATCGCTGGTTTATTGTTGGTCCTCCGTCTGCACTGTTGGCCTACACTTGACGGTCCCAGGCATGCGCGTTTTGAAGCTGAATGATTCTTTAATGTCAATTTGCTTGTGAATATGAGGCGAGCGCACCGAGGCGAATTCAGCAGCTGTGGGTCTGGGGGGCGCTGTGAGCCCCCCATAGGATTTTTTTGTTGTTGGTTGTTTCTGGGTGCACTTGAGATTAATTTCTGGAGACATAATTGAGCTGTTAATTGACCACCCCGGCCCCATCTCTTGATCTGCTAATGCCTCCCCCCGAACTTTTTCATATTTCCGACTACTTTTAGATGCAGTTTCCTTGTACTTGGCAACATGATTCACTATTATATTTTTGTCTCGTGTCCAGTAAACACAAAACATAGGCCTATGTATATTATTTGTACAACGTCAGCACAACGTCTTAGACACTAGTCCAACATTGTACAAATGTTATATAAATATTTTGTGTTTACTGGGGTGTTTGTAAACGTTATTCATTTATTATACATTTTATCTGAGGCTGTAGGTGAGCCTACTATCCATGATTTTTGCGAGCATACTTATGCCCATCAGTGGTAATTTCCCTCCACTACAAAAATTATTTTGCGAAAACAATGCAAACCTGTAAGTGAATATGTGAAAAAAAAATAGTATAACATACCCCAATAATTGATGTCCTAATTCACATCGATTTAATTTCGTTTAATATATGAGATTGGCATCCTAGAAACATTATTTTTTACTCTTCATACGACAAGTATTTGCATTTTATTTTCTCAATTATAAATCCTTCCTTTTGCTAATAAAAAAAGGCTTGTGGTGGCCGCATGCGCATTTAAGAACCTTCACTTAATTAACCCTTTAAAGCCTCCTGATGAAAACTACATGGAACCTAATTCTTTACACTTTTTTCGTGAAGCTGTTTTAACAGTAGACTCTATATGACATTTTTTACCATTTTTCACTCATCTCAGGTAATCTTCATACACTTACAAGTCGATCAGTGCGACAGTAAGTCGGTGCTTGTATTGGATGGAAGATGGTTAATTCAGGCCCGAAAAGGTTAAAAAATGAATTTTAAGTCTAATTGTAACGCTCAAATAGTCTAATATTAGCTACTGAAATCTTGGCCTAGATGATAGCTATATACGAAATAATAGGCATAGCTAGCCTACTGCAAGGTATAAAGTCAGCCTGTTCTGTGTGCATTTTTTTTTAAACTGGGTTAAATTATCTCCCTCAGGTATTTGCGCTATGTCACTGTTACAAATCCCTATTATCTGATTATCATGGCTAGGTTACATTGCATTAGGCCTACTACGTACAGCAGGCGAACATTATAGTAACTATATATGTTTGCCTGTCATCTGTAACTGTATTAAGATAGGCTTCCTATATTAGGTCCCGTAAAATGTGAAAATAACACTCAATTTCAGGTTGTACGCACGTGCGTACGTGCGTACATGCTGGCTACGCAACTGCAGCTTATAGATACCAGCAAGAATCTACACTGTATAACACATCATCTTGATATCAGTGATCAGGTAATGTGTTTGTATACTGTAGATCTGGTAATATTTGCGAGAAGGACTAATTCTCAAATTTAAGAATCTCGCGAAAATTATTAGGCCTATTATAATAGCGCTACCTATCATCGGAAATGGCCATTACGGTACTACAGTGAGATTTAACTACAGCCTCCATGAAGACTCAACAACAATGTATATCCTACCGATAGTGTGTGAATAAAAATAATGCTGGAATATAGTATAATTATCGATGTGCATATTTATCGACCATGATGTACAATTGGTGATCGATTTGAGTGCTATGGAAGTCCGTACCCGCCTGCTATTGATGACGATGATTGAGCCGTTTTGCTAATTACCATTAATTTGTATATAACAATATGGTCTCACCACCCCAAATGCCAGTCCCATTGAAACACATGTAAACTGCCTCAATTCCGCAGGCCGATTTCACCATTTTTCACCCTATTAGATATTTAGTGTGACATATCAGGATAAAGCTTGAGATGTCCTTGTTCGAAAACAGGCCCGCTATGGATATGGTTACCAGACAGATTTTGAGCTACGCCCCCTAGAGTGTAAAAAAGTCAATACTGTTAAAATTGGGCTATAATCCGTGCTCTCTTTCACAGAACAGACACACATCATTTTAACCCACTGTATCCCTGCGACGTTATCATGAAACAGTTATATATGATATCTTTGACAAAGAAGATAACGTGGGCTTATTAAATATTCACAAAATTATTACTTCTTTGTATTTTATTTTGTTTCAATAAAGGTTGAAACAGCCGCATTAAAAATATTTTGTGTGATGATTCCATCATTAGTAGACACCTCCCTGGATTTCGGCTTATTTAGGGTGGTGAGACTGTCCACTGTCACGAATTCTGGAAGGTAAAACAGTGCTGATTAAACGATGGCTTGGTATTTCCAGTTTTGACCCAACATTTGCGCAAGGACGTGTGTGAGTTGACAAGGTAGGCACGTGTCGTGACCTGAGGTAGACCCACTGTGAGGTAGACCCAGTGGATTACGCCTACTTGTGATGAGGTGATTCGTTGATTTAACGGCTGAGTAAGTGCCATTAAAACGTGACATTTCAGCTCAGTAACTATCAGTTAGATCTAATTACAACCGATTTTTTTTTTCAAAATCACAAATTTGCGAAAATTGAAACATGCGAAAATTACCAGATCTACAGTATATAACAACAATAACAAAGGGCGGGGGCCCTGTTGAAAGGCCCAGAATAAATAATAATTGCACTTCTACTTTTTTAATATTAATTACATTGAAGTCCTGTAAAATGATTCTTTGTCAAACTTTTTTCATTAAGTGCAGTACTTTAGAATGTGTGTAAAGTCAGCAAATGATGGGAATCGAACATATAATATGGATATGATGAATAGGATATACATAGTACCGGGTGTATAGGCCTATACATATTTCCTTTTCATGATAATTTATTTTAGAACATAGATATACATTCTCTGACACATCTGTAGCTGATATTTTGCAATGCTGTTGACAAGCGTCAAGGCCCCTGGGCCTCTTGTTTATATCTTAGAGCTGCCACTGAAACATGCGTGACTTATTAAGCCAAACTGTTTCAAGTACGTACTTGCTTCTGTCTTAGTGATGATTAATTTCATTCTCAGAAATATGTCGATAATATAGCAATTCTTAGCTCTGTGAATGAATGAATGAACCTCGGAACAATGAGTATGCGGACAAACAGACTACACTGAATCAAGATTCCCACCAAGGATAGTGAGATGAATTTAGACGTACAATTTAAAATTCGAGTCCTGCCAGTCTGAAAGCAAGCACGTTACTTCTCGTTCATAGAGGCTCCCCAAATACTGAATTTTAAAGTTAGAGGAGCGCGCAGCGCGAGGGCTGGCGCGAGATTATGCACTAGTTCTGGTATAAACCTTATAGTGCCTCTCTCTTTTCACCTGGTGAGGTAGGTGATTGTACAAGCATTGGCAAGAAGTCCAGGAGACAAGGAACCAGGGCAGAGGCGACCAGCCACCAGAGTAAGGGCAAGGACTGACCCTTTGAGATGTGCTCTGCTTTCTGAGCAGTGTGTTTGAAACCACCATCATGAACCGTCATCGTCAGCCAACCATCCGTGTCCGCCGTGCCATCACCCAAGCTAGCAATGTAATGATAGAGAGCTCATTGCTTAAGACCAGAATCCGTCTCCTTCAGTGCTATGATTGAAAGCCCACTGCCTTATGTGTCTCACAAAACGGCTCCTTTCAGAGCCCCTGCTCTCTGTGGAAACAGGAGTTCAGGAGTTCAACCGATATCCGTCAACCGTCAACCGTCAACCGTGTTCTTGTCTCATGCAGTGGAGACAAGACAAGACAAGACAAGACAAGTTTATTCAGCCAATACAATGCCAGGACATCAACATACTGAAGTTAGTACACACACGTGTACCCATCAAACTCATTTAACAACATAGACATATTTAAATTATACTGATATCATCGCTAGGTAAAGCAATGTGGAAATATAATTATTAACTGTAAAACCGTATAGACAGATTTAAATTATACTGATATCATCGCTAGGTAAAGCAATGTAGAAATATAATTATTAACTGTAAAACCGTAATTCTCACACCTCACTTCGTGATGCATAAATATCTTTGACAAAATTTATACAGTGCCGCGAAACCTCAGCGTTCACTTCAAAATTGAACAATAGTCGTATAATTTTATTAGGATAGTTCTTTTCAATTTTCATGTTCAGATTTGTCATATTTTTTAAAAATAAATCTCTATAATCTTTATATCTTTCACAATGTAAGATAAAGTGTATCGGATCTTCTACACTCTTTTTACATATACATAATCGATCTTCTCTGGGAACATTTCTGAATCGACCTCTAGTTACCTCTAGTAAGCTGTTATCTGTTCTTAACCTTGAAAATATACATCTAATCTTACTAGATTTTATAACGTCTAGATAATTGCAAAATTTATATTTTTTAAAAACCAGTTTCACAATATCAAATCTCGGGGATTCTTTTATATAAGATTGATAGTATTGTTCATATTGATCATTCACTCGTTGTTGAAAATATTTTGAAAAAATATTTAAATTAACTGACTGTGGATTTTCAAACACAATTGCATAACCATTACGACATAATAATGAAGATATCTTATTAATCCAATCAGTTCCTACAATTTTCGATTCTTTATAGGCTGCATTTAACATCATATTTTTAGTGCCTGATTCCAGTCTACACCAATACTTAATCATACGGCTATAAATAATATTAGAAAGAGGATATCTACCAAATTCTCCTCTTGCAATAACATTGCTACATCTTTTTGTGATGTTTAAAGTTCTTTTACAGAAATCTGTTTGGACTCTTTCAAATAAATGTTTATCATAATGTATATCAACTTTGTTATATGAACCCCATATAGGGCAACCGTATAATAAAATTGGAATTATCTGTTTATCAAATACAGTCATGTTTAATCTAGGTGAGACACAGCCGGACACCATAAGAGCTTGTAATATAATAAACATTGCCCTTTTAGCCTTGTTTATTCTATCACTGACACAAGTTTTAAATTTCCCATCGGAACTGATGATTAAACCTAAATATTTATAAGTATTAACTTTTTCGAGACAATAGTTAAGCATATGAAAGTTTTCCTTTGCTATATAATTTCGTTTCGACATAGTCATTATCTTTGTTTTTTTCACATTTACTGACAATCGCCATCGTTTACAGTAATTTTCTAGTTTATTAAGACATACTTGTAAGCCATTTGCACTTGTTGAAATTAAGACCAAATCATCTGCAAATGATAAAGAACTGAATGACTGGCCATCCAAACATATCTGGTCACATTCTGAATCAAAAATATCATGCAAGTTGTTCTGAAATAAATTAGCTAAGGTAGGACTAAGATTACATCCTTGAATAACACCACAATTACTGCTAAATGACTTTGATAAACCATTATTATTTCTAACATGACATTTACGATCAGCATACATATGTTTTAATGTGTGATATATCTTCCCAGTAATACCACAAGCAATTAATCTGTATAACAATAATTCTCTGTTAATAGTATCGAAGTATTTTCGAAAATCTACAAATGCCATATATAAACGTTTTCCTTCTTTGTGAACATACTTTTGATGAATAGTATTTATTATAAAAAGATTATCTTCTGTACGGTGGTCATTTCTGAAACCACATTGGTTTTTAACAATAATATCATTGCATGTTAAAAAATGCTGGACCCGTTTGTTTATCATTAGGTTGAACAATTTGCTAAAACAGCTTGATATTGATATCCCTCTATAGTTATTAGTATCAGCTTTATCACCACACTTATGAATCGGTGTGATGATAGCTGTATTCCACATTTTGGGATATATACCCTTACATAGTATATCATTAAATGCAGAGCGTATAATTTCTAAAAATACGGGTGGGACATTTTTGAACATTTCATTAGATATGGAGTCTATTCCACAGCTTTTATTCGATTTCAGCTGTTTAGTGGCATGAATGATTTCATCGATCGAAAATTCATTATCTAGTGGGCCACATATTTCCATTTGTTTTTCAATAGAAGGTAATGCAGCTTTCACATATTGGAGAAAATTATTATCATAATACTCTTCGTCATCAGGATTAAACAAGGCTTTAAAATAATGTACCCATTCATTTGAACTTATAATATCTTTATCGTACGTTTTCTTACAAGTTAATCGTTTTATGCCTTTCCAAAATTTACTTGGATTACCCTTAGATATAGAGACTATATGGTTTATTTCTTGCTCTTTCAGCTTATTTCTAGCTGCATAAATAATTTTTTTATATGCTCTTTTCATCCTTAGAAAAGCAATGCGTCTTTCAATATTCGTTGTATCTTTTGTGTATTGTCTACGAGATCTCCTAAAATTTCTTTTAGCATCGGATATTTCATTGGAATATATTATATGATTTTTGTTCACAACTTTGTTTGTATTACTGTTTACTCGTAGGCTGCCATCTGCTGCATTTATTAAGTTATCAGATAACAATGATATTAGGTCTTCGCCGGATATAACTGTGGTTTCTAAGTGGGCAGCTAAATTATCAGATAAATTAGTAATTAGTTCAGTAAACTTTTTTTTCCCCTCTTCGTCCCATATGTACTTGACGGGAAATAGTTAAGCATATGAAAGTTTTCCTTTGCTATATAATTTCGTTTCGACATAGTCATTATCTTTGTTTTTTTCACATTTACTGACAATCGCCATCGTTTACAGTAATTTTCTAGTTTATTAAGACATACTTGTAAGCCATTTGCACTTGTTGAAATTAAGACCAAATCATCTGCAAATGATAAAGAACTGAATGACTGGCCATCCAAACATATCTGGTCACATTCTGAATCAAAAATATCATGCAAGTTGTTCTGAAATAAATTAGCTAAGGTAGGACTAAGATTACATCCTTGAATAACACCACAATTACTGCTAAATGACTTTGATAAACCATTATTATTTCTAACATGACATTTACGATCAGCATACATATGTTTTAATGTGTGATATATCTTCCCAGTAATACCACAAGCAATTAATCTGTATAACAATAATTCTCTGTTAATAGTATCGAAGTATTTTCGAAAATCTACAAATGCCATATATAAACGTTTTCCTTCTTTGTGAACATACTTTTGATGAATAGTATTTATTATAAAAAGATTATCTTCTGTACGGTGGTCATTTCTGAAACCACATTGGTTTTTAACAATAATATCATTGCATGTTAAAAAATGCTGGACCCGTTTGTTTATCATTAGGTTGAACAATTTGCTAAAACAGCTTGATATTGATATCCCTCTATAGTTATTAGTATCAGCTTTATCACCACACTTATGAATCGGTGTGATGATAGCTGTATTCCACATTTTGGGATATATACCCTTACATAGTATATCATTAAATGCAGAGCGTATAATTTCTAAAAATACGGGTGGGACATTTTTGAACATTTCATTAGATATGGAGTCTATTCCACAGCTTTTATTCGATTTCAGCTGTTTAGTGGCATGAATGATTTCATCGATCGAAAATTCATTATCTAGTGGGCCACATATTTCCATTTGTTTTTCAATAGAAGGTAATGCAGCTTTCACATATTGGAGAAAATTATTATCATAATACTCTTCGTCATCAGGATTAAACAAGGCTTTAAAATAATGTACCCATTCATTTGAACTTATAATATCTTTATCGTACGTTTTCTTACAAGTTAATCGTTTTATGCCTTTCCAAAATTTACTTGGATTACCCTTAGATATAGAGACTATATGGTTTATTTCTTGCTCTTTCAGCTTATTTCTAGCTGCATAAATAATTTTTTTATATGCTCTTTTCATCCTTAGAAAAGCAATGCGTCTTTCAATATTCGTTGTATCTTTTGTGTATTGTCTACGAGATCTCCTAAAATTTCTTTTAGCATCGGATATTTCATTGGAATATATTATATGATTTTTGTTCACAACTTTGTTTGTATTACTGTTTACTCGTAGGCTGCCATCTGCTGCATTTATTAAGTTATCAGATAACAATGATATTAGGTCTTCGCCGGATATAACTGTGGTTTCTAAGTGGGCAGCTAAATTATCAGATAAATTAGTAATTAGTTCAGTAAACTTTTTTTTCCCCTCTTCGTCCCATATGTACTTGACGGGAAGAGGTTGCAAAACGTCATCATTTGTATTATATATAGTCCTGCGTGTATTTAGAGAAACACTGATTGGACAATGATCACTGTAAAATTGGGGGTCGTGAACCTTAAAATACCGAACTGTGTCATATAGATGACAAGACATCAGACAGTAATCAACGACAGAATTGCCAATATATTTGTGACAGGTAAATCTGCCATTCAGATCCCCTATGGTTCTACCATTTGCTATTATTAAATTAGCTTCATTAGCAAGTTTCAAAAGCTTTCTACCATATACATTAATAGTCGTGTCTTCATTCTCTCGGTATGTATAACTTGTCTCTTCAATGTCAATTTCAGTCACCGAAGTTTGATGTATATTAAAATTAATTTCCTGCAGATAGCCCGTTCGGGCATTAAGGTCACCAAGAAGAATGATATTACCTTTAGCAGAGAACCTGCTAATTTCTCTTTCTAGATCAGTGAACACTATTTTATCATTACTCGTATGATTAGAATTGAGAGGTGGGAGATATGTGCAGCAAAGATAACAGTCTTGTTCCATGTGAGACGTATGCTTATTCAGTTTAATCCAGACTGTTTCTTTTAAAGAACTATGTATTTTGGTTAATCCTTTGCAGATGTTATTTTTAAATAATACTATTACTCCACCAGATCCCCTCAAGGAAGCTTTTTTTCGTTTTTTTCTATCATTCCTATAGTAGCTAAACCCTGGTATGCTGATATCCTGACTCTCCACTAGCCAACTTTCTTGAATACAAAAAATATCGTAACACTTAACTAAACTGATAAAATCATGCAATTCCGACTTTGTTGAGAAACCTCCTTGTATATTCATGCTTGCTATAGTAAGCGTTCCATTCATTGCTAATATGGATATTTGAATATAACCTATGTTAATGGAAAGGTACATGGCGAACATTACAACATTATCAAAAATAGTTACATTTTCTTGTGTACATAACAAGTAAAAACTAATTAACATAGACAGTATATGACAATTATAACGTATACATATATATACATTTATACACACACATAGGGAAATCACACATAGGAGTGATAGGGAACTCCCTGCTTTTGGTATGTCACACAGAACGGCGCCCCCAGAGCCCCTGTTCTATGTGGGAACAGGAGCTCAACCGTTATCCGTCAATCGTCAACCGTCAACCGTGTTTAAGCGTCAGCCTGGATTGCAGCCAGCAATTGATCCAGAATTGTATTAGAGCCTGATCGTTTTTGAACGATCTCATGATTCAACACCAGATCCTTGAAACACTGTGTGTTTTCAAGTGATCTAAATGTTTTAACCGCCAGTGTTGTCATCCTAGTTTTGATCATAGGGACGTTAATGAGGTCATGCAGATCTATTGTTCTCATTCTGTCCAGGTAGGTTACACCAAGTGCTAGTCTCAGGCACTTGTTTTGAAAGATCTGCATTTCCTTCACTTGTGATTCCCTTAAAGCTCCAGAATTTTAAAGTTTGTGAAGGGGGGACATTTTTAAACCACCATACCAGAGTGGGGGACGGACCTATTACATTCACCACTTTTTGGGGGGATACAAGATAACATTCGGCATAATCATGTTGTATCTGATGTAGTATTTCAGTCAAGATCCTGATTTTTAAAGCGAGAAATGATAAAAACGGTGCCATTGTAAGCCTATTGAGCAAGATATGATAACTTTTGTGATGATGTGATGGCTGCCATTCTGATTTTTTTATGATACATGTAGTGATGCCTACCGCATCCCTTGATACCGAAAACATGTCGTTTGGTGAAATAAACTCATCTCTATCTCAATTATTGACGGGTACATTCTAACTTCAGTGATTTCATGGCGGCCATTTTGAATTTTACATGATAATGTTGTCGAATAAATGTATTGTTTGTTTTATTGCATGCCTTGATAGCGAAAACATATGGTTAGGTGAAATAACCCTGTCTCTATCTAAATTATTAACGACGATATGATCACTTTAGTAATTTCATGGCGGCCATTTCGAATTTTGCATGATATTGATGTCAAATGAATGTATCGTTTGTTTTATTGCATTCCTTGATATCGAAAACATATGGTTTGGTGAAATAATCTTGTCTCTATCTGAATTATTGGTGAAGATATGATAACTTTAGTTATTTCTTGGCGGCCATTTTGAATTTTGCTTGATAAGAGGGTTTTGACACCCATTTGCGAACTCCATCAAACTTTTTCTTATTCTGTGATCTATTCTGAACATTTTCATATAGGTGGCATATTTTAACCATTTAATTCCCACGGGATTACACATGCTCCTGCACTACGATGGAAAACGGAGAAAGAAATCCAACGTATCGGAACGGAAGATTTCTTTCCCAGAAGCTCGCAAATTTTTTGAAGGAGTAACTGGAAAACCATCATATGCAAGTGTTGTGGTTGAACAGGTTGTATGAGTTGGTTGCCAGACTGACCCACCAGAGGTCATGTCTGCAACTGGTGCAACTAATGTTACCAAAACAGCTGCGGTCACTATCATCAAAATCTACTATTATTACTAAAAAAAAACATTTGTAAGCAACTTAGCATCATCCAAGAACAAAAGTCTAAAGGACTAATGAAAACCAAATCTAAGGAAAAGCAAAAACCACCAATTGCACTAAAACCATCACCATCTCATAAAAAAGATAAATCTAAGAACACAAGTAATGGCAGTGATCGGGTACGTAAGGGTGTTGATAAACTGATCAAGGCATACTATAGAGATCAATCGATAAAGTATGTAGATGATGAGGAAGGCAGCGATGATGAAGTTGTCTTTAAATCTACGGTCGCCGCACTCCACACACAGTTAAATCCAAAGAGAAAGAAAAAATCATAGATGGCCCACAAATAATACAATATGGAGCTATCGTGGTTTAAGGTCAAATTACAATTGCCTGGCTATTTTTCTGCAGAAACACAGCCCGTCAGCTGTGTGCCTGGAGGAGATCAACTTAAAACCTAACACTAACATAAGTTTAAAGAACTATTCAAAAGTCAATTGTTTTGGCCCTGAAAAATGAAAGGGCCTACTGGGGTGTCTCTATCCTTGAAAACGATGGAACACCACATCAACATATTGCTTAAACACAAATTTACAGGCAAATGTATATTCACCACCTAACCCTAGTAGATATTGGGGAATTGATGCAGTTGGTAAAACAATTGCCCAAACCCTTCATGCTACTACGTGATTTTAACGGGCACCACAAAATGTGGGGCTGTAGGGACATCAATCTACATGGCAGAATAATTGAGGACTTCTCTCAGATAAAAACCTATGCATTTTTAATGATGACTCCACCAGCTATTTGCATCCTGCTTCAGGATCTGCAACAGCCATTGACCTCTCTTTTTGCTTTTTGAAAATGAGAACTCATCAAATCTATCGCTCAGGCAACTGATTCGACAACAGGGCCTGATGAAATTCATGACCAGTCGCTGAAACATTTGCCTGATGAACTTTTGCTTCTACTCTTGAATAATCTGTGGCAATCTCAGGATTTCCGAGATGGATGGAGGGAAGCAACCGTAATCCCTGCCCCTAAACCTGGAAAAGACCGAACGGATCCTAGTAATTACAGGCCAATTGTTTTGACAAGTTGTCTCTGCAAAATCATGGAGCGCATGGTTAATCATCTTCTTGCATGGTTCTTGCAGGACAGTAATATAATTATTAAATTTTAATTTCCAAAAAGGCAAAAGTACCACAAACCATTTGGTCAGACTGGAGACTTCTATCCATCAAGGTTTTGTTAAAAAAAAACAGTTGGAATATTTTTCGATTTGGAAAAGGCTTATGATACCACCTGGAAGGGTGGTATCATGACAAATCTCCATGAAATGGGCCTGATGGGTAGATTACCCTTATTTATTGAGAATTTTTGAAAGGGAAGAAAAGTCCATTTGGACAACACCCAGTCCTTACTAAATCCACAGGATGATGGTTTCTCATAGGGTAGTATTCTTTTACCAAGTCTATTCACAATTAAAATAAACAGTATAGTTGATACTTTACCAGAAGAAATCTTTATATGTTGATGATCTAGCTGTTTATTGCCAGTCAAGCAACATGGCAATAATTGAGCGGCGACTGTAAGGTTGCCTGGATAAGTTGGCGACTGGTGCAGATGAAAATGGATTTAAATATCCTCCCACAAAAACTTTGTGTGTACATTTTTGTAACAGAAATGGCTTACAACCTGAGCCTAGTTTCAAACTATATGGGCAACAGCTTACTGTTGAAAATAATGTCAAATTCCTTGGTCTTTTCTTCGACAGGAAGTTTAATTTTAATCCACATGTTAAATACATTAAAGATAAGTGTAGGTAAGCTATTTCAACTATTTCGAGTTATATCCAGTAAAGATTGGGGTGGTGACCGACAACCTTACTGGGGATATACGGGTCACACATCAGATCCAAACTGGATTATGGTAGTTGTATTGTTTATGGGTCAGCGATATGATCGTACTTGGCAATACTTGATCCAATTGCGAACCATGGTTTGAGACTATGCTCAGGGGCATTTAGAACATCACCCATTAAAAGTCTTCAGGTGGAGACCAGCGAGCCCTCTGCAGAGATCTGCCGGTTGAAGCTGAGCCTGCAATACTATATATGAAGATGAAAGCTAATCTTGAGAACCCTGCATAATCATGTGTTGTGAACCCCGAGTTTAGAAACAAGCCAGGGACTATACCTACTTTGGGTATAAGACTCCAATCCATCTGGAGGACATAAAAATGGAGGTGGATCCCGACGCAATTAGCATTGTGCATCCACCAGAATGTCCACCTTGGTTTCTTCAACAGCCTTATATACTTTTTAATCTCTCAGATCTCCGGAAGGGAGACACCTGTCCTCTTGTCTTCCAGAGCATGTTGCTGGAGTTATGTAGATTTCCAAGGCACCGAAAGGTGTATTATACTGACGGTTCAAAGGTAGACAAAAAGACAGCTATGTTCTTTATCTGTGATGATAATGAATTTAGTTGTCATATTAACGATGAGGCTTCAATCTGCACAGCAGAACTATTAGCTATTAAAGCGGCAATTGAGTACATTTATTTGGAAAAGATGTGGATAAGAATTAATGATTATCACAGACTCGTTTTCAACATTGCATGTTCTTAAGAGTCAAAAGCTCAACAACCCAATTGTTTCCAATATTTAACATATTGTCATTACTTGTCTAGGCACAAGGACATTGTTTTTTTTTCTGGGTGCCTAGCCATACTGAGATACAGGGCAATGAGCGGGCTGGTGTTTTGGCTAAGGCGGCCCTGGATAGGACAAAACAGTTTTACTATATAACATATGCTGATTTTTAGTAGAACATCCTTGATTACATTTTGCAAGGTGAATGGAACATCAATGTCACCATCAAGTTGTTCGAGGTACAATTACCAGCCATTAAGCGATCTTTTACACCAATGGAACGCAAAAGAGATGGCGTTGTCTTATGCAGGGCCAGAATTGATCATGGCTATTTCACAAACGGATATTTATTGAGAGGAGAATTGCGACCTGTGTGCTGCAATACTCGTCTCACTGTAAGACATATCCTTATCGGGTGTGCGAAATATGCACACATCAGAACGAAATATTTTCATTTAATTTCCTATTTGAACTATTTAGAGATAAAGTTCCTACGGGAATGTAACCTTTACCGATATTATATGTTTTAGTTAATAAACTTTGACTCGACAAGCCTATATGTCAAGTTTTTACACAATGACCCCGATTTCATAGAGATATATTAACTTCATAAGTCGATCTTTTATTATCACCTCATGTTTTACATTATTTATGCTGTTATAGACATTTTTATACT